>JAJKFI010000093.1:816155-868719 GCA_029204185.1 Lerista edwardsae
CCAAGAGTCTTTCCAAGGCCCAAGGAGGCAGAGTGTGGCCTCCCCACGCCTCACAACACCACCCGTTTGTGACCAGGCGGCACTTCCAGTCATTCCTAGGAGAACACGTGAGGCCCTCCAGTGTGGGTTGGTGTCCGTGTTGGATCAAATCCGTGGGTGCCAAACCTGCAGATAAAGGGGGCCCCACACTATTTACAAAGCGGCTGCCTTTCTCTCTCACGCGAGATGGAATGCCTCCTCGAAGATGTGCTCCTGCCGCCACCCCCAGCCATCTTGGACCAGTCAGAGCAATGCCGCGTGGTCATGGGGGGCTAGAAGGGGCACTTTTCCACAGAGGGGCACTGTGTACCATTCCGTGGCTGAAAACCATTCTTCATGAGAAACCAGGACAGTTGCAACAGCGTAACAATATGCCGGCCTTGAAACTGAAGCAAAATAAAACCCAAAGCAGAGTGGGAACCCAACATCCGTGGAGAGCACAAAGGCAGCAGCATCTCAGCTAACTAAAAGCCAAGTGGAAGAGGAGCACTTCTTAATGTTCTGAGAGTGAATGGTGATTGGTGTGTGCTGCAGTGCAGTGTTCCTCAAATTGTGCGTCGCAACCTGCTGTGTGGGTCATGGAAAACCGGGAGCAGCCGTCCTGGAAGCTCCTGACTTTTCTCTTCCTATACAGGCATGCCTGGTATCCCCTGGGGTTCAGTTCCAGACCCCACTGTGGATACTGGGGATGCCCTTTTAAAGACAGGGGAACATCAGTGGTTGTGCTGCAACAAGGTTAAAAAAAAGGAGATTTGTTTAATGTTCCCCTATCTTTTTAATATGCATCCCAGTGTCCATGGTATCTGTGAATAACTGAAACACTGGATACCAAATAAGTGGATACCGGAGCATGCCTAGATTCCTTTTGTGAGTGTTAATGTTAAAGTGAGGGCTTTTTTTACATTGTTTTCAATTCAGCGCTTTTACATAATATTTTGTCCTAATTTTGCTTCTGTCAGGGATGTTTCTCGGTTGTGCAGTTAAGTTGCTGCAGTCCAAGAATGCCAGTTTGCATTCCAAGAGTATTATGTCACAGTGACGGCACTTCCTGCTTGATGATGGCACTTCTGGCTGTGACATCACTTCCAAGTTAATGACACCACTTCTGGTGGGTCCCGGCACAAGTGCCATTCTGAACAGTGGGTCACAGTCAAAAAGGTTTGAGAACCACTGCTGTAGTGCACTTTGCACTGGAGTAGATCCAGTGTGGCCTGCTTTCAGCTCGATTCAGCATTCCCCACTTGCTGCTGTTTGGCAAGGAACGGCACAAGAATCCACGAAGCTGCCTCCTGCAGTCGGAGCCTGGCAGTCCATCGAGCTCAGGATTGTCTGCACTGATTGGCAGCAGCTCTCCGGGGCTCCAGACAGGGTGTTTTCCCCAGCTCTGCCGAGAGATGGTTGGGATTGATCCGGGGACTTCCTTCATGCAAGGCATGGCTGCATCCCCACAGCCCCTCCTCGAAAAGAGAGAGAGGATGGCTTGCACCTGCCCTTCATATGTCTGTCTCCACAGTCGCTTATAGTCTCATGCCGGCTTCGCCTGCCCAGGCTTGAATTTCATGGGCTTGGGTAAGTGAATCACATTCTGATCCTGCATCTGTTGGGAGCATTGGCTTAATTCAGTCTGCTTTAGACCATCTATAACCAGCGAGTGTTTGCTGGCGAGTAGGGGAGTGTTCGCCTGTGCCAGCCTGCCCTTGGCAAAGCAGGGTGATGCAAACTCCAGCCCCAGCGGAAATTGTCTGCAATGGATGCTCTGTTTTCAAACGATCATTCCAGCAAAGGTGGATGAATTGCTGTGGAGTTGTAGGTTGTACACACTGCGCTTCCGCACACTCCCCCATTCCTGTGTTAGAATCCAGGCCAGCTTGCATGGGGGAACCAGCCCTGAGAGTTTGTAACGCAATATGTTCTCCGATGACGCATTGCACTCTTCCCGCCTCCAATCTTGTAGCTCTCCCTGATTAAAGATAGTAATTTTGACCAGACATTGCTGTCGTGTGCGCCAAGCGTTTATGAAGGACCGAGGTAAAATTGGGACGGAGCAAGGCTCCGCGTTGTACTAGCTGGTACGACGATAATGAGGTGGTGGAGCTCTTCTTGAGAGATGCTCTTGTAAATCATCTGTGATTTGAGATGAAGGGGAGGGGAAGGAACAGCGCCTGTCTGCCCGCCTGCGGGGCGGTTTTGCTTCCTCCGAAACTGTTTAACTCCTTTGGCAAAGAGGATTTTCCCTGAATGCTCCAGGGCGTGCTAATGAACAGTTTTTAGAAGTGGTGTAAATAAAATTTAATAGGCGGTTTAGGTTACTGGGTGGGGCATGCGAGACTTTGGAAATGGCAGCCTGGTCTTAGAGGGGAGACCAGAGTCTCGCTCCATGACCATCTTTGGATGCCAAGAGGACAGCTGGACGCAGCCACACCCTGAGAGGCGATTCTCAACTCCCAGGGCTCAAAATGGATGGCCGAAAACAACTGGCCGTCTGCCGAACGATCCCTGGTGCGTTGGTGGGGAATTGCAGGGCAGTGGCAAAGAACGCACAGACACGGTTAGACAACGGCACTCACTGCTTGGCGTGGGAGTTGACACAGTGGTGTTCCTGCAGGGTGGGGCCTGGGGCACACCTCCGTTCTGGCGCCCCAACCAGCAGCGGCATTCAGCTGGTACGCTGGGCGGGACTTACCTTTGACCGGCAGCCCGCCCGTTGCATAACGTTATGCAATGGGCGGGCTGCCAGTCAAAGCTAAGTCCCGCCCAGCGTACTGGCTGAATGCCGCCGCTGGCCCCGACCCAGAAGTAATTACGTTGCCGTCACCACGTTGCCACACCTGTTTCCTGGCCGGTGATGTTCTGGGCAGCCTCAGTCTTTCTTTCCCCCTTTCAGAATGGGAGGGGAAAGGAGGAGGCCGGCCACAGCAGCACGGCAAAGCTCCTCCTTCTCCCCACCGCCTCAGCTGGCACTTGTTCGCTTCGACTGTCGGAGGCGAACGGCGGTGGTTACAGCAGCAAGAAGCTGCTCCCTGGGAGCCGGGGGTCGTGGGGCTGTTCTCTGCCAGGTGGCAGCCAGGGGCGTTTGTCCCCTTGACCCCCTGCGTATGCCGTTGAGCTGACAAGGCTGCTCGGCAAGACGTTACCCTTGCCGGTGTCATGACTTCGCCCCCAGCAGCAGTAGCAGCTCAAATTTGGAATCTGAGCAAGAGGAGCCAGCTGGACTGGTGCTGGACCCGGACTCAGGCACTGGGCTGGATTTGGGGTCTGCCAGCCGGGAGTTCCAGGAATAGGAGCCCCTCTGCATCCCCTAATGACCAGCTTCACCCACTCTTGTAAACCGACCCCATCCGGTTCCAGCCCCAGGTCTTTTGAAGCCACGGAGAAAAGCCTTGCAAAGCTCACCCTCGGATGGCACCTCAGTGTCATCACCACCACTTACTTACTCACTCAGGGCCCAATCCTCTCCAGCTTTCCAGCGCTGATGCAGCCGTGCCAAAGGGACAAGTGCTGCATCCTGCAGTGGGGCAGGAGGGCCGTCACGGAGGCCTCCTCAAGATAGGGGAATATTTGTTCCCTTTTCTGGGGGCTGCGTTACGGCTGTATCTGCACTGGGAAATTGCATAGGATTGGGCCCTCGCATGCTTAAAATCAGTAGTGTCAGCCTACCGGTACGCTGGGCGGGCTCTGCTCGGTCGCTAGGCGGGTCTTCTGGGTGATCGGTAGCGTGCTCGCTGCGTTCCGTTGCGTAATGGCGAAAGCCCGCCCTATAACCAGCCTAGGGGTTAGGGCTGCAGCGGGCGGGCTTTCGCCATTACGCAACGGAACGCTGCAAGTTAGTTATGAGCTACCCCACACAGCAGCTCTGACAAGGCAAAACTACTTGACTGACAAAGCGGTTTGGCAGAGGAACAGGTTGCCGAGGGAGGTGATAGGTTCTCCATCGCTGGAGATTTTCAAGCAGGGGCTTGACAGGCACCTGCTGAAGATGCTGTAGGAGGAGTTCCTGCTATAGGCAGGCTACATGGCCTTGTGGGTACCGTCCAACTTTGTGATTCTGGACTCGGGATGATCAGTGTGGTGTACCAAACACTGCAGAGAGCAGGAGAGCAAAAAGATCAGCTCAACGCTATGAGGAAAGAGGACAGCACTGGACGTGAGGCTGCTTTTGGGCTCTCCAAGGAGTTTGTTCTGCCTTCCCTCTGAACAGTGTGAGTAAGGCTTTGTTTGCTCTGGTCTTCCACCATTCCTCCCCCCTACCAGCAAAACTACTCAGCACGTTGCACTCTTTTTGAAGCTACGTGAGGCGCAGTAGGGTCTCTGGCTAAGAAACTCCTTTGTATGGCAAGGGCAGAGTCTGTTGCTGAAGTAAGAGCACGTGGTATTTGGCTAGATTGGTTTCGTATTTGCAGGCACTGCAGCTCTGCTGAACGGAATACCTGTTTCAGGCCCTGAGATGCTGGCATCCTGCGTGTACAGGCTGAGCCAACCTGAGATTGTCCTTGCCCTTTTAATGACCGCAAAACTACCACTGAAGTTAGCATTCAGATTAGTGCTTACTGGACATAAGAAGAGCCCTGCCGGATCAGGCCAAAGGCCCATCTAGTCCACCTTCCTGTATCTCACAGCGGCCCACCAGGTGCCCCAGGGAGGCATGAGACACAAGACGCTTGCATCCTGTTGCCACTCCCTTGCATCCCTTGGACCAGAGGCATTGTTTAGTATGGTGACCATCTTATAGCTGTGAGAGACCAGATGTCATAGCATTATTTATTTATTTATTTATTTATTTATTTATTTATTTGAAGAATTTATACCCCACCTTTCCCATGCCGAAGCAAATGCCCAAGGCGGCTTACATGAGCTGGCTAGTCTAAACCATCATTTTTTCAATTGGATTGATATACAAATATACTATACAGTATTCTTGTGATCTGCCAATCCTCAGTCCCAGATGCAGCCTTCACAGTGTGGTTCTCTCCTCTGACTTCATGCCATCAAGCCTCAGCAGGCAATAGCCAGTCAAGCCTGGGCAGGTCCTCGAGGTCGTATTCCGTTCTTCTGCCGGCTGGCCTTCTCACACACTCCACCGCAACTCTCCCTTGCGGTGATTAATCAGCTCCACAGCGACTCTGTTCTGCCACCACAGGGTACTGCAGCTTGTCGCAACCTGGCATCCATCTCCCATCCAAAAACAAACCACAGATTCTCCTGCTTAGCTTCAGGCAGTGCCATCAGCTCAACCACATCTTGTCCAAGGGGCCATTTGCTGGTGTCCCTACCCATTGGTTCTTTTATTAGGGTATTATTAAAGATTTGTATTTAAGTTTAAACTTAATATTAAAATATTATTAAAGATTTGGAGTCCCTTTGGGGCAGGAAACAGTCATCACCTTATTCTTCCCAAAGGAATTTACATAGTGCTTTCTTTTGCTGAAAAGCAGTATAATAATATTCTGATCGTGATTATTTCCAAATTTGGTCTGGTTGTATCTCGGCAGATGCGTTGACAGCTTTTGTTGTCGAACTGCAGTATAGAAAAATGTTGAAAAATATTGTTTTTGTTTAGGTGTTTCTGTATTGATCAGCTGTTTAGTCTGTGGCTGCAGCTGATTTATCTGGTCCACCATTCGCAGCTCCTTCCATGCTTGACTTTCCTTGCTATCTGGGTATACCAGGACGTTTAGTTGTTGCTAATTCCTCACAATCTCAGGCTTAAGTCAAGATCATGAGCCGTCTTCACCTCCCTCTACTTCTCTCTCCGTTGGCGTTCTTCTTCTGGCCCAATTGAGCAGCAGCGAGGCGGGACTGCCACGGTGTAGCCCTTTGTGTGTCCACTTGTCTGCTGACTCCCCCCTTCTGGGCTCAAAGGGATGGCAGCGAGGAGGAGGGGGCATTACTGCCACTGCCAGCACCGCTGCATTTGAGAGCAAGTGGCCAGGGGAACCCGTCGTCACAGCCGCGTCGGATTGTCTGCTTCGTGGCTTAAAGGGAAGGCAAGTGGAGGCAGGAATGTTTGGGAGAGTGGGCTGGCAAGCAAGGAGAGGGAGGCCCCGCCACCACCGCACAGTGGCTATGTCAGGTGGTTCCTGCACGCAGGGGTCTCCTTGCTGCAGAGTGGGCCCCAGGCAGGGCCGATCCCTCGCTTCAAACTGAGCAGTAGCCTGGATGTTTTCTGTGCAGGAGAACAGCTAACTTGGCCACAAGTCCTTGCCGTTTTTGCCTTTCTGACCTCCGAGCTCTTTGTCTTGGCATCCCCCTTTTCCCTTTCCACCTTCTCCCCACTTGCAGATAAATGAGCTGCAGCCCGCCTCGAGTGCATGTGTGTGGGATTTTTTCCCACCACAATAAGATTTGTGGCTCCTTCCATCAAGGTCTCTGTTACAGTCCAGAGAACTGCTGGAGCCAAAAAACGGCCTTCTTTGTGAGCGACTTGACTCGGTGCCCGTGCGCTGTGCGTTCTTGGGGGAATTATTGTATTTCATGGCTGCGTTTTAAAAGCAAAACTCTAAAAATAAATGGAGGCAGGAGCCCTCCTGACTCTTTAATGTAGCCGGATAATAAATTGTCATGCCGTTTGTGACTTCTCGTTGGATAAAGCGCAAAAAGGATGTCATCAGGTTCTGGATGCAGGCTGCCTGAGTAACTTTCTCTAATGTGCACTTGGCACCCACAAGCGTGAATGTGGAGGTGTTGCCAAGGCACAAGGGAATCTCAGAAGCAGGCAAACTCTGGGGCTTTCTGGAGGGCAGCCAAAATGCCAGGGGCCTCTTTGGGGCTAAGTGGAGGGTGACACATAATAGAGGTTTATACAGGGGCCATCCAGTGAAACTGATTACAGCAGCCAATATAGCTGGTTTACTGCATACAGTGCACATCCCACCCCATGCATAATTAGCCTGTGGAATTCACTGCCTCAAGTTCTGGTTTAGATTACTTTGAAGGGGAGTTAACAGATTCACAGAGGACAACAAGTCTTTCACTGTCTGCTAGTCATGATGGGCAGCTAGCCACTTCCAGGTTCAGGAGCAGTGGGCTTCTGAATCCCAGTCGCCCGAGGGCAATGGCAGGAGAGAGGTGTCCCTTCACCTCCTGCTTGTGGACTTCCCAGAGGCTTCTGGTGGGCTCCTGTGGGGAAACAGGTGGACCTCTCTTGTAGGGCAATACAGGCGTACCCAAGTATTGCTGTTTCAGTTATTCACGGTTCCGCAGATATTGGGGACACCCTTTAAAAAGGGAAGGGAAGTAAAGGGAAAAAAATAGCTCTGCCCTACCATTGTGCAGCAAAAACGCTGCATTTTCAGGGCTGCAGGCTGTCTTCCGAGCCTGCCTGCAACCTCTTCCTGGTAGTGCAGGGCACCTTCCTTCACTCAATGCTGCCCCAGTGCATCCTCGGTATCTGCAATTAGTGGTAACGGGGGAAGGGGGGCTGGAGTGGAATCCCCTGCAGACACAGGAGTACGCCTGTCTATTGAATCAATGAGGCTTCTACTGAACTTGATCCTCGATCCTTCTAGTCCGTGATTGTCCAATCAGTTGGGAGCAGCTCCCCAAGGCTGTAGGTGCCAGGAAGTGGACACCAGGAGTAACCTGCTGCCTGCCCTCACTTTGTCTGCATAAAGAATGCCTGGCTGGCGTGGAAGCACCTGCCCCAGACTGTCCCCCTGTTGAATGATGCTTTTCACCTGCTTCGCATGTTGTTAAAGGCCTATGTATAGCAAGTGGTTGGCTGGTGCCCAATTTGCAGTGGACAGGTGCCACTACCGGGGCTGATGCCAATTAGCATCATTCTCGACTGTCTTGGAAGGGAGGGCAAGAAGGGATCTAGAGTTCTTTGAGTGCCACTTGAACAGCATGTTGCATGAGTGCATTTTTTAGCTTACTGGTGCACCAATGGACTGCCAGCATGTGGTGCCAGAGCCAGGTGCCTTTGCAGCTAGTGGGGCATCCATAACAAAAAGCTACTGAAGCGGGCTAAGTGTGGAACCCGGGCGCCCCCCAAAGTCTCCCAGGTCATGTGTTGCCTTGTTCATTCACTCAGCACATCACTGCAAGGCCGTCGCTGCCTTTCAGCCTCAGCCCTGCATGTGCAGAATGGGTGACCCTTGGAGGTCACTACCCTAAGACTTACCCTAAGACTGTCTCATACCCTAAGACTGTCTCATAGACTGCCTGCCTTCCAGGCTTCTTGAAAGAGCTGCACATTAGCATTTGGCAGTTGGTTTATTCATGGATCTTGTCCCGCCTTTCTTTGAAGATCGAAAGCAGCTGACAACATGAATTAAAAATGTGATAAAGTAGAATAGAAACCATGCAACCCCCCCCCCACACACACAAATGCATCTTCAGCCAAAGAGTGGGAGTACAGTGAAGCAGGAGAGACCCTCTGCAGAGAGAGGGGCCACCGCTGAGAAGTCCCTCCTGCATGTCCCCTTCAGGTATACTTCGAGTTGATCTGTCGCTGTCATGGGCTGTTGATAATTCCAGCGTTCTGCTGCAGATGCGGGTTTGTAAAGTTTTAGCTTGGCCATTGCAAGAGTTCGTATTCGTAAACCTTTATTGGCATAAAAACAGAGAACAAAGAAAATAAAGCATATACAACAGGATACTTGCTCACCACATACAATTCAAATTATTGGGACTCGTATGGATATTTTCCCTAGTACCGCTAGCAAATAGTCAGCGACCAAATCTGTGGTTTCGGCAGAGTTGTCATCCAAGAGGAAGCGCAAGGAATCATCAGGCGAACCAGGAAGGGTGGACAGTATTGGATCTAAAAAGGTGTCGCGAAGTGGTCGAAGGGCAGGGCAACAACACTAAATGTGGGTTCTAGTGAGCAGAGTTTACAAATCCTGCTGCCAAGCTAACTGGGCAATGTCCCCTGCTAACTGGGCAAGAGGCACTTTTTCAAGTGGTGTCCTCTTATATTTAGCAGGGGGAGAGCAATTGTCCCTCTTCACCCCAGCACAGTGTCTTTCTCGTGGCTGTTGCTGGTGGTGTTCTCCATTCTTTTAGATTGTGAGCCCTTTTTGGGACAGGGAACCATTTAACTTTAATGTTACTATTTGCCTGTAAACCGCTTTGGGAACTTTGTGTTGAAAAGCGGTATATAAATACTAGTGATTGATTGATTGATTGATTGATTGATTGATTGATTGATTGAACGAACAGTGGAAGGAAAAATATTCGCAAGAGTTTATGTGCAGGTGTTTCCCCCTCATCCAGGGATCCAGTATCCACTGCTTCACGTACCTACAGTGCTCTGCAGGAACTGTCCTGCTTCCTGGGAGTAAGCCAGTTGAATGCAATGGGATGGGAATTACTTCTGAGTAAGCCTGCGTAGAAATAAGGGCTTGCCTTGCAGCAGAGGTTTTCAAACTGGGCCGTCGCAAAGCCCCAGCCCGACAGCCTCTGTCTTCGGACCTTTAAGGTGGCGGGAGGCAGTGACACCATCTCCAGGACTGCATCGCTGCCGGGGGTGACTGGGCTTGTGATTCACTCACAGTCCCATCTGCAGCACTGGGCTCCGGGTGGTGTGAAGAAAGTGATTGTGACCCGCTTCCGGGTTGTGATCGTGATCCCGGAGATCGTGTCGCTGCCTTGCACCCTCTCCTGCAAGCACTTACAGCGGCTCACTCTCCCCCAGGGTGCCTGCAAACCACTGCCATATGGGCTGGCCGGCCGCCTCTTCTTCTGATCGTTGCAGATTCTGTGGCAGGTGGTGTTTCTTGGCCATCTTGCGGCAGGGACGATTGAGACCCAGACAGTGCTGCTGCTGCTGCTGCAATAAGCACAGGTTCCTCCCTGCATCATGTCTTTTACCCAGACTGGGCAGACTGTGATTTCCGAGCCCCCTGCTTGGAAGCGAACTTCCCAAAGCACTGTCTGACAAACGTGCTGTGAAAAGGCGGGCAGCCCCGGCCTCGCAGTGCCTGGTTGAATGAAGATCTTTCCTCAGCCCCTCACAGGCGGTGGGGGCCGGGCCGTTTGGCTCTCGCGGCATGCTTCATTTCCCCTACCTGCGAGCTGCGCCCTGGCCTCCCTTCAATCATCCGAGCTCCCCTGCTCCCTGACACGCTCTCCGCTGACAGCAGTTCTGCCCGTGCTCACTGGGCGGCATTTAGTGCCATCACCAGAGGCTTAAAGGGGGATCATTTCCTCTCTGATGGACAGCGAGCACCTGTGGGAGTTTTTATAGCGGTGCTGAGCGCCTGTCAGGAGGCGGCGCAGGAGGTGTGAGCAATTGCCCTGCAGTGAGGTGCTTGCCAGCCGGGGAGCCTCCTGGGAGAGCGGAGAGCAGAGTGTGGGCAGGAGGAAAAGGAGTGCAGCCGCCTCAGGAAATGTGGGGAGCGGAGCTGGGGAGGCGTCCTCGGCTTCCTCCAGCATATGATTTTGTCCTGAAGAAGCGTGTGTTCTGCCCTCTGACAGCGGCCCTTCATCCTGTCTCACACGTCTGGAATTGAGTCGTCTTCTGCTGAGGGCTGTGCATGAGCACTCCTGGCATTTTGGCAGGCCCTATTCTAGGGTTCTGTTACAGCATCTGTCATTTCTTGGTCATCTCTGAAGCTGTTTTTTTGGGGGGGGTGTGAAGTACTGGAAGGGGTGCTACACTGTACTGTTATCCTTTCAAATATTTTGGAATGATTTTCCAGGATTACGCAAGGACTGCAGGTGCTGTAGAGATGAGATCTGTTGTGGATCTCATGTGCGCGTTTTTTGTAGATTTTATTTAAAAATATGTGTATTAAAGAGAATTTATAGCCCATCTTGCTGACTCCGAAAGAGGCTATTCCTGGAGATTTAACCCCCTCCCTACCATGTGATGTCATTTTAACTGCAATCCTGAACACATTTACCTGGGTGCAATTCTCACTGAATGCAGTGCTTACGTAGAAGTAAGTTTCATTGCATTCAGTGAGACTTGCACCCAGCTAAATGCATTCAGGTTTGCAGTTAAAATGAGATCACATGGTGGGGTCTTATGTAGAAGAGCCCTGCTGGATCAGGCCAAAAGCCCACCCAGTCCAGCTTCCTATATCTCACAGTGACCCACCAGGTGCCGCAGGGAGCACATGAGACAAGATGCCTGTATCCTGTTGCCATTCCCTTGTATCTGGCATTCTGAAGTAGCCTACTACTAACGTAAGGAGTACTAACTTCTGAGTAAACATGCATAGGATTGCTTTGTTAGGCTGCAGTCATGCACACTTCCCTCTGAGTAAGCCCATTGAATGAAGTGGGACTGTTCTGTATGTCTTTTGCTGCTTCTTAATCAGCTGGATTGTGCTGTTCATCAAGGAGGTTCTGTTGAAGCTTCTTGTAGTCTTCTGGAGAGTGGCCTTGGTTCCTGGAGAGCTGGCAACCCTGTTCATGGTTCTTTTAGTGTGTATGAGATTGGAAGTTTCCCAGGGAAGGAAGTGAAGAGGGTGGAGAAATACCCTTTAGCTATCTGGTCCTCACTAGCCAAATGACTCAATGAACTCTAGACACCTCCAGCCGTCATTTTCAAATAATATTCTTAGATTGAGCTGTCACGTTGGGATACCTGATTGAGATGCAAACTGACCTTTCGGAGCAGCACAAAATCGTGCTTAGTACTTTGCCCTGCTAATTGTGCTACAAGATCACGGGCTTCCCTTTGCTGTCTGTTTTGTCAGGGCGCACACACTAATGGTACTACGTGCACTAGATGGTGGTGCAAGTCCTTCAGGTACCACAACAGCAGAGTAGAACAGACTCACAGAAGCAAGATCCACACAGGTGTATTAGGTTCAGGCTACTTTATATAGCTGGTAGGGATTCCACAAAGGAATCAGGCAGACACAACACAAGGTAGATAAAGATAGTACACACAGGTAGATGGTAAGTACAGCTGACACCAGTAGTACTGCACTGGCAGGCAAGCTGCACCTGTGGGATAGAGTCCAGATACACACCAGGAACAAAGGCCTCTGTTAGCTTCACAGAAGTCTTCCACTGGCTTACTGTCCACGAGTCCTCTTGTCTGTCTGGGTCCAGCTTTCCAGCTACGGCTCCCCAAGCAGATGAACGAACGTAGGACCTCGGCAACGAGCAATGAGCACAAAGCAGAACAATAGTCCGGCAACACGAGCGCAGAGCACACGGCCACAGTCAGATTGAATCACACAAGAAGAATACAGAATGCTGATAGAAACGGACTGAGAATAGACTGGGCTTCACTCATGGCTATAAGCCCCTCCTGCCTTAATTGCTCTCAGGTGGTGTCAAACACACCTGCAGGCAGCTCTGGGAGTGAAAGCTCCCTTAAAGACACAAAATTACTTTTCTAGCTGCTTCACAGCAGCCTGATATGTTTTAATATGCACAGATGAGAACACAGATGAGAGTTGTGGGGAGGCAGTAACAGACCATTCCAGGACGGGAAACAGACAGGGAATTTGCCAGGTTGAGCCCCTATCCTGGAAGGGAGCGACATAGCTACATACGTTGACCAATATATTGACCACCGGTTCTTCTAGCTCAGTACCTTCTGTGCAAACAGCAGGCAACTTTCCCAGTCCTAGCTCTGAATTTAGGCACAGGTATTTGTGCTGCTTCGTATTTCAATTGGATTATCATAGCCTGATGTACCCTCTGTAGTGCTGATAGCTTGTTGTTGGATCTCTGTTGAGAAGAGTTTGCAAAGAAGAGAGAATTTTGCCAGGTGCAACTTCTCTGCATTCTGATGGGGAGGAGTTGCAGGTGGTGGAATTATTAAAGGTGCACAAGTGTGGCAACTCTAAGGAGCTGTCTTCAGAGTCCTGATGCGTTGAAAACCTTGCAGAAGCAAAACAGGCCGAGATTCTGTCCATCCTTTGTGAGCTGAAAAACCTGGCTGGCAGCACTGCTGGAACTGATGTTAGAACAGCTTTTTCCAGCTTTATTTTATATTTCCTGTGGCGCATCTGCAAGCCGAAAGCTACTTCAGACTCCTCCACCTTGCCATGGCTGTCAGGTGATATCTATCGGGCGGTCATCCAACTCTCGAGCCAGGGGTCTGATGGAGTCGGTTCACAAGTCATGCTGTTTGTAAAGGTGAGATCCACACTTGTGCAGGGCCCAGAAACTGCCTGCCTCCCAGCAACCAAGTCCGTGCTGGGCCTGTTGCTAAGGGAGGCAGCAGAGACTTGGCCACAAACCAAGGGCCCTGTCCGCGGCGATTTGGACAAGGCCGTCCTGGGCCTGATCACTATCACCTGTGGGAAAGGCCCACTCTCTCGGGCCCTGGGAATGTCTGTATTTCCCACCTGCTTGCAGCCTAATCACCCCCGCAACAGCCCTCCTACTCCGGCCTTTGCTGAACTCCTGCCAATTAAGCACCGATTAAGAGAGCACTTCCCCATACCCGAACCGTAGCCCTTGACCCTCAACACCTTCCCACCGCCAGGCGGGCACTGTTGTAAGCTTTCTTCTGTTTGTCTTACTTTGTCTTGCAATAAACAGTCTTTGCCTCCTCAGCCTTAGACTGGACTTGCTCCAGCCTCAGATTTTGAAAACCCACAACAGGCTAAAACAACACTGAATGCTTCTGTTGGGAAGGCACTGAAAGGCTGTTAAAAAGCAAATAGTTCCGTTGTGATAAATACTTACACTAGTATCTGTGGATCCTGCAGCCATAGATGTGACTTAGCGTAGACGCCAGTGGGGTCCATGTGTAAAATGGCGCATTCTGGGGTGATGCTTGGAGGAGCAAGGAGCAGCCATGTGACCCCAAAGTGGACCTTCCTAAAAATAGCTGTAGAGGCTGGGGAATGGCACCGTTTAACCGAGTGAACGTAGGAAACACAATTTTGGTGCTTTTTTTCCTTGGTAAAGCCGTTCAGACTTGGATTCTGGTATCCATTGGGGGGTTCTGAAATGAAACAGATACCGAGGCCCTACCTGTATATTGCCTACGTTTAGGGGCAAAAGAGGAGCTCTTTCCAGGCAGGGCTCTGCTTTCTTTCAAAGGTTTATTTGTTTTGGCTTGAATTAAGTCCGTGGGGGCCAAGGTTGCCTGAGGGGCCATGTCCTTTGACCCAGAAACCTCTCCCTTTAATCTCAAGAACATCATACAAAAGCAAATACATCTTGTGATGCAGAGTTCCTGGGAAGCGGGGCAACTGTACACCTTCAGGATTCATATGGAGGATGGGTAAAGTGATCTTTCGCCTGTGGGGTCGGGGAAACCGAGCATTTCTGCTAACCCCTGCTAACTGGACAAGAGGCACTTTTTTCTAGTGGTGTTCCTCTTATATTTAGCAGGGGAAGAGTAACTGTCCCTCTTCACCCCTGCACAGTCTTTCTACTGGCTGTTGCTGGCAGTCTGCCTTTTTTTAGATTGTGAGCCCTTTTGGGACAGGGAGCCATTTAACTTTATTATTATTACTATTTGCCTGTAAACCGCTTTGTGAACTTCATGTTGAAAAGCGGTATATAAGTACCTGATTGATTGATTGATTGATTGATTGATTGATTTCTGGCATGGGGTGGCCTCTTTCCTTTGGAGAAGGAAAAGAAAACTTCATTCACTGTGGTCAGACCACAAATTTCTTTGCTGCACACCCAGCAGTGGCTCACGTCGAGTTCCGAATGTGTTCCTCTTCTTCCTCAGAGGAGGAGGAAGAGTCTCAATATGCTGTACAAGAATGCTGGATTAGAGCAGAATTTGAGCCTGGGCTGAGCAGAGAGTGAGGGCACAATCCTAAACTGGAGTTAGGCCGGCATAAACTAAGCCAGCAAAATTTGGCCAGCACAAGGGCCACCACAAAGTATGTTTGGAGCACTGTCAGTCAGAGAGGCCAACACACAGACATGCGCCATCCCTCCCTGACTCCGAGAGTACTCCAAACACGCTTTACGGTGTCCCTTGTGCCGGCCAAACGCTGCTGGCTTAGCGTATGCCAGCCTAACTCCAGTTTAGGATTGTGCTCTGAAACTTGAGAGAAGCGATCGGCGTGCAGCTCGCCAAGCCAAGCGGTCTGAAAATGTTTGATTGCAGTTGGCTCTGACCCTCATATGTGCAGTTTAGGTGCTTATCTGCATATTGGATGTCACCTCTGAAAGGAAATGCTCTGCTAAACCAATGACATGCTCCTGCCTGCCAGCGGCCCAGTCTGCCACACATAGCAGTAGGCCCTGAACACAGCCTCTCCCCTAGGTAGCAAGGGAGGTCAGAAAGCAAGGAAGGTCTCCTTTGTAGCACAGGAGAATGTGTTGCTGAGTGTCAGGGATGGTACTGTATAGGGCTGCAGTTTTCAACCTTATCTATCTCATGGCATGCTGGCAAGGCATAAAAATTGTCAAGACACACCATTCGTTTTTGGACACATCACACACCACACTGTGTGATGGAGGGGGGGTCACCTTCCAATGGCCCTACTAGTATAAATGACCCTTCTCCAAACTCTGGCGGTACATCCACAGACCATTTCCGGCACACCATGCCTACTGGTTGGAAATAGCTAGAACAGTATTATACGTCCTCCTCCCACAACCGTTTCCCAGTTTATAGCCTGTTTTATCCCCAGTAACTCAATGGGAGCAGCTGATAACTGCGCCATCCATACAGTTGTGCATTTTGGTTGGGGTCCTGGCCACGCAAAAAAGTGACGGGTGTCGACAAAGTGTGACAGAGGATGTTGGCTGTTTTTTTATTCTTCCGTGTCTCGCCAAGTCTCTCTTGTTAAAGGTTTGTTTGTTTCCTTTGCAGAAGGACATGTCAATGAAGCCTCAGGAGAGGAAGGAGAAATGGGAGAGGCACCCAGGAAAGAAGCCCCGAGAGTCTGAGAACTGTTTGTCGGCCGAGCCCAGTGAAAACGGCCACAATAATGATGCTGGGAGTTCGGGGAGAGAGACGGACCGAGGCAAAGAGAGGGTGAAGAAGAAAATCCCCTTGAAACCCCACAAGCGGGTAGGCCGGTGTTTAATCTTCCAGCCTGACTGTGGCTGATATTTAAGTGTTTTTGTGTTGCTGCGGCTGGGCTGTGAGGGAGGACGGGCGCATGCAAATCGAATCTTTTGTGGGCAACTCCTGCAAGGGAATGTAATGAAACCTCCTCTCCTTTGAATATGCATGTGGAAGAAGGTGAAAGACAGAGCCGACTCACGTTTGCCGTTTTATCCTTTTGCCGACTTAATTTCACGTGCGTCTCAATCTGTTTGAAACCCGCCGTCTCAGTTACTGTCGGCACTTGACATTTTGTTGGCAAGGCTTTTCGGCAGGTGTTGAACTTCCAGACTCCCAAATTGAAAGTGTCAGGAATTACCAAATGGCTGTGGAGATCCAGACCAAGGCAAGAAAGGTGATTCAAAGCCGAGGAGAGGAGTGGGTGGGAGGGGGCACAGCCCAGAAAGCAAGGGGGTGAAGCTACTGAGGTTCTATTCCCCAGTTTGCCTGGGCTGGACTTCTTCAGAGACTTCTTGAAGTGCAAAAGAAAAAAAGAAGAAGGCTATTTTAAAAATTCGAGAAGTAGCCAAGGCGGAGCTGTGTGGTGCAAATTGAAGCCCTACGAACTGGCAGTATTGGCCACTGTGTGGGCACTTGCAGTTGGAGGTGTAGCAGCTCACGAACGGCGGCAAGAGTCAGGCCCTGCAGGCCAGCCAGGTCCCCCAGCCACCCACTGGCTCCACTGAGAAGCGAGGCACCCCGCCAGGGCACTGGGCAGCCTTAGACTCCCTCCGTTGCGTGCAGTGGGATTCTGGTGGAACGTAGGCTGAAGTCTGACTCAGTTGGCGGAAGGACGGTGGGGCCGTTAACTGTGCGTGGGGGGCTGGCGAGCGAGCGCGGTCTTAGTATGCTTTCCGTGATTCAGCCTCGCCTGCGTGTTGCCAGGCGGTTTGGGGGCTGTGAATCGGGAGAGGCGAGGAGTGTGAGGAAATGTGAGGAGCATAAAGATCTGGGATGCTGCTCCCTTTCTCTTTCTCCCCCTGCCTCCAGCCGCCTTTCCTGGGCATTCAAAGCCTGACAATGCTTTAACAAACTCTGGCAGTCTAGCCTGCCAGTCAGGCACAATGGGGGCAGCTCCAGTGGCCTTTGCTTGAACTAACATGTTTGTTCAGAGCTAAGGAGGTGAAGAGGGAAAGGCGGTGGGGGGGGCGGTGGCAGGCCATTTATCACTCACAGCTGCTCATCTTGGGGCTCTGGTGGGGGGAGCCTGGTGCTCAGTCGTCAGCTGGATAGCGCTGTGGTTGTCGTCGTGCTTGTATAGCTGGTAGCAACGGCTGCAACCCTGCAGCGGAAGAGTGGCACGCAGGGGGCGCCCAGCAGGCTGGTGGCACTCGGGACCGTGGGCGGCGTGGCCATTGCTTTCAGAAAGCAGCATCCCAAGATGCAGCCCTCGCCAGGAAACCTCGTACCCTGCATTTCTCCAGCAGCATTGAGGAAAGAATTGTGATTCTTTTAAAAACGATTTTAAGTCTTTCATCCTTGAACCCCATGGTAGTAAACCCAATACATCGTGAAAAGATAATTCCATCCCAATGCAATGTCTTTAAAACAACCACCACCACCAAATCCGCAAAGGAAATAGGACAACAGCTAGAAAGTCATACAGTTGATGGCAGGATCGGTGCACTCTCTCCCCTCCCCTACTACTTTCATTATTCAGTTTTGTGGGTCTCAGGCAATTGGGGATACCGTTTGCATGAGAGTCCTCAAGAAGATCAGAAGAGCCTTGCTGGATCAGGCCAAAGAGTAATCTGTGACAGCTGCAACCACACAGGGTCAGCCCTATAATTGCGCACAGCAAGGCTGTTGCCTCCTCCTGGCAGATTCTGTTAAAGGAGCAGTACAGCCAGTTGTTTAATGCAGGGGTTCCCAAACTTTTTAGTATCAGGACCCACCTAAAACAACGTTTCACTTTACCAGCTGTTGAAGCCTTGGTGGCTATAGTGATGATTGGACAGCAGTGCTACCCCCCCTCCCCCCGCCCCAGTAGCAGGTTGTTTAACTCTTGATACACATTGACAAAGTAGATTGGCCGTTTCGCGACCCACCAAAAATTGGGTTGTGGCACACGGTTTGGGAACCACTGAATTTTAATGTATTGTTGTTGGAAGATTTCTATACCACGGTTGTTGAGAATCTGAACATTTCACTTTTCAAGAAGGAAGTTGTTCACAATGCAGTTTCCACAAAATTAGTTCACAAAGTGGATCTACCCAGTGAATAAATCAGTAAATGGTTCTCTGCCCCCAAAGTGCCAACGGTCTGAAAATGATGCAGAAGAGAAGCCAGCAACAGCCGCTGCAGAGATGCCGTGCTGGGGTGCAGATTCATCAGGGAGTAGCTTGTGTTGAGACGTTTTCTCCCTGGTGCGTAGCCTTTCCGCATTCGGGGAGAGTTTATCTTGGGGTTGCTGCATGCAGTTCTGACAGGGTCTGAGAAAGCCCGAAGGAGACCACTTGGGTTCCCGCTCTCTTCGGTGGCAAAGAGCTCAGGAAGATGCCCAGAAAAGGGTCTGGGGGAGGCCGGCGTCACTGCCACGGTTCTCCGCTCAGCCTGAAAGCGGCCAGGCTCCCAAGCCCCAGACGGCCCCTCCTTTTCTCTCCTAGCTATTGGGAAGTGCAGAGATTTCACAGATGCTGGAGAAACCACTGGGGAGTCCCATCACAAAGTGTCGAAATGGGCAATACAGTATTTAGTCATTAGGGCAGCTCATCTAAGGAACTCAAATAAGGCTCATTTCAATCAATAGCAATCTGTTTGCACTGTCAGGAACTAATTTAAAAATCTGCTTTAAGACTCCGAGAGGCATTTTGATGCCGAAAGCAGAATACAGAGTTCCAGGAATCCGTTGGGCGCCGAGCGGCAGTGGCAGCAGGGGAGGGGGCGGAAGAAAACAGTCGGGGATGGACGCTGTTACTTCAACAGAGCTTAGCCTGGTGTGTTAAAGCTTCCGATTGCCAGCCTGACGCACAGCTCTGTAGCGTGTCCAAGAAAGGGGGGAACACCATACCATGAAAATAAATGAGGTCTGGCTTGCTACATATTTGGTGTATCTTTAGGTACATATTTGCCTAGGGAAATGGAGTGGGGGCACGAACTGGGCAAAGTGAACTCCCTCCAAGGGCAGCAAACGGTCTCTCTCTTGAGGAGGTGGTACACTTCCCTGGTGTGGCGCATCTGGACCAGGTGTAGTGCTTCTCAATCTCTTCACTAATGCGGCCCTTTTCATTGGTGGCCATGTTGCACCCAGAATGCAACATGCAGCTTCTGGATAGCACCGGGGCACAACCCATCAACAACTGGGTCGTGACCCACAGTTTGAGGATTGTTGACCTAGCGTGACCCTGTCTCCGCATTTGGGAGAAGGATGGATATTGTGGTTACTAAGCAGCCCCTTAAGGGACGTGGTGGCGCAGCGAGTTAATCCGCTGTTGCTGGGCTTTCGACCGCAAGGTTGGGAGTTCGAGACTGCGTGACGGAGTGAGCTCCCGTCGCTTGTCCCAGCTCCTGCCAACCTAGCAGTTCGAAAGCACCTAAATGCAAGTAGATAAATAGGGACCACTTCGGTGGGAAGGGAATGGTGTTCCGTGCGCTACGGCGTAGAGTCATGATGGCCACATGATCGGACAAAAACGCCGGCTCTACAGGCTTTGAAACGGAGATGAGCACCGCCCCCTACAGTCGGTCACGACTAGACCATTCGGTCGTGGGGAAACCTTTACCTTTTTAAGCAGCCCCTTCTTCCAGGCCTAGCGGTGGCCAAGTGGCCTCTTTGAAGGTTACACAGAAAATGGTGTGTGTGTACTGGGGACAACATGGAAGCGATGGATTTGCTCAGCAGGGCTCCAAGCTCAGGCATTCTCTCCCCGCCCCCACGCCTCACTCAGGGCAAAGGTACCTGTAGATGGATTGTTTGTGTGGTGCTGTCTGCGTGCCTGGGTGCCTTACGTGGAGTGAAAAGAGAGTACCGCAGCCTTGCTTGGCCTGGGCAGGATGGAGACCCCAGAGAGAAGGGAGTTGGGAAGATCTGGCACGCTAAATGCAGGCTGCAGCTGCTCTGCTTCGAGACGCCAAGGAAGAGCCGTCGTCTTGTTTTCTTTCTCCTTTGCGCTCTGAGACGTTCTGGCCGTGCAGTCTTAGGGTTGCTCCCTGGACAGTGTTGTGGGGTTGCAGGCGGAGTCTGTGCACCCCCATCTTTGCGCCGTCTTCCTAACAGCAGCTCGGGGCTCTGGGCTCGGGCACCTCGCTCTTCTCCATCGTGTTTCAGTTGTTCAGCATCCAGCGTCGAGAAGCGTTTTGGGGAACTTGCTCACAGCTTTGTGATCTAAAACATAGACCTTGGTCTGACAGCTTCGTTTAAATATGTCACTGTTTGTTTTAATCTACCCAAATATTATCTGAGTAAAGTGAAGACCAGGCAGAGAAGAGAGGCGGTGATCGTGAACCTTCTTTCTGCAGTGTGTTTTCTCCACTCCTGGATGTGGCACGGAGCTCAGATTTAGGTCACAAAGACCTGAGTTCAAGCCCTACCTCAGCCAGGACTGGTCTCCAACCTCACAGGGTTGTTGCAAAACTAAACGTTAGGGAGGAGGAACCGTATGCAGCGCCTGAGCTTTTTGGCGGAAAAGACCGTCCAGTAATACCCGCCCGAACGCCATTTCCTTTCGCATTTATTTGTTGCAGTGCTCCTTGTCGTGGTGTGACTGGCAGCTCTGGCAGCCAGGGGAAGTAGTGCCTGCAGGGAAGCAGGGTCAGGGTCAATGCATGCTTGCACTTTAAGGCATCTCCTACGGCGAGGTTTCATGCATCAGGTGACTTTCCTATGTCATCTCCCCCATGTCATGGGAGGTAGTATGGAGTATCTCTCCGATGCGGTTTGGCACCTGTGCTGCGTTAAATCTGCGGGTTCCGAGCCCGCAGATAAAGGGCCCACCTGGAAATACATTTTTTTTAAACATCCAAGCGTTTTGACTAACATGGAATGTGTCCCTGGTGAGGTCCTAGCCCCAAATAGACAGGCAGGTATTTCCATTACAAATAACATGGGGTGTTTTTTGGGGGTGATATTTTTTCCAAAAATTTCTTGACCAAAATAGCGAATTGCAGTGCTATGTGGTTTTTTTCCAAATTTTTACTGCAAATCATACACACAGTGCAATAAATAAGGGTGAATGCACTTAGAAAGGCAAGCAATTACTGGCACACACACACCAGCCCGAAATAACCTGCTCAAAAATTCCCAAGCTGCAATTCTGGTTGCTTCTTATTTTGCTGATCAAGAAACTGCTACTTATTACTTCCACATTCCATTAAAGTCACCCCAGCATGCACTGTGAACTATGAACATGGCAGCGCAATCCTACAGTGCGCGCAGCGTCGGCACAATGGGGTTGCGCCAATGCTCCACGCTTAGCACTGACACGGGGGGGGACACGATTGGCTGAGCTGCGTTGGCACTAAGGTCACAGGGCCGGCGCTGCTGGCAGTGCCGGAACTGTAGTGTCTTTGCAGCGCTTCCCTTGCGTTGGTCGAAGCTGGCCGGCGCAAGGGAGGCGCCATGATAGTGCGCCTCAGGGATTGGCGGGAGGAGGGCGGAATGTGGATGGGACGAGGGCGGGACATGGGCGGACCTCGGATTCGGCCATAAGGCCAAATCCTAGGCCCGTTCAAGAGGCCGTGCAGCCCCGATTTGGACCGCATGGTCTCCTTGGATCTGCGCCTGCTCTTTAGCAAGTGCAGCTCTGAGGAGCGCATAGGGAAGGCTGGAGCCTCTCCTATGGTAAGGGAGCGAACATTTCCTTGCTGAGAGGCTCCAGCCTCTCCAACCCAGTGTTGGATATGGCGGTGGCTGGCAGTAGGATTGCGCCCTTAGTGTTCATGCAAGTTTAAGCAAGCTTCCTCCTGTTTCTGCCACTCCTCCTCCTGATCCCTCACTGAAAGCTATATTTGGATTCCTCAAAACTGTGTCAAAAATAAACAAAAGTGGTGTTATTTTTGTGACATGGATCTAAATTTGTGTCAAACGCTGTCAAAATAAGCAAAAGTGGTGTTTTTTACCTTTTCACCTCAATTTTGTTTTATGTAGTGTTTTCAATAGAAGTTAAGAATATAAGAACATAAGAAGAGCCCTGCTGGATCAGGCCAAAGGCCCATCTAGTCCAGCTTCCTGTATCTCACAGCGGCCCACCAGGTGCCCCAGGGAGGCATGAGACAACAAGATGCTTGCACCCGGTACCAGTAGCCCACCACCTTTATAAGGAGGTTGCACAACCCATCATTGCCTATAGCCCACAATGGACTTTTCCTCCAGAAATCCAAGAAGTTCTCATTATTTAGTGTTCTGTGTTGATCACAGAAAAAAAAAATCCCTACAAATAACCAGAACTTCCAGGGGGCTCTTCCTTACCTCCTGACATTTCTTGGAGCTGCAAAGACAGCCCTTCTGCTCTTTCTCCTCACATCTGTTTGAAATGCAAGCCATCCATTTTCTGAATGGGAGAAAGAGTAACAGCTGCATGGATACAAGCCACTGCTTCCCTTTTTTAATAAACCTTGTCCGCAGAATACCTTTGCTCCCGTGTCTGCTCCCGTGTCTGCTCATTAATTGATCAATAGCAACCTCCCGACAGGCCACGGTTGGCTAAATACAGTCTGGGCTAGTGGAGCAGATTAGTTGATCTCTTGCAAAATTCTTCCCTTAAAGCTGCTCTGCCTGCCTAGATGGGAACAGATCTCATTACAATGATGGTTTTGAAATGGAGAGACAGAAAATGTTGTTGCCAACATCTTTTATGGCTCCAGACTCCATAAAAAGGTGGTTGTTGGTCATTGCTTACATTGTTATAAAAGCAGAGCTAAATGGTTTGTAATTTAGGGAAGCAGATTTAATTACACGAAGTCATTTGCAGAAAGCCGTAATTGTATCCTCTCGGTCTCTCTCCTTTTCTAGGATTTTAATTGGCAAACTCAGTGGTACTCAAGTCTCTCTCCACGCTCCCCTTGGTATGCAAATCTTTCCATATTGGGGGAAAGAAGAGGATCACTCTGCTTGTGATCCTGTGGTGTCACCTCGGTCTCCAATAACAGGGAAAGTGAAACAGATGATAAATTAACCATATTATTTGGGAGATTCCGAAGGCCCCTGCAGCGCCGGTCCTGTTGCCTTAGCGCCGACGCGGGGGTGTCAACGCTGCGCGGTCCATAGGATTGCACTGCCCATGTGACTTCCGGCTTAATGACATAACTGTCAGCCATTGTCAGGTTATCATGGATGCTTTTCGGCTGGCTAGATGAAGCCTGACACCCCTGATGGAATTAGAAAGAGAGTCAGGGCTTTTTCTTCCTTTCCCAGGATGAGATAATTCATGGTCATCCCGCAAAATTGTGTCCCTCTGAGCAACAGTCTTTGGGGGCCAGTGCCAGCTCAGCAGGTTGCTCCTGTCCTGCCGTGGACTTCCCAGCGTCGCCTGCCTGTCCACGGTGGGGAAGGAAGATGGGCTAAATTAGGACGTTGCTGCGATCCGTGGCAGGCTCCGTATCTTTGAGCCACTCTAAGCTCCGCAGAGGCACAGCAGGGTACAGCTGCGATGGATCCATAATGAACGGGGTCGCTCTGTGTTCTCCGCTTCCTGCTGAATTTCAAGGGACCGTGCGGTGGCTCCGCGATCCGTTTCAATTGCAAGTTGTGGAGCAGAAATCATTTGAGTGCTCTCTTGGGGCCGGGAAGCCGTTGGGAACTGGCCAGGACTTGATGCCACTGCAGTATTATTAACCTCAAGCGTTCAGAAACTCTCTGTTAGCTGCAACCACAAATTATGGGATGGGATTAAAAATAATGATAGTGGTTAGCAAAAATATATAATAGTCTACGGTTGCTTTCTCTCTCTTTATCCTTCTGGCTTCTGAACCTTTTCACTTGCATTTGGCTGTGCTGCCCTTAATGGCTAAGAGCAGAGGGTTGGAAGAGAAATTCTTCCGCCATTGAAGTGCGGTGCAGCCATCCGTGGCAGCCGTTTTAGGAGAGGACGTCTTGCAAGCTGCTCAGGCTCACGCTGGGTTGAAATGTACTCTTGAAGGAGAGGGCGCCAAACCGCCTGCCGACCTTGGATTTACCTCTGCTGCTTCTCCTTCTACCCTGTCCCATTCTAGGTGTCCTGGGTTGGTCCCTGGAGTTCCTTCTTAGTATTTGCATCCTGGGGAAATGAGTCTTGGTCCTTGGCATCCCTGGACATTTCCATCTGGGTATTTTTTTTTTTGGTGGGGGGGGGATGGTGTCCCAGTCACTTGCGTCCCACTATAACTGGACAACAAACTATCAGTGGGCAACAAGCCCCATGTTATATAGCCTAAGCATCTTTATGACAGTCCTAACCCAAACCCCACCGTTACATTTTAAAAGTTATAAAGTACACCTATTATAAATAAATAAAGGGCGTGGTGGCACTGCGGGTTAAACCACTGTTGCTGAACTTGCTGACCGGAAGGTTGGGAGTTCGAGACTGAGCGATGGAGTGAGCTTCCATTGCTTGTCCCAGCTCCTGCCAGCCTAGCAGTTTGAAAGCACCTAAAAATGTAAGTAGATAAATAGGGACCACTTCGGTGGGAAGGTAACGGCGTTGCATGCACTACGGCATATAGTCATGCCAGCCACATGACCACGGAAGCTTGTCCTCAGACAGACGCCGGCACTTGGCTTAGAAATGGAGATGAGCACCGCCCCCTACAGTCGGTTGTGATGACACCATTCAGTCACAGAGATACTTTTTGTTGTTGTTGTTAAGTCGCTAAGTCGTGTCCGATTCTTCGCGACCCCCTGCACGCCAGGCCTCCCTGTCCTCCACTAGCTTCCGGAGTTCGCCCAATTTCATGTTCATCGCTTTGGTGACACTCTCTAACCATCTCATCCTCTGCCGCCCCCTTCTCCTTTGGCCTTCAGTCATTCCAAGCATGAGGGTCTCTTCTAAAGAGTCCTCTCTTCTCATGAGGTGGCCAAAGTATTGGAGCCTCAGCTTCAAGATTTGTCCTTCCAGGGAGCAATCAGGCTTGAATTCCTGTAGGATTGCCCGATTGGATCTCCTTGCAGTCCAGGGGACTCTCAGGAGTCTTCTCCAACACCATAATTCAAAAGCATCTATTCTTCTGCGCTCTGCCTTTCTTATGGTCCAGCTCTCACAGCCATACATTGCTTCTGGGAAAACCATCGCTTTGACTATGCAAACCTTTGTTGGCAGGGTGATGTCTTGGCTTTTTATTAAGTTGTCTAGGTTCGCCATAGCTTTTCTCCCAAGAAGTAAACGTCTTTTAATTTCATGGCTGCAGTCACCATCTGCGGTGATCTTGGAGCCTAGGAAAATAAAGTCTGTCACTGCTTCCATTTCTTCCCCTTCTATTTGCCAGGAAGTGATGGGAGTGGTGGCCATGATCTTAGTTTTTTTAATGTTGAGCTTCAAGCCAATTTTTGCACTTTCCTCTTTCATCCTCATCAGAAGGTTCTTTAGGTCTTCCTCACTTTCTGCCATTAGAGTGGTATCGTCGGCATATCTGAGGTTGTTGATATTTCTCCCAGCAATCTTGATTCCAGCTTGTGAATCATCCAGCCCAGGCTTTCTCATGATGTACTCTGCATATAAGTTAAATAAGCAGGGTGACAGTATACAGCCTTGTCACTGGGAAAATCCTTTCCCAATTTTAAACCAATCAGTTGTTCCCTGTCCAGTTCTAACTGTTGCTTCCTGACCCGCATAAAGGTTTCTCAGAAGGCAGATCAGGTGGTCTGGTACTCCCATCTCTTCAAGAACTTGCCACAGTTTGTTGTGATCCACACAATCAAAGGCTTTGGCATAGTCAATGAAGCAGAAGTAGATGTTTTTCTGAAACTGTCTTGCTTTCTCCATGATCCAGCGAATGTTGGCAATTTGATCTCTAGTTCCTCTGCCTCTTCGGAAACCAGCTTGTACATCTGGTAGTTGTCAATTCACATACTGCTGAAGCCTAGCTTGTAGGATTTTGAGCATCACCTTGCTAGCATGTGAAATGAGTGCAATGGTGCGGTAGTTTGAACAATCTTTGGCATTGCCCTTCTTTGGGATTGGAATGTAAACTGATCTTTTCCAGTCTTGTGGCTACTGCTGGGTCTTCCAAATTTGCTGGCATATGGAGTGCAGCACTTTGACAGCATCATCTTTTAAGATTTTGATAATTCCGCTGGAATGCTGTCACCTCCTAGCTTTGTTGTTAGTGAGGCTTTCTAAAGCCCACTTGACTTCACACTCCAGGATGTCAGGTTCGAGCTCAGTGACCACACCATTGTGGTTATCAGGAACATTTAGATCGGCCTTATAGAGTTCCTCTGTGCATTCTTGCCACCTCTTCTTAATCTCATCTGCTTCTGTTAGGTCCTTGCCGTACTTTTCCTTTATTGTGCCTACCTTAGCATGAAATTGTCCTTTGACATCTCCAGTTTTCTTGAAAAGATCTCTAGTCTTTCCCATTCTGTTGTTTTCCTCTATTTCTTTGCATTGTTCATTTAGGAAGGCCTTCCTATCTCTCCTTACTATTCTCTGGAAATCTGCATTCAGTTGGGTATATCTTTCCCTTTCTCCCTTGCTTTTTGCTTCCCTTTTTTCCTCAGCTATTTGTAAAGCCTCATCAGATAGCCACTTTGCCTTCTTGCATTTCTTTCTCTTTGGGATGGTTCTAGTTGCTGCTTCCTATACAATGTTACACACCTCCGCCCAAAGTTCTTCAGGCCCTCTGTCTACCAAATCCAAGCCCCTAAATCTATTTGTCACCTCCACTGTATATTTGTATGGGATCTGATTTACATCATACGTGGAGGGCCTAGTGGTTTTCCCTACTTTTTTCAGTTTAAGCCTGAATTTTGCAAGAAGAAGCTCATGATCTGAGCCACAGTCAGCTCCAGGTCTTGTTTTTACTGCCTGTATGGAACTTCTCCATCTTTGGACAGTTGCCGTTTGTGTTGCTGGAAAAGGGTGTTTGCTATGACTAATGTGTTCTCCTGACAAAACTCTATCAGTCTTTGCCCTACTTCATTTTGTATTCCAGGACCAAATTTGCCTGTTATTCCTATTACCTCTTGACTGCCTACTTTAGCATTCCAATCCCCTATGATGAGAAGGATATCTTTTTTTGGTGTTAATTCTAGAAGGTGTTGTAGGTCTTCATAGAATCGGTCAACTTCTTCCTCTTCAGCACCAGTGGTTGGGGCATAGACTTGGATTACTGTGATGTTGAAAGGTTTGCCTTGGATCCAAATTGAAATCATTTTATCATTTTTGAGGTTATACCCCAGTACTGCTGTTCCCACTCTCTTGTTCACTATGAAGGCTACTCCATTTCTTCTAAGGGATTCCTGCCCACAATAGTAGATGTAATGGTCATCTGAATTAAATTCTCTCATTCCTGTCCATTTTAGTTCACTAACTCCCATGATGTTGATGTTCAGTCTTGACATCTCACGTTTGACCATATCTAGCTTACCTAGATTCATAGATCTGACGTTCCAGGTTCCTATGCAGTATTGTTCTTTGCAACATCGTATTTTCCTTTCACTTCCAGACACATCCACAGCTGAGCTTCCTTTCGGTTTTGGCCCAGCTACTTCACTCTTTCTGGAGCTACTAGTACTCGTGTTCTGCTCTTCCCCAGTAGCATAATGGACACCTTCCGACCTGAGGGGCTCATCTTCCAGCATCATATCGTTTAGCCTTTTTGTTCTGTAATCCATGGGGTTTTCTTGTCAAGAGTACTGGAGTGGGTTTCCATTTCCTTCTCCAGCGGATCGCGTTTAGTCAGAACTCTACTATGACCTGTCCATCTTGGGTAACCCTACATGGCATAGCTCACAGCTTCATTGAGCTACTCAAGCCCCTTTGCCACGACAAGGCAGTGATCCATGAAAGGGACCTTTACTTTTACCCTTGACCAAATAGGGCTTTGAAGGTAATAACCTTCAAAAACACGAGAGCCATGTTTCCTTCTAGAGAGGATTAGTTTTATTTCTAGATGAAAAATGTCTGTATAAGCAAGCACACAGTCTATGTCTTCTTGACCAGTCATCCCCCTTTCTCCAAAACCCCATGTGGAAAGGTCACACAGACTTCTATGTCTGAACTGGGGCATCACAGACAATATCGTAAAGGAAGCTTGATCCTCTCCTAAAGCTTTTTAATGATGTTTGTCCAGCTTGTTTGGCTTTGCTCAGGGAAGCGCATAAAGTAGGTGTGTGCGTCCGCACGCATGCGCTAATCCACGCTTGCTTGCGTTGCAAAATCCCGTTTGAGGCAACGCTGCAATTTCTCTCCTGCCGCTCTCCTGCTTGTTTCCCTTCTCAGCCCTGGGATTCTTCAGGGAGCCAATTTTCATACATCCAACTGATTGATAGTTTGCACCAACTGTTGAGAATACGCACAGCTTGAGTAAGCAGCTCTTTTGATCTCCAGACAGTTTTTAGGTAAAAAGTGAAAAATAAGCACAGTTTTTTTTTCTTTGGGTCCTTCAAGCAAGGTTATTTGTCCCTGGTGGGGAGAGGAGACCTCTGGGTGATTTGTTAAGCAAATTCAGCTCCCCACCCCCCACCCCTGTAGGATCCCTCCCCTGTGCTGCGTAGGAAAAACAGAGGCTTGGAAATAAGCTAAAAAGCCAGCAAGGGGGTTGTGGGTAAACCTCGCGCTTCTTCAGAGTCCTGGGGGAGCGTTTCTGTAACTCACAGTTTAACATTTTGCCCACAGACATAAACATGTTGAATGTGCCTTCTTTGAGAGCTAAGATCCCAGGAGAACTCCTTTTTCCTCCACCTCTCCCTTCTGTATATGATTTAACCCCCATCAAGATGTGTTACAAGTGCAGAGCAAGAACAAATTATAGATGTTAGGAGCACGTTGCATCTGTGTTTAAAGGATGTTTTGAAATCGTCTGCTGAATTTCAAGGGGAAACCAGCAAGGAAAGCCGCAGAATTCGTGCCTAGAACCCGCTGCCCTGTACGGTGTATAGAATTGTAGCCCTGATGGGGAGCCACGGCCAGTGGCCCCGTACGTTAAGGGAGCTGCCAGTTGACAACACTTGGGAATCACTGGGCTTGAGTGTCATCAGGCAAAGTGGGGGGGGGGGTTTGGCTTCAGCACAACCCGTTAGGCTCCAGGAAGTCTTGGGTTGTGCCTGTCTGATGAGCAGCTTCGGGGGGCAAACATTAAAGCTGCTACCAGCACCTTAACAGACCTGTGGCCTTCCTTGCGACATTTGGCTAACTGCAGCTGGGAGACAGAGATCTGGGCCAACAGGCGCATTGGTTTGATCCAGTATAGCTGTTCTCAGAGAGAGAGTCAGTCTTCAGTTAGCTGTGTGCTGCAACTCCCTGGTCAGCACACTGTATTTCAGTGTAAGAAGTAGGTTAGGCCACAGTCGTACGTACACTTTTCTGGGAGTAAAGCCCATTAAACATAGTAGTAAATGTGTATAGGATGGAACTGTTGGACCCCTAGAGATCAGCACCCAATTATTGTTTTGTTTTGTTAAACTAGAAATTGGGAACTTTTTGACTCATCACCAAAAGAATCCGCCTTATATACTTGGGGTCCAAGTCAGACGTGGTGGCGTAGCGGGTTAAACCGCTGCTGCTGGGCTTTCCGATTGGAAGGTTGGGAGTTCAAGACTGCGCAACCGAGTGAGCTCCCGTCACTCGTCCCAGCTCCTGCCAACCTAGCAGTTCGAAAGCACCTAAATGCAAGTAGATAAATAGGGACCACTTCGGTGGGAAAGTAACGGCATTCCGTGTGCTACGGCGTAAAGTCACGCCGGCCACTTGACCATGGAAGCTTGTCCTCTGACAAAACGCCGGCTCTGCATGCTTTGAAACGGAGATGAGCACCACCCCCTACAGTTGGTCACAACTAGACCATTCGGTCGTGGGGAAACCTTTACCTTTACCAGATTGGAACTGTGTCAGGAAGAGGAATTGGTGCTGTCTCCTTGGATCTGTGGAACAATGTTGGCACTTTCTGCTTGCGGCACACAAGGAAGGAAACTGGAAGTAGCTCTTTTGGCGTCACGATAAGAAGCATACTTAAGAGTCAGTATAATAAATCAATATGCAACATTTGGGTCCAGGTATCAGTTTATGTGGGCCTACCAATATTTAATGTGCTGGAGATGAACTTCTAGGACACTGATACTCAAACCTTTTAGCACAGGACCCACTTTTAGAATGACCAGCTGTCCGGTACCACCAGAAATTATATCATGACCAAATTTGCCATCATTGTGATGCCAGAGCCTGCTGCTTTCCTGAGAATGCAGCAATCAGTTGGGTTATTTCTCAGCCATTTTCCAACAGCAAAATGGATCAGGAAGAAGAAAGCCTATTTACAACATAAAGGTAAAGGTTTCCCCACGACTGAATGGTCTAGTCATGACCGACTGTAGGGGGTGGTGTTAATCTCCATTTCAAAGCCTGCAGAGCTGGCGTTTTGTCCGAGGACAAGCTTCCGTGGTCATGTGGCCGGCATGACTATACGCCGTAGCGCACGGAACGCTGTTACCTTCCCACCGAAGTAGTCCCTATTGATCTACTTGCATTTAGGTGCTTTTGAACTGCTAGGTTGGCAGGAGCTGGGACAAGCAACGGGAGCTCACTCAGTCGCGCAGTCTTGAACTCCCAACCTTCTGGTCGAAAAGCCCAGCAGCAGCAGTTTTACCTGCTGCACCACCACGTCCCACATTTACAACATAGACACAAGCAAAAGAGACACACAGCCCTTCCCCTTTCCAGCATCCCATGTTCCCTATAGCTATAAGCACCTATAGCTGCTGTAGGTGCTTTGCAACCCGCCAACCCCCCAGTGGGTCCTAACCCATAGTTTGGGAACCCCTGTTCTAGGGTCAGTGATTTTTCAGAATTTTCAGGCTGAGATATTCAGAACAAAGAAGCCCAAGGAAAGTCCATGTTCGGTTGCTCGACTGAAGGTTATACCTAGTCGTGCCTGCGGCCTTCCAAGTCAGTGAAACAGAAGGTTAATTAATGCAGACACTGTGTTGATTAGATTACACGCAGGCCCTGCTGGTACGGGTTCAGGTTACAAAATGTTCCTCCAGGGACAAAGCAATAAATTAAATCTGTTATCTTTGGAAGTATAAATACCAGGAGTAAAGACAGGTCTGCTTCCCATGTGCCTTGAGGATAACAGAGATTTTTCCGTATTATGTATTTAACAGGATATACCTTAAGGAGCTTCAAAATGCTGAATGGAAAATGCTGCTTGGTCTAGCAGTCAGGTCACAATTAAAAAAAGAGGATTGCATAAGATTGCTGGCCACTTCAGAGAGTAGGAAAATTAATCATTTAAAAAAAAAAAAACATTCTTCAATTTAAGATCAATATTAAGATACTTACAATTTTTACTCGCCTTCTGGTCCCAAGCATGAGAAATTTCCTAATTTCCGTGCTTTGTATGAACTAGTGCCAGCTTTACAAATGACAGCCCAATCCTAAGTAAGGCCGACATAGCAGGGCTGTATCCTAAAGCCCATTAGGAGGCAGCAGCAGCAAAGTGCAGACCAAGGGGAGGTTTTCCCCTTGCACCTGTGTAAGCCACAGTCACCCCAATGGGGATGCTCGGATCTGCGTCTGCTGTTGTGCAGGTGCAGGTGTGCAGGAGCAGGAGTGGCCTGAATTGGGGCCGCCGTGGCTGGGGACGGGGTTTAGGATTTGGCACTACGGCCGTCCTGCTGTCACAATTCCCGTCTCCGCCCACTGCGCCGCCCAGTTACGCGCCCGGCACACCTCTGGAACCAGGCCCGGCCTTAAGCCAATGTGATTGATGCCCCGCATTGGGCCTCGCACTTAAGGGGGCCCCGCCCTAGTGGGCCCCACCCCACTGTTTCTTCTGGCTGACCGTTTTGGCACTTGGAGTGCATTTCCCCTTTAAGGGACTCAGCTGTGCCTGGCAATTAGCACTTTGATCGGGGCTCCTTCTTTTGCTTCCTGTCCTGTGCCTGCTCGGAGATCCCTTTGGGTGAGTGTTCATGTCTGCAGCAATCCCGGAAAGGTTCCTGCCCCCTCCCCTCCATTGGTTCTGAGATCTCTATTTCTTGTTAACTTGCTGCTGCTGCTGGGGTGAGTTTGAGCCTGCTGCAATCCAACAACGTCTCCTCCACCTCTCCCTCTGTTGGTTCCCAGATCTTAACTTGTATTGCTACTGCTGAGTGTTTACAGTATTTTGCTGCAATCCAGGAAGGTTTTCTTCACCATCAGCCCTTCTGAGATCCGCATTCCATGTAAATTTACTGCTGCTAGTGTGGGGTTTGAGTCTGCTTTAATCAAAGAATGCCACTCTCCCTGCCACATTAGTTCTGAGATTCCTATACTGTGTTAATTTACTGGGTGTGTGTCTGCTGTATGTACTTATTGGTAAAATCCCTGTTTCATGTACTCCATTGCCTCTGATGAATATATTTCTCCATTTGTGATTTATTTCTGGGGGCGGGGGGAGTTAGCAAAAGTCCCCTGTGCTTGTAGCAAAGTGTTATGTGTTATGTAAGTTGAGTTGCATTGAAGTCTTTGTGTGTTCTGTCATAAACTGAGTAAAATCTATCCATTAATCCAAGTTCCATATTATCTGTAATGCATTTATATTTAAACTGGGAGCTCAATGCTGTGTCTACTCAGCAGTAAGCCCCATTGTATTCAATTGATCTTGCTCTCAGGAAAGTGAGGTAAGATTGCAGCCTTAAATTTATTTATTTTCTGATCCTCAACACCCTGTGAGATATGCAATGCAGCCCTCATGCGGAAAATGTTGGAGACCCCTTCTGTAGTGCAATGGTTGAGATGTGGAACTGTGAATCAGGACAGTTCAGCTGCCTGTAATCAGCTCCCCTCCAGCTGAAATCTGCATTAGGGGGATATAAATAGTTGTGTACACTATGGGGTTGTAAGGATTCCTGAGATATTTTCAAAGTACTTTGAGGCCTCTACAGATCTCTATAAATGCTTATTGTGATTTATCCAGCGGCATCATGCAGCCGGAACGCTGGGCGGGAGGAACGGGTGAGCGGCAGCCCGCCCGTTGCATACCGCTCCGTTTCGCCGTCTTCCCCGCCCCGCTCACCCGTTCCTCCCGCCCAGCGTTCCGGCTGCATGACGCCGCTGGATTTATCTACTATGAATGGCTGGTATTGGCCGCAATAGTTAAAATGAAGCTTCCTTGTACAGATGCAGTATATCTTCTGAATAACAGGTGCTGGCAATAAGTAACAAAGGATGGCTGTTCTACTGCTTTTCTGGAGAGGCACTTGGCTCTGGCACCAAGAGGGAATTTCTGGCAGGTGCCGGTCAACATGGTGTAGTTTTAAAAAACCACACCAGGCAAAACTCCCTCTTCTGTACAATGGCTAAAGATACAGCTCTCTATCCCTGTTTGTATCAGGTAACCCTATTCATATAGCTGTTTTCCTTTACCTCATCAAGGTTCAAAAGTCATGTAACATATGTTATCTTCAAGATGGGTTTCAGGTGTTCCGACAGGGGTGCAATTTCAGTGTGCCCTTTTCCCTAGATATGCCTCTTCTTCAGCTGCAAGTATTCTTATTCTTATTCTTGCATTAATTCTTAGGGTTATGTACAGAATGTATATAATATTTTCCATCGCTGCACCACTTCGCCCTCCGATAAGTGCAAGACTGAATGATCTGGCCCCAGCAGCTGCAGGTTTGGGGGCTCCTGTTGTAAACCATTAAGCAAAGGGGCATATTCAAAGGCACAAAATGTTTTGGTGAAAAGTGGCGAGCACTATGTGCCTGATTACTTAGCATTTCAGAAGAACATAATCCCAAACATGCTCTTAACACTCTACTTTCAGATTCTTTTTTTTCTGCTGAGTCTTGGATTTCAAAGATTACCAAAATTGGCATTGGGCCTGACTTGATCGGATCCGTCTCCCAAGGTGAAGCCTTCAGATTGATTAAAGGAAGGATGATTGATATTCACAATCAGAACCTATTGAGTTTGGCAAATAAATTCTGTTCACCTTTGTTCCATCATTTTACAGTAAAGAATGGTCAAGCCCCGCCTTATCTTTATATTTTGGACAACCCTTCGCTTCGAAGAGCTACGTCTCTTGCTCGGTGCAATGTCATCCCCTCTGAAGTGTTTTGGGGCCGTTTTAGGGGCATTCCCTAAGGGGCATCAAAAAGCCTTCCCATGACATCATGCCTACTGTTGTGCTGAGTTGCTCTCAGGAGGGGTAGCTGGGATTACGTTAGCAACGCTGTGTGACTGGCCCAGAGGGAAGGCAGGCAGCAACCAGTACCGCTCACCGGCTGCCCTATTACCAGTCACACATTAAGTTGGTAAGTGGGGGCCCCCCGCAGGAATGCCCCACATTGGGCCCCCTCTCCTAAAGCCGGCCCTGTCTGGAACGCCCTCAGCGAAGCCCAGCGCCGACTGCGCGCCGCTCACACTTGACCGGCACAAGACCGGCGCTGCTGGTGGTCGTGGCACCACTCAAGCGTCGGTGCTGCTGCTTGTGCGCTTGATGACACGTTTGTGACAGCGTTCGGCCGGCACAAGAGCGTAAGCGCCAGCGCAACGGGGGCGTAGGATTGCGTCCTGAGTCTCCATGCATGCACGTGTGGCCTCAGTGTTTCATCTCAATGGGGAGAGAATGGGCTCAGTCAGAAATTCAACAGGCAAAGCTTCCCCAATCAGTTAGTAGAGATGCGCCTGAAGAATGCCTGCCTGGAGCATCTTTACAAGCACAGCGCCTTCCCCAATTTGCCACCTGCTACTCAAGAAGCAAGAAGTTGTCACGTGGAAAAGAAACCTTGTCACGTGGAAAAGAAACCATGGTGAAATGTCCAAGTGTGCCCCTTGGATCACTGGGGGAGGGGCTGCGACCTGCCCTCCCACCAAGCAATAGGGGTGCTCAGTGCTGTCGGCTGCCATCAGAGAGCCATTTGGCAGAAGGGGTTGGGGGGGGGAAGCATTGAGAGGAAGGACAGTCTCTCAAAACCCCTCCACATGCTCAACATTATTCTGTCCACACATGCTCCCTGCTGGTGGAAGCAGGGAATTACACATCAATTAAAAACTCCTTAGCAGATTTTCCTCAAATTACAAAAAAGAGCACTTGAGAAAGGTTGTGAATTTTTCACAAAAGGTTCAGTGAGCCAACTCTCAATGAGAAAGCTCCAGTTTTTATGAAAAATCTGTCATAGACCATATCTCTTGGTTCCAGAAATGCTGTAGCCCTGTCATTTTTCAGCAGCCTTGCACAGAATTTGGTAAATTTGGCTGTTGCCTAAGCTGCACCATGCCAACTTTGAAGAAGATGGAATGTGGGGTTTATATTTTATGAGAAGGGTTTTTTGATTTACCGTACTCCGAAGAATAAGCCCACTATGTTCAGTAAAATTTAGTAATCCTATCTTACTCACCCAAAACAAACACCTCTATTTAATGAGAAATTACAGTTTATTACAAAATTTTTATATTGCCTTTGTCCGTAGACTCAAGGCGGTTTACATAGGCAGGTTGAACATAAATCAATCTTTCAGTGGAATTTTTGCAAGTATTGTTCCATGAGACAATCTCATAAAACCTCCATTTCTCCTGGTGATTTGCTTCAAAGAGCAGTCATTGTCCTGGCTGCCGGCTCAGGCAGTTTCCAAGCGTTCTCTGGCAGCTGCAACCAAGTTTGAGACCGGCTTCTCAGAGATGTTATCTGGTTTTTGCCAGCTTGTTGGGATATTGAAATGGGGCAGAGGAAATTTACAGACTTGTATGGTAGGTTTCTGCCTGGAGACATGGAGCCTGAATGGCAACATGAGATTCTGCCCGGTGATATGAGTAAATGGTAACATAGAGATCTGCCCAGAGATAAGAGTTAAAATGGTAACATGTGAATTTGCCCAGAGACAGTGGAGAGTTTGCCTGGTGATAAGGTCATGTGATCGTGATGACTGGAGAATATAAAGACCAGGGATACAAGTTAGCAGTTAGTTTGGAGAGTTTAGAGGTTTAACTGTCAAGTGTTTAACTGTCAGTTAGAGATAGTTTGAAGTGTGTGTGCTTGGATGAGAGCTGAACATTGATTTATAGAAGCTATGTACAGAGTTTGCTGAAGTTGCTGAAACAGATGTAAAGGAGATTAACTACAATAATACAGAAGTTTTGTTAAAGCAGTCTCTGAGTTATTTCTTATCAGTGATCATCAGTGTTGGAGCTCTGAGTAAACCACTCTGCAGGAGGAGAAGCAGCATATTCATATTTATATTATTTCCTCCATCATCTCAAAAAATATAACAGCACAGCTGACTCCACTCATCCTCACAGATGTTGCCAGAGGTCTCTTGGGCTCCCATCCAAGCAACCGATCCTGCTTAGCTTTTTCAGGCAAGGTGGCAGCTCAACCTCCAGGCCACATCTCCTGTTTTAGGGATTATAATGATAGAACACTGTTTTCATAGAATCATAGAGTTGGAAGGGACCTGTATTGCCCAAGGTCGTCTAGTCCAACCCCCTGCCTGTAGCAGGAAATCCTCCTAGAGCATTTCCAGCAGGTGCCTGTTGAGCCTCTGCTTGAAGGTCTCCAGTGAGGGAGAATCCACCACCTCCCTTGGCAGACTGTTCCACTGTCGAACCGCCCTGATCGTCAAGAAATTCTTCCTGATGTCTAGCTGGAATCTCTATCTTGCAGTTTGCACCCATTGGACCTCGTTCTACTGTCAAAGGCAGATCAGAACAAATTTGTCCCTTCTTACTTATGACAGCTCTTCGGATAGCTCTTCGGAAGAGGGCTATCATATATCATATCGCCACCTGGGACTTGGTGGCACTGTGGGTTAAACCACTGACTGAAAGGTTTCTGACCAGAAGGTTGGGAGTTCAAGACCATGCAATTGAGTGAGCTCCCGTCGCTTGTCCCAGTTCCTGCCAACCTAGCAGTTCGAAAGCACCTAAAAAAAGCATCCTTCCTACCATGAGATGCCCAGAATCGAACACAGTACTCCAGGTGAGGTCGCACCAATGCGGAGTAAAGCGGAACCACAACTTATTTTTTTCTTCTCTCTTTTACTATACAGGCACTAGTATGCCTATATACTATGAATTCTAAGGATGCAATCCTGTGCACCTTTGCCTTGGAGTAAGTCCTATTGAATATAAAAAAGGTAAAGGTTTCCCCACGACTGAATGGTCTAGTCGTGACCGACTGTAGCAGGCGGTGCTCATTTCCTTTTCAAAGCCTGTAGAGCCGGCGTTTTGTCCGAGGACAAGCTTCCGTGGTCATGTGGCTGGCATGACTATACGTCAAGGTGCACGGAACACTGTTACCTTCCCACCGAAGTGGTCCCTGTTTATCTACTTGCATTTAGGTGCTTTCGAACTGCTGGGTAGGCAGGAGCTGGGATAAGCAACGGGAGCTCACTCCGTCAAGCAGTCTTAAACTCCCAACCTTCCAGTCGGAAAGCCCAGCAGCAGCGGTTTAACTTGCTGCGCCACCACGTCCCTCCTATTGAATATAGTGGGGCTTAATTCCTAATATAATAATCCTATGCATAGGATTACTCTAAGGCCCCAATCCTATCCAGTTTCCAGCGCTGATGTAGCCATATTGATGGTGCGTTCTCTGTACTGTTGGGGGGGGGTGCAGTCACAGAGGCTTCCTCAGCTACATCAGGATGGGTGCATCAGCACGGGAAAGTTGAATAGGAGTGGTCTCAAAGTCTCTGATCTCCCACAGAGGTACCATACGGTACAGTCTAATCCAAACTATGTTTGAGTAATTATCCCTAATTTTTCAAATCTTGTTCTTGGTTGACACAACACCTACAGTGATGAAAAAAATGGTCCAGAATCACATTATTTTTGAATCATTTATGTGAGCAGGGCTCCAGCAGAAGATAAGGAGGTAAGAGGCTGCGGGCAGGTATGAATTCTGTTATTTTTTTTTCCCTTTGGTGGCGTCTTTTTGCCCATTTTCTTATGGGAATTTGGATCAGAAAGGTTAGTTGCTTGGTGCCGGTGTGTCTGGAGTCTTATTGTATTTCACATGCATGCTTTGGAACAAGCAATCTGTTAGCAATTTTTGCAGACTGAGCTGTAATTCCTTGCATTTTTGTTTGTTTATAGCAAGTGTGTCTAAAGTCCTGCAACGAAATGGGGCTGGCCTCCTGCAGCCCCCCCCCCTAAATAAGAAGGTGATGAAGCTCGTTGCCTGAAGGTGGCCAGGATCACTGACACTTCTGTGATCTCTTCCCTCTTCTGTTTTTGGGGGGCTGTTTGATGGAGTCACACACCCCGGACTTGCCATTAATGTATGAAATTCATCAGTGTGCAGTGGCCACCAGCCTAGATGGCTTTAACCAAAGCATGTGTGCTGTCACTGATCTAGAGTCCTTTCCGCTTGGCCTCAGTCTTCCCCATCTGCAGTATGGAGATAATAATACTCACAGTACAGGATTTTTGTTGAGATGTCTACATCTGTGCATGTGAGGAGTGTGGCACACTGAAAGCATTTGCAGTTGCAGTCATTAGACATCCCCAAGGTAATAAAATCTTCTATAGATTTAATGGTTATCCTTCTTGTCCCTCAGCTTCCAACCGTTCTAAGCAGGCTGCCCCTTCTCACGTGCTTTCTGTCGCTCTAGTATTTTCCAGCTGTATGTGCCAAGTTGCGTGGCAAATGAACGTTGCACTTGTGCACACTTGCACAATTTCCATTTGCCAGGCAACTGAGTTCATCACTCCACTCCAAGCATTTCACTGACTCCTCCGTTTATCTGAATTGTTCAACCAGTAGTACAACGCAGGTGCTCTTGACAGCCGATTTTTTTTCCCCCCCAGCCACACAGAGAATAAAAGATCGTGTACAGACACTGTCTACTCACGGCAGCAACAAGAGACCACTCGTAAATTGATCAGAGGGCTCATTTGACCCGAGGCTTGCCTGTCAGAGAACATGGTTACAGCCACGCTGTAAAAGCAAATGCAATAAAGTGTCCGTGTTGTCCTAGGGAGGGGGAGTGCGAAAAGGGGGGGGGAAAGGCGAGTTGTGTGGTGCTTTGTATTAGGGGAACTGGCATTACTGTCTGCTGACCCAGGTTCACCTGCAAATATGTTTTAAGCCCCAAAGCAGAGAGAGCTTGGGGGTAGTTTGTACCTGTGAAGCACTGGCAGAAATTCCTGACTTGCATCGTTCGCTGAAAGAAAAGACCAAAGTTCATCCTGGCCAAGTGTTTTCACTGTAAAGTGTGGAACTCTGTAGGTCGAGGGTAGGCAGTGTGGGACTTGTAAGCTCCTGGTAGCTCCCAGGATGGCTTTGGCTCGGAGCAGCTGCAGCATCGCCACACGACCGGACAGGACGGGGGGAGAGCGCAGAGCAGGCCAGCTCCACCCTTTCCAGCTGCCACCTTGGAGCTTGTGAGCTCCTTGGCCAGGAGGAGGCCATGTGCTCTCGGGAGGTGGCTGCTGAGAGTGCGCCTGGTGACTTCTCCACAGTGCTGAGAGGCGGAGCAGGCCAAGCCCTGAGGAAAAGGAAGGGAAGTAAAAAAACGTGTCATTACATGGGTGAAGGACTTTCTCAGAAGTTCTCCCACCCTCCAAAGCACGACCTGGTGACCTGCCCTGCTGCCTTGCTCCGGAGATGCTTTTCCTACCGTTACGGATGGGAGGGGAATCACAGTAGCGCTTTGCCAGTTAGCCATTTTGTTAAGTAGTTCACGTCTATAGGATGGTTCCCTACCCTTCCTGGATGTGCCAAAAGCTTTTTGAATGTGTTAGTTTGGAGACAAGAAAAGGGGTGTAAATGACCCAGCCGGCATGACCTTGGAATTCCAGAGCACAATTAAAGTGTTGGTATTTAAGCAGGCAGGCAGGTAAATGACAAAAATAGTGCTCTCCCCCCCCCCCACCAACTCAGGTTGCCTTCCGGATAGACTCTGGTGCTTTCCCCTTCCAGTTTTGATGATGGCCAGTTCTGCGTTCGGTGAGAGTCAGTTTCAGTTTTGTGCATTGTATTGTCAAGTAATGGTTATGATTCTGTGCCTATATCTTTCCACAGCTGTTAGAGGAGGGGTAGGCAACCATTGGATATACGTGAGCTACTTGGCAAAATGACTAACGAGCAAAGAGCTGCTGCAATCCCTCCCCCATATTTAACCGTAGGGGGGGGGAAAATAACCAGATTGAAGAAGAAGGGCAGCACACACAGCAGCAGCAGCAGCTCCTTAACAAATGCAGCCCTCGAGGTCCTGGTTTCGTGCCCCTCCCCACACCCTCGGCTCTGTGCCTGCTGTACAGCAAGCACCGATCCGAGAAACCATAGAGGAGGCTGCGCTTCCCCTGGGGCAAGGGTGCAAACGTGCCCTGGCCCCAGGAAGGCTCCCCCTCACACCAAAGCTGCGCTAGATTTAGCACTGGCCTGCCAGCCTCACAATTCCAGCACCACTTAGGATTGCACTCTCAGTTGCATTTTTCCACCTTCCACAATATGTCCGGTTTTTGTTCTAAGCCATAAGTATTCTCGTTCTTGCAATTACCATCCCTCTGAGGTCTCCAAGTGGGGAAATGTTTGGCTGGAAATACCCTGAGCGTATAATTTGTGGTGTTCCTTCTTTAGCAACCAGCTCTTAGGAAGCAGCGAGCGAATGTCTCCTGCATCCAGTTGGGAAACGAGCCTCTCCGTCCCCCTCCCCATTTGAAACGGCTCTGCTAGAGCCTGCAGTTGAGGTGTAAAATTGGGCATGAAGTGGCCTGCAGTTGAGTGAGCAGTTGCTCAGGGGCTGCCCTGCCAAGGCAGACCCCCGTCTTAGTGGTTCAGGGAAGAATTCCTTCTCCCACCCAGCCCAGCAGTGGCTCGTGGTGACTGTGATGCCCTTAAATTGGGGCTTCTCTCCCTGTGGCCTCCAGAGGCAGTGCTGCCCAGGGGGAGGAATCACCTTCCCCTGCAGGATTTGAGTCGGCACAGCAAGGGAATATATAGGACACAGTGAGGTCGCCGAGAGCCTCCAGGTTTCCGTTTCTTCCTTGGATCGCTCTGTGATCCTTGCCTTGCTGATTTCGGCTGAAGGGCAAAAGAGGATCGGTGCATCATCTTGGCTGTTCCTACAATGGTGCAATAAGCAAAAAATGGTGTTGTGCAGGGACCAGGAGACTCGGCACAATCCTGTTTGCTCAGAAGGCAGTTCAGTGGAGTTCAATCCCAAGGAAGTGTGTGTGTGGCAGTGGTTCCCAACCTGGCGGTTGGAACTCCCAAGGGGGTCACGTGCCTGCTATGTGCCTGCTATAAAAAGGTAAAGGTTTCCCCACGACCGAATGGTCTAATCATGACCGACTGTAGGGGGCGGTGCTCATTTCCATTTCTAAGCCGAAGAGCCGGTGTTTGTCCGTGGACAGTGATGGCGAACCTATGACGCTGCATCGTGGTGGGTGACACAACGGCAATCACCAATACCTGAGAAAAACTGAGCTTGTATTACTCATTTTTCATTTTTGTAATTATTTGATGTTTCTTTATATAACACCACACATGATTGGACTGTATTTTTTGTTCAAATAAATGAATATAAAGAATGGTTTCTCCTCTGTTTGGGAGGGGGGTTGACACAACAGCAGAGTCAAGTTAAGCATTTTCTGAAGTTTTGACACACTGAGCCTAAAAGGTTCGCCACCACTGTCCGAGGACAAGCTTCCGTGGTCATGTGGCCGGCATGACTATACGCTGAGGCGCACGGAACGCCATTACCTTCCCACCAAAGTGGTCCCTATTCATCTGCTCGCATTTTTAGGTGTTTTAGGTTGGCAGGAGCTAGGACAAGCAACAGGAGCTCACTCCGTTGCGCGGTCTTGACCTCCCACCCTTCCGGTCAGAAAGCATAGCAGAACAGCGGTTTAACCCGCAGCGCCACCACCTCCCATTATGCCTGCTGTACAGCAGGCTATACCAAGGAACCCACAGGGGAGGCCAGAGCTTCCCCTGGGGCAAGGGTGCAAATGTGTCCTTGCCCCAGGGAGGTTCCCCAGCCCTCCGAAGCTGCTCTGGATTCAGCGCAAGCCTGCTGGCCTTGCTAGTCGAGTGCCGCTTAGGATCGCTCTCCAAGTAGCTTTACAGGGGTGTTTTTAAGGACATGAAGTGCTTTGCATGCTCTGAAAGGAAATGCAAGTACAGGCTTTTATTATCAAGTCCCCATGTAGTTGGTTGTAGAGGGTGAGTGCGGGGAGGGAGAGAAGGGGGGGGGGAGAGAGAGAGAGAGTGTTAATTGTCTACAACCAATTTCTTGCTGCGGTAAGGTTTGAGCCAGACCCTGCTCCCGGTCTCCTTCAGTTAACTATTGCACAACTCCAGCTTATCGCACCACACGTTATATGTGCACACAAAAACCACAGTGCTCTGAAAAGTCACACCCTTCGCGGCAATCCCTCTTCCTCCTTAACGTCTGATCTGGTTCCACTGTGTGCAGCACACCTCCCAGCTGGGAGCTTTCAGTTGGGGCTGGTGGTGGGAGAAGGCGGGGGGTGGGTGGGTGAGCAGAAGGTCTGAGGTCTGGCCCATGTGGGCGTTCGTTTGTGCATCGATACCCTGCAGTGATCCTGCCCGCTGCCCTTGGTGCCGCCCTTTCCATGTCGCTTGAAAGAGATTTAGTTGTGGTGGGGAGGGATCGTTCGGGCTGCTGGCCTGCTCGGAACACATCACAGAACACAGAGTCAGCCACATTCTTCTGGTTTGCTTGGCCGAGATGACCAATTTGGCAAGGCAGCTCAGCCAGTGGTAGACAGCAAGTCTGCCTGCCAGACCAGCCGTGGATGTCCTTTACGTCGTCTTCTCCCTCTTGCAGTGGCAGAACAGTCACCCGGTGGCAGTGGTGTCATCTAAATGATTTAAGAACAGGTACTCACTTTTGATTGGCACGTGTCGGGACCCGCCCACCGGAAGTGACGTCATAAGCCGGAAGTGATGTCGTGGCAGGAAGGGACATGAAAAAAGCCCTTTTTGAGGCCTCAGATGATTTTAAACTGACCCAACAGTTGCAACAGTATTCCACAGCACCCCCAGAACATGTTAAGGAGGCCTGGCATCATGTTAAAACCCCAGAGCAACTCATTTTTCATTGGCAAGGAAAGGAAAGGCTCCGCTCGCTGCCTGCCTGCCTGTCTGGCTCTGAGAACATGCAGGCAACTCAAACATGCAGGAAATTCAAACGTTGCAGAGGGCGGAGTCGACAAGTGGGCGGGCGAATGGGAATGGGCGAATGGGCGAATGGCAGCCGTAATCCTAGAAACAGGTACTCGCGTACCCCCGCGTACCCCCTGCATGACATCACTGCCCGGTGGGCCAGCTGCTCAAAGCAGACGCCTGGAGATGTCTGGAGCGTGATCTTGGACAGGCCACCAAAGGAAAGGGTGTCTTCCGGAAGGTCCCTTGTCATAGTTCAGCTCTGTTGACATGTTCTCTGAGCACAGAGTGAGTCTCTCTGCATCCTGTCCCATTTGCAGATTCCGTAGCTGATGTAGGGAGGCACCCATGAGGCCAACTGAGGGCCCAATCCACCGACACCAGCTGCTAGCACTGGCCAAACGGCTGCAGCTCTGGCCCGAGAGCGCCAACTGGCACCCTCACGTTGGTGCTGGTACCCTTGGGCCAACACCAGCAGCAGTGTAGGCTCAAGGGTGCCAGCCAAGGCTGTGCTGTGGCACTCCTGCACCAGCTGAGTTTGGCGGTCCGGGGACGGAGGTGGCAATCAGGCTGCACCCAAGACTCTCTTCCCAGCGCAGGCTTCTGCTCAGAGCTAAACAGCGGATCCACCAATCAAAAAGTATTGGCATCCCGCTTTTCAACAAGAAGTTCCCAAAGCGGTTCACAGGCAGAAAATAATTATAAAGTGAAATGGCTCCCTGTCCGAAAGGGCTCACAATCTTTAAAAAAAATGCAGAACACTCCCAGCAGCAGCCACTAGAGAAGACCCTGCGCAGGGGTGAAGAGGGGCAGTTGCTCTGCACTTGAAAAAGTGCCTCTGCCCCAGTTAGCAGGGGGCAGAGCAGATCAGAGCAAGCCCATCAGGGCAGCCGGCACCTACCCTGGGGGTAAAGGCACGAACCTGCCCTTACCCCGGGGAGGCTCCAGCAGCCTCCTAACCTGCGCCGGATATGGCACAGACCCGCCAGCCTTGCCCCTCGACACACGATAGGATTGTACCCTGAAGCCGTTGGGGGGCATCTCTTTCCACCACTTGCTTTCATTGCTCCTCCTTCCAGGTCTGATGCAGAGCTTGGGCCATTATCTGGCATCGGATCTCCAATACTTGGTGTTTGAAATTATAATAATTTTTAAAAATAAATAATAGCAATTTATAATTATCATTACCTTTCCTTTTACCTTTTACCTTACCTCTCGCCTCTGTTTCCCAGGGCAGCCTCGCCACCCCTCCTTCCCTAAGCTGACATCTTGAGCTTGACACCTGTGCTTGTCTTTGCATTTCTAGGTCCTTTTATTTGCCCTCTTCCCAAGTGGTTGGTGTGCTCCCTCCTCCACTTCTGAAAGTCTTGTCCCAGGGATGGTCCTACCCTGTGTTGAGGGTATAATACTGGAGCAGCATTTTTTTTTTTACTGAGGGCCAGATAATTTTGCGAACTTCCGCACTGCAGCCAAGTGCATGTATTCCTGATTCCAAGTGAGATTTTGTGGGTTTAGATTCACTCGGGAGCTAATCTCATTTAAAAAAAAAAAAAAAAACTGATGGAGCGCAGTCTTGTTTTTAAATTAGAGCAGAGAGAGGTTAATCATCTTCAGCCTTTCTGAGTAAATGAGGTTTCAACAGCATTTCCCAAAGAATTTTGCTCTATTTTTCTTTCCTTTTTATTTTATTTTTTGCACATGCAATTTTTTAAAAGGGTTATTTTGTTCCTCTTACTTTGCTATTCGTGTCTTGCATTAGGAGTCTCTCTGGGGAGCACTAAAATCCTCTGAAGGAGAACAGGTAGCGCCTTGGTGTCAACCCAGAAGAGATTCCACTTGGTGCATTATTCAGGATTCACATTAGAAAGTGTGCATGTGTGTATGTGTGTTTGAGTACAAGATCATTAAGAATACAGAACAGAAGGCACTCACAGAGAAAATTCACAGAGAAAATGGGAGTTGGCAGGAAGAAGATGGAGGAGCAAGACATCTGGGCACTGCCAAGGCTTAAGTGGAGTCACCTGAGTTTGGGGTGGTTTCTAACCTGGAGTTAGGCCAGCACAAGGGACATTGTATTTTTGGACCGCTCGGAGTCAGAGAGGCCAGCACACAGACATGCATCATCCCTCCCTGACTCCGAGAATGGTCCAAACGTGCTTTACAGTGTCCCTTGTGCCAGCCAAACTTTGCTGGCCTAACTCATGCCAGCCGAACTCCAGGTTAGGATTATGATCTTAAAAAGAGCCCTGCTGGATCAGGCCAAGGGCCCATCTAGTCCAACTTCCTGTATCTCACAGTGGACCACCTCAGGGCCTGCAAGGTAGATGCCTCATGGAGCACACAAAACACAAGAGACCTGCATCCTGTTGCCATTCCCTTGTATCTGACATTCTGAGTTAAATTTCTGAGGTAAAAGTATGAGGTAAATATGTCACCCCTCCCATGTGTGGTCCATAAGAACATAAGAAGAGCCCTGCTGGATCAGGCCAAGGGCCCATCTAGTTCAACTTCCTGCATCTCACAGTGGCCCACCAGGTGCCTCAGGGAGCCCAGTAGACAACAAGATGCCTGCATCCCGTTGCCACTCAATTGCAACTGGATGTTCTTAATGTTTTAATTTTGAAAGGTGTTCTCCAGAAATCTCAGCGGCAAAACTGGGTGGGCTGAGAGTGCCCACTGCCACCAACGTGCTAAGCTTTGAAAAGGGGACAGGCAACAGAGCACAGGAGGAAGCAGAGGAGAGCAGAGAGGTGGGCTAGAGTGTCTCCTCACCAGTCCTCTCTCCTCCATGTTCTCTCCTTCTCCTTTCAAATCTGAGCAAGGCAACAGTGGTAGTAGGTGGGCGGACGGGCGAGTCAGTTGCTGGCCTGCCGTCTCCCACCCCTTGTTTGACCACCACTTGCTGTGAGCATCTCATTGTGCTTTGTTATGAGGTTGGCCCTGATTTCATTGAGAGCCCTTCTATTCCACAAGAGCCAGGCTAGTGCAGTGGTCCCGGACACAGACCTGCAAAATCCAGGTTCGAATCCCTGCTCAGCCACAAAGCTTCCTGGGTGACCTTGAACCAATCACAGCCTCAGCCCCGCCTACCTCACAGGGTTGTTGTGAGGACAAAAAGAAGGAAAGGGACCATGTATGCCTCCCCAAGCTCTTTAGAGGAAGGACAGTATAAAAATGTGAAAAATAATGAGACTCTCTCTGGCCTTGTGCTGCCTTGAGGAGCCCTAGATGGAAAGTGGGGCACAGTGCTGCCGTGCGTCTTAGATAACAGCACGTTTATGACGTTCCTGTTTAGCAGCTGTCCCTGAACATTTTTGGACCATGTTTAGCGTCCTTTGACCTCGTGGTCCTGTGCAGTGCTTCCGCCTGTGCTTCCGAGAGTTAGATTTTGCAGACCAGACCCTTTTCATCTCCCCTCCTTGCTTCCTGACCCAACTAAAAGCTGGAAAGCAAGTTCTCATCCGTCGTAAAAGAACAAAAGGCGAAAGTTTAGAACAAGCTCTCGTGGTCCGAGGAGGTTGCTAATACGTTTTATATGAAAGCATTCTGAGGTTTTATATGCCTGGTGCATGGTTTAAAGAGCACCATGTGTTGGGACACGCGCAGCCTGGAGTGGAGATTTCCTCCTTGCTTTCCAGCTTTTCTGGCTCGTGTTTGCAGACATGCTTGGCAGCTTGACGCAGGCCGTGTTCGTGTGTGTGCGTCAGAGGGGCAACGTTTGCAGAAAGCCGCCCTCGCAGATCAAGCACCAGGTAGGGCGTCCTTCCACCCCAGCTTGCCAAGACCTTTCCAGCTCTACTTTTCAGCAGAGGCAGCTGGCATGTTTGGTGGCAAGTCATCTAGAGGCTGTCTTCACTGCCAAGGAATAGGTCCCAAAATAGTGTTTTCTGAATGTGCACGTTGTTGTATCTGAGGTTATACACTTGTATAACCTTGTACATCTATAACGTTACCTGCTGTAACATCAGCCCTGTAAGTTGAGGAGTTGTTGTTATTATTATTATTCATTCATTCATTCATTTCCCAAACCTTTATTGGCATAAATACAACAGATAACAATGCTGACACTAAAAATACACATATAAATTATAACTTAAGGGTTAATTTGAAAATCTCAAACAGAAATCTAGCCACAGCTTCTGTGATAAGAGGGGAGGAATCACTCAGGAAAGTTTCAGGGGTGTTCGGCTGAGAAGATAACCAGGGTTCTAAAAATACCTTGCGAATAGAAGAATGAACTGGGCAATGAAAAAGTATATGATCGAGGGTATCTGGAACCAAATGGCAAAAAAGACATAGTCGTTTCTCTTTAGGGATATTTGCAAAACGGCCGGCATGATTCGCTGAGGGAAAAATGTTGAGTCGAGCTAACATGAATACTCTTCTCAACCTGGGGTTAATTAATAGGGAAAAATAATTCAAATGGCGACCAGGGGAAGGAAAGAGACCAAAGAAAAGCGGAGAACAAGTAGGGTTCAAATTGGCTGCAAGAACCTCAAACTCATGCTGCCAGAGTTTGGATTTAATAAGGGCATGAGCCTGATGAAGTCCTAGATCACTTAGGGATTCAAGGTTCAAGTCAAGAGACAAAAGTTTGGTCTCAATCAGTTTAAGCCATCTAGAAGAAAAATTATCTCTGAGAAGGTCATATAATAGGGAATTGGGATTGGGGTTTAGATGTAAACGGAGCCAGTATTTAAATGTAATGGACCATGCAAGGGTGGATGGGAGCTGGGTACCTAATTCCAATACTAGAGTTGAAAGACGAATCGTATTGGGAACTCCTAAAATTTTCCTCAAAAAGGCAGCTGCCAATGCATCGAGGTCATGCTCTATGGCCTCTATCCAAATAGGAGCTCCATACAATAGATGAGAAAGTATTATCATCATCATCATCATCATCATCATCATCATCATCATCATCCCCATAGTACAGATGGGGAAGACTGAGGCAAAGTGGCCTGCTTGAGGCCACCTAATGAGTTCATGGTGATGGCGAGATTCGAACTTAGGGGGTGGGTTCCCGATTTGCAGCTGAGTCTCTTGGCTTGCACACACCCCAGCTCGCATTGTTGTGGTTTGTTTATGAAGTGCCACCCATGTATGTGGTGCTTTGCACGTGCGTTTCCTCATTATCCCAGCAGCACTTGTGTTTTATGATTGTGCAGTCAATATTGGCAGGCAGGCCAACAAGCAGAGATTTCCCCGGGAAAGAGCAAACAGCCTCAGCCCACCTCTGTTTGCTCCATGGCTGCCGTGCAATTGTTCGGCACTATCGCTCTCTTGGCTTAACTAAATATTTGTGGTGCAAAATGCAAGCAAGCAGAGACATTTGGGCTGTGACCGGAAGAAGGGAAAATGGAAAGGCTGTTTGAGCATCTTACAGAGCTCTCTGGCTGAAAGGAGAAGCAACGTGGACGCCGTTTCCTTTGAAAACAAAATGTGATGCAGTGGAATTGTACAGAAAAGCAAACCTCACTCTCTCCCAGTCTGAGACACCTCAAGGGAGGGGGAAAAATCTGCTACATGAACAATAACTCCTCTGGGATAGAAACCTAAGAAAGGTGGTGCTTCTTGTGGGGAAAGCATCTTGTTACAGTAGCTAAAGAAAAACGTGTGTGTGTGTGTGTGTGTGAGAGAGAGAGAGAGAGAGAGAGAGAGTGTATAAACCTCGGAAGCAGTAACGTTTTATTGTAGTAATGCAAAAAATGCAGGCGCTCTGGTTCAGGTGACTCACACCATAAGGCCGTGCACATTGAGCCATTCTGTCCCCCGGGGCTTATTCCCAAGTACTTGTGTGCAGGATTGCAGCCTTCAGTCCTTCAGTAGCAAGCCAGTTGTAGCTGCCCAAGTGAAGAGAGGCCCAAACACGTGCATGGAGTTGCCCCGTCCTGACAGTCGCTGTCCTCTTTGCGGTGCCAGCTGAGCTAGTGATGCACCTTCACACAGCTGCTTTTGGTGGCCTTGGGCCGGAGCCAGACTCGGGGCTCCTGCGGGGCCTGGCTGCTGCAGGATGACTCTTGAACTGTCCGGGATAAGCCCAGCCAAAGAGGTGTAATTATCTGGGATTTTCCTCGGCGTGGATGGCAGGCAGCTCTGGCTCCCAGCACTGGGCAACTGGCAAGTCCTCGCTCGTGCAGAACGGCCAGCTTCCCGGCTCACTCGCTGCGACTCCCCAGCCAGATCACAGCCCCGCTGGAGGATCATGAAATTCCAGCCATGGAATGTAATGAGCTCCGCAGGGAGGCAGGGCCCGGCCAAGGCTTCTGTGCCTGGGTCAAGGCCCTCTCGAGTCTCCCGGGCATTCCACTTTTCATTTGTACTTGGTAACTCTGGGATGGGAGTCAAGAGAGGGACGTTTAGTGGTGCTGGCTGCTGTGTTGTCTGTGTGTGTGTGTGTGTGTGTGTGTGTGTGTGTGTGTGTGTGTGTGTGTGTGTGTGTGTGAGTGTGATATGTGGGGGACGTTTTGCTCTCCTTTAGAGCGCAATCCTAACTTGACTTTGGCGAGCCGGAGTCAGGCGCACCGAGCCTTCTGCTTACAGGGGCTTCCGTTTCTGCCTCTCCCTCTGCCAAAAGCATCCTGTGTCTTTAAATGGCTTGCGTGTTGTTTTTTTAATTAAAAGAGATTAAATTCTCATTTGGGTGCTTAATTTGGATTGTGTTTTAAACTGGTTTATATCCACCTTGTTCCTGTGTGAGTTGCACTAAACCACTTAATCCAAGGGTGTTTAACAAATTGGACTAAAATGTGGTGTTTTGGTTTTTTTTTGTTTTTGTTTTTTACAAATTTATATTCATTTGCTTTTTTTTCTTCTTCTTCTCCTCGATTCCTGCTTGTGTGCATTTCGCTCCCAGATCTTTCCCTGGGCAGGACACAAGTACTTTTCCCCTTGGTATCCTGTTAGAATTCTTGCTGTCTGCCACCTCCTGAAAATAATGCAATGCACAGCTCTCATAATTTTTTTTCTCCCCCTTGTGTTAGTGAATTTTGCTAAACTGTGTGGGGGGGGGGGGAAGTTTGGTGCATGAGAGTTTTTCTCCTCCTTAAAATCATTTTCAGTAGGTAGAGAAATGAGTTAAAGCCCTTAACGAAACCAGTGGAAGCTGCTTCCTGCTGATTCTGACCACTCAATATTGGCAGCAGCTCTTCAGGGTTTCAGAGAGGAATCTTTCTGAACCCTGCCTGGAGATCCTGCCAGGGGCTGGAGTGGACATTCTGCATGCCCATCAGGTATTCTGCCGCTGAGCTGCAGTGGTATGGCCACGGCATCTGCAGCAGCGGCGGCATTCAGCCGTTACGCTGGGCGGGACTTACCTTTGACTGACAGTTCCCGGCGGGCGGGAAAGCGGTGGAACGCGCCGTTACGCAACAGGCGGACTGTCAGTCAAAGGTAAGTCCTGCCCAGCGTACCGGCTGAATGCCGCCGCTGATCTGCAGGGGTTCTGTTCCTGAAAACCGCAGATAATGAAATCTGGCTGGACCACTTGTTGGGAGGCTCATGGTGGTCCCCCATCAAAATAATCAGAGAAACACAAAATGAGAGCGCAATCCTATACTGTGCTGGAATGGCGAGCACAGTAGCCCTGCGCCGTGTCCAGGACAATATATGGAGGCTGGAGCTTCCCTGGCGCAAGGGCACGTTTTTGCCCTTGCACACGGGGAAGCGCCAGCCCACCCTATGGACTCCTTGGTTCTGCGCCTGCTAAACAGCAAATGCAGATCCAAGGAGCCATTCAGGGCCACATGGCCTGGGGAACAGGTTTAGGATTCAGCCATAAGGACGAAGTCCAAGCCCACGTGTCGGCCTGCCCATCACCCACCCCGAAACGCTCCCCCCGCGCCCAGTCCCGCCCGCCCGCCTTGCCCCTCCTCTGTGCCAGCTGAGAAGTGCAACGCGGGCGCACTGAGGCAGGTGCTGCAGGCAGCGCCAGTCTTGGTGCGTTAGTGCGACGTCAACCGTAGGATTGTGCTGTCGTTCAAATTCGGTTACATGGTGTTATTAATAGATGGGGTGTTGTTGCTTAACACTGCATATAAACACAAAACACCACTTTCAGGGGTTAAAATATTTGAATAAAAACACAAAATGCTGCATTTTGGTGTTAAGCTATTTTCCAGAAATTAGGTAGTTTTTCCAATTAGAAATAATACTGCGGCCGCATCTGCTGACATTATATCACCTGCATCATCTACCTACGACACACACTTGCTTTCATTGCTCCTCCTTCTCCTTCCACCCCCAAAGAAGAGGGGGCCGGGTAATGTGGAATGGAGGGCTGAACTAGGACTTTGGAGGGCTGGCAGAGTAGAGGGGAAGATCTGAGACAGAGTTTAGGCCAGTATCTTGCACTTCCAAAGCATTTAGAATTAATAAAAAATGTGAACTTGGAATGAGACTATAGAATAAAAACACAGAACTTTGCAATTTGCCATTGCAATCAAGAAATTTTTGGGGGAAAAATATCACCAAATTACCCCCCCCCCCAATTAATGGAGCAGGGTGTGGCCATCCATAGAACTTTCTTCTGTCCTGGCTCACTAGTATGGTTTGGTGCCTAAATTGAGGAATTTGCTCTTTAAATTCATTACCAAGAACCTGGGGGTGGAAAATGCCAGGAGAGATTTTGTGGGCTGGTTTTCTTCTATGTCTTTTAGAGGCAGGATCAACCCACCCTTTCTTTTTTGCAGTCATTGTGCTACGTTTTACTCATTACGATGCTCTTGAAAGGAGAGGAGAGAGAAAAATTGACTAACTGCAATAAAAGCAACTTGATTCACTTGTGTGCAGTGAATTACCCACTCCGTCACCACTGAAACCTCTTTCTGGGGAAACTTGAATCTTCTTATTGCAGATAACAGTTTTTTATCTGGCTGGCTGGGGTTGGGAACGGAATCCCGGCTATTAAGCAAGGAATTGAAAATCATTCCACCTTGCCTATTGTCGGATTGAAGGAAGGGTTTGGGCTCAGAAGCTAAGAGGCAATTAGCTTGAGCTCATGAGCTTACCGCGTTCTGGCCTTTTATCTATACTGCATCCACTTGCACTGCTGACAGTTGGGGGGGGCGGTGGGGAGTAGAGGGGAGATTTGATAGATGGGTTCACAGAGGCTTGTCAATATTGTGATATTCAGAAGGTGAGTGCTATAAAGTATAAGGGACAGGTATGATTAATTTGTGTTTTCTTGTAATTAACTGCAGGATCACAGGAACCCAAGTTTTCTCAGTCTCTCAGGACCCCCACCCCCACCCCAGCATAAAGTTTTTGGAGCTGATGTAGGTGGTTTTAAGTGCTGTGGTCTGAGCTTAAATTCACCCAGTTCAAATCCAGCTCAAACTTGGGTGAGCCTTACATCATTGTGCAGCCCGTCCCTCAAAATAGGATGTGATAATCAATCAATCA
>JAJKFI010000093.1:868729-879481 GCA_029204185.1 Lerista edwardsae
TACATGCAAATAATAAAGTTAAATGGCTCCCTGTCCCCAAAGGGCTCACAATCTAAAAAATGCAGAACACCACCAGCAACAGCCACTAGAAAAGACACTGCACAGGGGTGAAGAGGGACAATTGCTCTCCCCCTTATAGTGGTGCTATAAGAGGAGCACCACTGGAAAAAGTACCGCTTGCCTAGTTAGCAGGTGATAGTCCTACCAGCCTGCTGTACATTGTGTGGTTGTGGGTTACTGAGCTGTGAAGTTCTTTGACCTCTTAGGAGCAGAAAAAAACACTATGAAAATTTGGGAGGTATATTTGTCATTATTTCAATATTACTTTTAAGTACTTTCTTTATAATGATTTGTAATGAGGGTTTCGAGTACAGCAACCATTTCTTTGAAATGCAATTTATGCACTGTTTTGAAAGATATCCTCCACAGTGGTAGCAAGGCCATTCACCACCCTTTTCAGGGTTCCTGCTCTAATTTCATGTCTTGCTTATCCACCATCACTGACTATTTTTTTCAGTAGGTCACTGACATTGCCAGGAACTTCAGTATCCTTCCATACTGAAGCAGCTTTTGGGATTTTTTTTTATCGAAGGAGGTGACACTTCGGTTGCATTGTGATGGAGGTGATCGCTTCTTGTTTGAAGTGGGAAAGCAGGGAGAAAGGGCTTGCCCATATTGAGAGCATCCAGATTGACAAGGCTCCTTCTAAAACAAATGACGACAAGACTCAATCTGCATGTTCTGAATGACGCATTTGGGAAAGACCATCCAGCTGAACGCACATATCTTGCTGGGCTTAGAATGAGTCAGGTAGTCTCCTTCATTGTATCCAGTGGCGTCATTCACCTGGTACACTGGGCGGGACATACCTTTGAGCGGCAGTCCGCCCATTGCGTCACGCCTCATTCTGCTGCTTTTCCAGCGGGCGGGAAAGCGGCGGAACGCAGCGTGACACAACGGGCGGACTGCCGCTCAAAGGTAAGTCCCGCCCAGCGTACCGGGTGAATGACGCCACTGATTGTAACCACAAATTTGATTCCCCTACTAGAGAACCTGGAGGTATTCCCAAAGTTCCACAGTGATCACCTACCTGTGTCATTGCTTCTGAAAGCCCCTTGCCTCCATAGATGGAATGCCAAACACTACAAACCTGTGCTACTTCCCGGGGGGGGGGGGAACAGCATGGATTTCCATCCCCCAAGAATTGCAGGGAGACACAGTGCTGTCTCACGGTATGCTGATGATGCAGCCATTCTGTCAAGGACCCCAACTGGACTTAGGAGAGCATTGTGGAAGCTGTCGGCTTACTGTGAAGAGAACCAGCTAGCATTGATCACCAAACAAACTAAGATTATGGCCTTTGCTAAGAGGCCAAAGCTGCGGTCATGGATGACTAATCAACACAGGATTGAGCAGGTGTCCCACTTCAAATATCTGGGCGTAGTAATACACTCCAGTGGCTCCAGAAGAGCTCATGGTGAACCTGTGGCGCTAAACACCCAAAGGAGCTCTTTGGCCATTCTACAGTACATGAAAACCAAAGGAGGACATTATTTTCCTGCTGCCCTCTGATGGTTCCAGGCAGTGATGGGATCTGGGAATGAGGAAGCGGAATGCTGGGTGGGACTTATGCGTGATTGGCAGCCCGTCCGTTCCGTTCCGCGGCTGCCGTGGCCTCGGGGGGGCTGCCCCCGGTTGGCGCACCCCACCGCTGCTCGCCGAGGCACCCGGCGCGCCCCCCACCCGTCCCATCCCCGGCGAGCAGGCACCCCCCCCCGAGGCCAGGGCAGCTGTGGAACGGAACGGAAGGGCAGCCAATCATGCGTAAGTCCCGCCCAGCATTCCCCTTCCTCATTCCCAGATTCCATCGCTGGTTCCAGGCAAAGGCGTTGGCCCAGTTACTGTATGGCTCCCAACTTGGGCGATTTCCAAACATCAAGTCATTGGAATGTGTGCAATCAGAGTTTCTGAGGGCGGCACAGGGAGTCCCCAGAGACATCTCCAATGCCAAGTTACGTCTGGAGATGAGCCAGGTTAAAATTGAGGCTAAGATCTGGATCGCCACTCTTGTGCACTGGCTTAAACTGCTGTACGTGCCAGCTGGACTTGCCCCTCTAAGACTGCAGGACACCTTCAGATCCAGCTGGATACAACTAACGGAGCTGAAAACAGCCTCCCTGGGCCTCTCCGGGCCAGCTCTACTAGATATGGGATAGGAACGGGCAAGGGCAACCATCAAGCAGCGCATCCTAGACACTGAAAGACAGAACGACGTTACCAATGTCTCTGAATTCTATGTCGGGGAGGATCTCAGATATATTGTCGCTGCCTCATCCTACCTCACCCAGCTGGAGAACCACAAGCACAGAAGAGCATTTACTTGGGCCCATCTCCAGGGACTCCCCTCAGCAGTGTCTGAGGGATGATATAAAAAGATCCCTGTTATGCAAGGCCTTTGCGGCTCAGATGAAATCAAAACCACCGAGCACGTGCTGCTGTACTGCTCCTACTATAGAGACATTCGTGCCACTTTCATCTCTCCACTCCACTGCTGAACCAATTATTGAGTTGTACGTGTCAACAATTCATGCATCTGCTGCTATCTGACACAAACCCAACAGTCACATATAATGTTGAAAAACATTTTGCGGCAGCGATAAGTACCAGGAAACTGATACTGAAAGAACATGGACCCATCCATTTGGAGCAACAATATCATCAGTATGGGAGAATTAAACATGGGCTGTTACGCTGCATGTATCAGTATCTGTAGTCATAATTAAATACTGTTGAAGATAGGAAATCTGCCAATGGAGATGTGTAATGGTGTTGGAGTTGGGCTTGATCTGTGGGTGGTGGGGACTGTTTTGCTCTGGATTGCCCAATATTTTATTTATGTATACTCCACATTTTTTTTTTTTTGGTACTGATTTTATTTATGGGCTGGTCTGTGACCGCAATAAAGTTTTATCTGTCATCCAGATTGACAGGGGCTACTGTCATAGATGTACCCAGTTCAAGCCAGTTAATTCTGGGTGTGTCTGTGTGGGTACGCTTGTCATCGAAACCTTGCTTAAACGGCGCGTGATCAGATTGAAAGTCTCAGCTGTTTGCTGCTAGGTAAAATTTCTGACCCTTAAACTGGTCAGTGCTTAAACTCAGTGCTGAGCCCTGAGTGTGCCGGCTTAGAAACTGTCCGGTGTGCCTGCTGGAGCACTGGAAAGTCCGGAGATTGTCCTTTGTTCATTTCTGCCTGCGTGAGGACGTTTTGGGGAGTTGCGCCTGCAGTAGAGGCCCCCCGAGGTGCCAGCCTCTCAGAACAGAGGTCCGCTTCCTCCTCGCTCGTCTGTATCTCTCTTTAGGTGACAAGGTGCTCCAGAGCCGTCCTGCTATGGACGGCCCATGAGCTTAATATGTGGGGGGACGGACAGACGCTGTGCTTCTTTGCCCTTTTGCAGGGAGAAGACTTTGCGATCTAAGAGGAGTTTCTTCTCCCTTAAGCTCTGCCACCCGACTTCCGTGGCCGCATCGCTGTTCCCTCTTTGATGTTAGTCAAATGTTAACAAATCATTGAAGTCTGAAATAAGAAGAGAGAAGCAGAAGGTAGGTAAGATACCACTGCCTGCCTTCCTGTGTGCTTTGTGGATTTTTTTTCTTTAATAGCAAAAAAGAGTGACATCAACCCTACTGCAGGCATGAATTAAAGATGAGAACTTCATAAAACCTGGACAGGGAGGGAAGGAGGAGAAGCCGCGCGGTAACGTGTTCATTTCTGAGTCGACAGCTCCACCTCTCCTTCAGCTCCGGTTTTCCTACCAGGGCTAAAGAGGAAGGGGGGAGAAGCCGTCTGTGATGTCGTCTGTGAATCAAAAGTGCCCTCTGCTGGGTAGTTTGTGGCATAAACAAATGTTTCCAGCAGCTATTTTCAGGGGAGGGTTGCAATCAAAGCATCCTCTCCCTCTGCAGAACAGGGCTGAACAAGGCCTTCTCGGAAGGTGCCCTGGTAGCCTCGCATTGGTGCATGGGCTGGCATTGCTGCCACTCGCGTTGAGCAGGAAACGGAGGCTCTTTAATTCATTTGTGAATGATCTGGGGAAGGGACAAATTGGTCAGGGGTAGAGAGCACTTTGCCACCTCCAGGTAGGGCTGAGAAAGAAACCCGAGCGAGATGACCCACAGCCCACAAAAATCACTGGTGCCAGCCCACAAAAATCACCCGGGTGTCTCCTGGCCTCTGGGAGTCCTGGTGGAGTTTTTCCCAGGGGAAACATCCAGGAGAGTTTGGACACAGAGCGAGAGTCCCAGCTGTTGCTAATCTTACTGCACACATTATCATCAGCGGTGCAGTTCAACAAGCAAATGTCTGTGTGGGATTGGCCAGCTAATCAACTCCTGGCCGTTGAGCTGGTGTTGTGGCCAATAAGAGCCTGGCTTTGGGGGCTTTACTTGGCCCCCAGACCTTGTGAACGCTGGCAGGCTGCGTTGTCCGGAGGGGCGCCTGAACACCTTCCCCCCCAGATTCTGCTGGAGGCTGTGTTGCCTGGGGCGGGATGCCTCGTTGCACGTACGGGGGCCTGGAGACACCTCTGGGGTTCAGAGGGGCTCCTTTGTTCTGTGTTTGTTAATGTTTACGGTTGTTGTGTAATAATGTCTTGCCATTTATGTGTAAACTAGCCTTGAACACTATTTATTCCTTCCTCTGATCAAAAGGGCCGTGGCAAAACACTTGGCATCAACTGTCCGCCTGTTTTGAGTTTGGAGTGAACCCAGAGGCACTTTTTCCAGTGGTGCTCCTCTTATATTTAGCAGGGGGAGAGCAATTGTCCCTCTTCACCCCAGCACAGTGTCTTTTCTAGTAGCTGTTGCTGGAGGTGTGCTGCATTCTTTTTTTTTTTTTAGATTGTGAGCCCTTTGGGGACAAGGAGCCATTTAACTTTATTGTTATTATTTGCCTGTAAACTGCTTTGTGAACAGTATATAAATACGATTGATTGACTGATTGATTGATTACAGTTTATCCCCCCTTGGGAGCAGGGTCCAAGGAGGTACCCTAGGTGGGAAGGGTACTGCCATCGGAAATATCCAGCAGAGGCCAGGAAGCCTGCAGCGTGCAGCAGGAAGTGCCAAAAGACCTCTGAATGCTGCCGAGACCTTCCAGAGGCTGCAGGGAGCTTCAGGATGGCACCTGCGATCAGCGCAGACCTAGAGGTGTTTGAAGGGGTTATTTTTGTGCAGATTCTGGCTCCAAATCCCACAGTTGGTGATGCTTGGCATGTATTCATTGGCACCTTTACAGGCTGCCATTCCACCCTGTTTGAGGGGTTGCCAGGGGGCCTGCACTCTACCCAAAACCAAAACATCCAGTTTAAAGGAAAGCAAATGTCATGGACAAAAATATGGATCAAGAAAAGGCCAAACCGGTCATTGGGTGAACAGAGAAGTTCACAACAGTGGTGTATTTCTGTAAGAAGTGTGATCTGTACCCGAGACCAGGTCTTCCCTGAGGGAGCATTACGGAGGCACAACTCCACCAAGCGTTGTTCCCCCGAAGAAGGGGAGAGTGCGCCATGCAGGTCTTCCGATGCTTCTGTCTCAGCACATTCCCCTGTACGTGGAGGCGGATTGTCTGGGCCTCTGAATCCCAGGCACAGGGGAGCAGGAGTCGGGGAACGCCTGCTTTCATCTCCAGTTACGGACTTCCCAGAGGCAGCTGGTGGGTCCCTGTGGGAGAACAGGATGCTGGGTGAGGCAGGTCCCCTTTGGCCTGATCCAGCAGGGCTTTCTTCATGCTCACAGTTGGTCATGCCGAGCAGCACTGCTGTGCTGCAGGGAACAAGTCCAAGCGGAGCACTGCGGCCTCCATAGCAATCCGTCCAGACCTTTCTGGTGCCTGGAAGCTGCTGCCCTAATGGGTTTTGTGCGCTTAGAAATAGGGCTTGATTGATCTCTAGGCCTGCTGATAGAATTCCACCTCCATTCCCTGTATAACAGGAGGGAGGGGAGGAGGGCGAAGCAGGAGGGGTCCTTTGCAAAAGGAAGACGACGAAGCAAAAAACAAAAAAGCAGAGCCAGCCGTGGGTTTGTGTGTCCCGTGGCAGGAAAAGAGCTTGACTGCAGGAGGAGCCTTGTGCTGCTTTGCAAGCCGGGCCCATCTGCCAGCCATGGTTTCAGTGGCATTTGGTTTTAGCTGTGAGCGAGGCTGGGGAGGGTTTTGTACCAGCACGCAGGGCTTTTTTTCTTTTTCAAGTACTCTTGATTGGCTGCACGTTCTGATGCACCAGTGCTTCCCAACCTCCTGTCGCTTTGAGGCAGGGTTGGGAACCTGCTGAGGACCCAGAGGCCGCAGTACCCTTCGCTTCTGGGTTCTGATTACGGGGAGGGAACCCCCCCTTTTTAAACCTCCCTGGCATCATTGGCGGTGGGGAGAACCCGGAAGGGGCTGGCTCCGTCGCCTGCAATCAATCAATCAATCAATCAATCAATCAATCAATCAATCACTAGTATTTATTTACCGCTTTTCAACACAAAGTTCACAAAGCGGTTTACAGGCAAAAACAACAACATTAAAGTTAACTGGCTCCCTGTCCCAAAAGGGCTCACAATCTAAAAGAATGGAGAACACCACCAGCAACAGCCACGAGAAAGACACTGTGCTGGGGTGAAGAGGGATAATTGCTCTCCCCCTGCTAAATATAAGAGGACACCACTGGAAAAAGTGCCTCTTGCCCAGTTAGCAGGGAACAAGTCTCTGCCAGTCACCACCCCCTTCAGGACGTTAAAGACACGGTACTTGAGGTGGTTGCTTGCGGCCCCCAGGCTGGCAACGGCTGTTCTACGCAGTGAGGTTTCGTGAAGCGCCAGCGGTTGTTTGTGTTACTGCTTCAGCGTAGATTCTCCCCTCTGATAGTTGCGTGTGTGTGTTTCCCAGCTGCACAAAGTGGCACGAAAAGGCTGTCATGACAGCGCATCCCCTGAAAGGATCATATGCAGCTCCATGCTCTGGAACAGGAGAAGAACCCCTGTGTTGCAAGGTGAAAGTCTCTGGTCCTGCCTGGGCTGCGAAAGACCCCCGCAGTGGGGCTCTCCCTTTGCGCTGCTCTTAGGTTTGTGTGTTCAGGCGTTGTGCATGATGAAACCTGGGACTGGTGCTATTCCATTTCTCACCTGGTGCTCCTCGCCAGAGGCGGATCTACAGGGAGGGCAAAGCTCTAAGTGTTGCAAGGAGCCTTACCCTGTCATGTAAATCCCTCCTCCTCTCCCTTGCTGCTGTAGCCAGTAGGCAACACCAAGATGTTGCTTTTCCCTGTGAGGATTGGCTAAAACGGTGCAGGAGAGGAGTGATTTCCACTGCAAGGTAAGGCTTCTTGCAAAACTTAGAGCTTTGCCCTCCCTTAGATCTGCCTCTGCTCCTCGGTTCCCTCCACCAGTGGCTGTGTTTGTAGAACGCTCTCTCCCCGCACCCTGCTTGTAGGCGCTGACTCGTGCCGTCGAGTGTCCCACAATACCAGCAGGAACCGATAGAATCAAGGGCCTCATCTCCTGCAGGCTGAACCTGCAGGGTTGATAATGTTCCAAGATTAACTGCGGCTGGATTCTGCGAAGTGCTGTGCTTCAGAGTGCAAAGCTCTTTTTCCCCGAGACCTGCAGCCTGCTGGTGAAGGGTTTAAGCACGTCTTCAAGAGGCAAGATTCTCCTTGTCAAGACTGTTCAACGGGCAGTTAAAACAAGTCACTTAAACCCTTCTGTGACTGCTGCTTATTGAAAAGTGGCTGGCTCTCCAGCAAGCCAGCTGATTAATATGCTAAACCAGACCTCTTCTCTTTGACTTAATTCTGATGCAAATAACTTATTTTAAAATCAGCTCTGCTAAAGCATCAGAAGGGAAAAAAATGAACAGGAAGATTCCTTCTTTCTTTCTGAAGGATATTTTCCTGCTGTTAAGAGTCACTTTACTGAAGATGCTGCTCCAGAGTGTCATGACTTCTTCCTCGGATGGTTGCCTGGGGGATTCAGGCCCTCCCGCTAATAAGGCTGCTGCTTCTTGAATTTTCAGCAGGAGGTTGAGATGCCAAGTGGACGCCCACTTGTGTTTTGAGGCAGAGGTTAAATGCAGGTGATGGTGCTTGAGTATCCTGCCTGGCATACCTTCCGTGATGGGCTTGCTATGAAATCATGGTTTCAGGGATCTGGCTTCCATCCTCTGCTCCCTTGTCTGCCATTGACAGAGATCCATTTGGCGGAGATCAGCGATGGACTCTTGTCAGCATCAGCCCCGTGGCTGTGGAACTCCCTCAAGAGGTTTGAAAGAGCTCTTGGCTTGCAGCTTTTGAAAAGGAGCTGAAACTGCTCTGTGAAAACCATACGTGCTCATGCAGATTACCGTATTTCCCCAAGTATAAGGCGCACCAAAGTATAAGGCACACCTTAATTTTGGGGCCAGAAATTTGAAAAATACATTTTTAGGGCCGGCTGCTCTTTAAGGCAAGCGGGAGCACAGAGAACGCTGCGTTCTCCATGCTTCCGATTGCCTTAAGAGCCACCAGCCTTCCGCCGGCAATTTAAGGCAAGAGCCGGCAGGAGGCCGGCGGCCCTTAAGGCAAGCGGGAGCGTGCTCCCACTTGCTTAAGAGCTACCGGCCTCTCGCCGGCTCTTGGCTCTTAAGGCAAGCGGGAGCACGAAGAACGCAGCGCTGCCCGGCACACCCCTTGAATAAAACGCACCCAATTTTTATCCCCCTTTTTTTGGGAAAAAGGTGTGTCTTATACTTGGGGAAATACGGTAATTCATTGATTGGTCAGATGCTTTCAAATTCATTTCAGAGGAAGTGGCTTTCAGTGGCAAAATGATGCCCTGGAAGTAACATAGCAGCAGGAAGTGATTTCAAAAACAGTGAAAATGGGGGGGAACCCCCTCCTCCCCCCCTCCAGCAGTGTGCCCTCTCCTGCTGCCCCCAGTCCCGCACCCAACAGTGGCATAGCTAGGTCATTTGACACTCAGGGCTCATAAGTTTTGAACATCTACCCAATATGACAAATCATTCGTTCATTCATATTTTCCCCCACATTTTAATACTGCCCTTCTTCCAGGTAGCTCAAAGTGGTGTACACGGTTCCTCCCTTTCTTTTGTCCACTTTAAAGGTTATCTAAACCAGCAATTTTTACATGCCAGTTGTATTTTCATTTGGGGCCATAACCGTTGATAGAACGAAGATATTACACTCTGGTTTGTTGTCCTGCATTGTGAATGAGATTCTGCATTGGCAGCTATTATACTGCTGAATAACAGCATGGCAGTATTATTCCTAAAAACTGCAATTTTAGCAAACCACAATTAAATGTTTACATGACTGTTGTGTTTTTGTTTTCTGGGGTCTTGGCCATACCTTTAGATGGAGTAAATATTTACACTCTTGGTGGTTTCATTGCATTCGGCATTGAATTGGAAGGGGTGGAACTGGGCAGGGGGGAGGGGGAGGAGCAGGGGGGGGATCGGTGGTAGCTCATGCCCCTTGTGGAGCCGAGCAGCTCAATACGGAGCTGCTCAAGTCTCCACTGGCAAAATAGCCTGCAGAGACTTGAGGAGTCCCACTGTGGGGTGTGGGGCTTTCCTGGGGGGAAGGGGATGAATGTCCCCTACTCCAAAGAGATCCCAGCAACTGCCATAGACCCTTTAGGATGCAGCAGTAGCCATGGTCTGTACCTTCCTTTATCTGGCAGGTGTGTGTTTGCAGACTCGCCCATATGCCCTAGAGTATTTTTGAAAGAAGTACTTCATAGTATTAATCCCAGCTGTGTTGGGTCATTAATTGCCTGATGGATCTGCTGTCTTGCATTTGTGTCCACGACTGAAAAATGCCTACAAATCTGCTCTGATCACCGAAGCCTCTGAGATAAATTTCTGTCCCCTACGAACTGCAAAGGATACTGTGCAGATCCTGCACCTGCAATTCTCCCCCCATCTCTCTTGTTTTCTTTCAAAAAGGGGTATTAGCAGCTGGGAGTCCAAGCATTTCTTCACTTCTGCTGTTGTAGCTCATCCATCTATTAATACAAGTTTGGGAGTGGAGAGAGGGCAGAAAAAGACAAACACATTTTGACCATCTGCCTCAGCCATTGTTTTCTACTCAGTGCTACGTACAACTTATTACAATAGCTAGGGAAACATTTCCCTCTTTTGTTTACGAAAGCCAAACTTTCTCTCCGAGTGTGTGTGTGTGTGTGTGTGTGTGTGTGTGTGTGTGTGTGTGTGTGTGTGTAAAATAAGCTTTTATTTTAAAGAGAAAAAAATAATGGCTTTAGGATTGGATCCAATTATGCATGCCACTTTAAAATAAACGAATACAGTTATTTGCATCAGGGTTTTGGTTCAGGATTTTTATATCTGCCGGATCATTTCCCCTTTCACCTCTTTCTTGACTTTCAAACTGCTTCTGAACTTGTTGGAAATTATGTTGGAAATGAATTTCATGCAGAATGGTTAATAAATGAATAATTTATCCTCCACGACCGTGTGGCAAAATCAGACTGGCTAGCTTCTCAAGCAGCACAAATTTAAATGAAACGTGGGACTTGGCTTGGCAACAGGTGCCTCTTGTTCTGCTTCTCCTTTTTCTGCCCCCTTTTCCTTTTTATGGTGATACCTTTAGCTGGAAGACATGATACCCAGGAGCTGACCTGAGGTGTGTAATTGAATGGCTGAGTGCGCGCACGCACACACACACACACACACACACACACACACACACACACACA
>JAJKFI010000093.1:885657-927765 GCA_029204185.1 Lerista edwardsae
TCTCTCTCTCTCTCTCTCTCTCTCTCTCTCTCTCTCTCTCTCTCTCTGTGTGTGTGTGTGTGTGTGTGTGTGTGTGTGTGTGTGTGTGTGTGTTTTCTCTTTTTAAGCTGTACTGAACCTGTACATTGCAAAGGTTCTCAGGCAGTAGGTTGAGGGCAAAATGGCACATTGGGGCAAATCTGGACTGGTGGGTCAAGAGGCTTTTGGGGGGCCTATTTTGAACAGACGTGGCAGATGAGGGGTGCTCAGTACAGTGTGCCCTCCTTATCCATGGATTTGAGCATCTTTGACATTGAGCCTGTGCCAATGAGGGCCTCCCGGAAGGCCCAACAGGAAGCCAGTTCTGGTTCACACCTGCAATTTCCAGTCATGCCTCACAACACCTTCCGGATACAACCGGAAGTCACCAGCATGAACCAGAACTGGCTTTGGGTTGCTTCCAGAAGACCACCTGAGGAGGCTGGGGAGGGGGCAGCACAACCTCCAGGCAGCCAGGTGCGGCCTCCCAGTGAGTCAATGCAGTGCTGCACCAGTTGCCCTGCAGATTTCAGCATCTGTGGTGGTGGTGGTAGACCATATCCCCCCACAGGTACTGCGGGCCCTCTGCAGTGGAGTGGTAAATGTTTGAAGTTCAGGAGCTCAGCACGGCGCACGTACTCCTGGAGTCACACCCTACTCAGACCTTTAAAAGGTAAAGGTTTCCCCACGACTGAATGGTCTAGTTGTGACCGACTGTAGGGGGCGGTGCTCCTCTCCCTTTCTAAGCCAAAGTTTGTCCGAGTAGAGGAGAAGCTTCTGTGGTCATGTGGCGGCATGACTATACGCCGAGGTGCACAGAATGTCATTTACCTTCCCACCGAAGTGGTACCCATTTATCTCCTAGCATTTTTAGGTGCTTTCGAACTGCTAGGTTGGCAGGCGCTGGGACGAGCAACGGGAGCTCACTCTGTCATGCGGTCTTGAACTGCCAACCTTCCGGTCAGCAAGCTCAACAGCTCAGCGGTTTAAGCACAACAACACAAAATCAACTTGAAGGGTCTTCATTAGAATGTTTTCTTCTCCTGCCCCTTTCCCCACCCCACCCCTTGACACTTTCTGAAGTTAAGAACATAAGAAGAGCCCTGCTGGATCAGGCCAAAGGCCCATCTAGTCCAGCTTCCTGTATCTCACAGCACCCCACCAGGTGCCCCAGGGAGGCATGAGACAACAAGATGCTTGCATCCTGTTGCCACTCCCTTGCACCCGGTACTCTGAAGTACTTGCACCCGGTACTACTTGCAAGTAGTACTTGCACCCGGTACTACTACTGACATAAGGAGGTTGCACAATCCATCATTGCCTATAGCCTACGATGGACTTTTCTTCTAGAAATCCGTCCAATCCCCTCTTAAAGGCATCTAGACCAGATGCCACCACCACCTCCTGTGGCAGAGAGTTCCACAGATGTAGCTCACTTGTTCTCAAATGCTTTGAAGTGAACTGCAAATATAATTTTAAACAAATGTGCAAAAATGTATTAAAAAGTGGAATAAAAAATGACCCAATCAATGTAAAACTACAGTGCTGTGTGTGCTTATTCAGTTTCCAAGTTACTAGCAGCCCAATCCTAACGAGTGCTGGTACGGCAGGGCCAGCTGGAAGTGGAGCTTTGCTACTTCCACTATGCTGGAAGTGAGCAGGCTGGAGGTGTCGTCGAGGCAGAGGGGCACTTGCTCCGTTCCCTGGAGAAAGCTTCAGCCTGCGCAATGGGTCTACTCAGACATGCGCCAGCTAAATCACTGGCAGAAGTCCAAGTGGAGCCATGTCAGGATTTTGTGTCTGGGGGTATGTCAGGCACAACTGCCACAGATCTCTCCCCTCTCCCAGGACCCAAATCCCCCCAAAAGAGCTGTGCTGCTCTCACCTGCTCCAGCTAGCACTCCTTCTTGCGCTGGTGCTGGCGGGATTGCACAGGCCTCCCAGCTATCGCCTCCATCTTCCACAACGCTCTTAAGGCATGTTTGCAATAGCAGGTGCCAGCATAGCGATTGCTGCACCAGCACAGGATTGTTCTGTCAATTTCCACTTATTTCCATTACTGGTGCCTCTTAGGGCTGATCAGCCAATGAAATGAAGTAAACAAACCCCCATTCTCCTCTCTGGTGGGCATAATCCACGCTTACCTTCTTTCCATTCATCTGCCCTGCTCTCCCTCATTTCTCTGTCTCTCCCCTTCCGTAATTCATCATCCTCTGCTCAGGGGGGCAGGGCAGATGGATGCTTTGTACCCCTAGGCAGACTTCTCAGTTTACCTCCTGTTGAACCGGACACTGTTTTCAGCTGGGGTCATTTGAAAAGGCAGCACCTGAGCTCTCTTGCTACAGCTCTGGCTCTGAGCTACCCTCCACCACACCCTCAACTACATCCCTGCTGTTGTCTCCAGTTCAGGCTCTAAGGGGCTCTTCGGCCAATACAGCTTCTGCCAAGTTAAATGAGTCTTTCAGCTCAGACAGCCTTTGCTTGTAGGCTGTGACTTCTTATGTGTTTGATCTCAGTGGATTGCTTACAAAAGTGTCCTGCCATGAGGCGTAAATACCAGGTTGGTATTTTGCACATGTGTCGGTCTCTGCACATTCACTTTCTTCTCTGGATCTGTTTTGCCAGCTAGGAGAGGCGAAATGCTTTTGAGAAACTCGGTGGGCAGAAGCCTCAGTGCCCCAATCATGGGGCCATTTTTCCTCCCTCCCCACCGTTAAATTGAAATCGTACAGTGCAGAGATGAAGAACTGGTGAAAAGAGGCTGGCAGCAAGGGGTGTGCTGTTGCAAAGCACTGGATGTGGTAAGTGGTATCGCTCCCTAGGTTGGACTACAGGTGCAATTTGCCCTGTGATAAATATGTGTTTATGGGCTGCCATAAATGTTCGCAGAGACAGTTCACGGCAGGTAGATTGGGTGCTCTGAAAATCCAGAGCTTTTCTTTGAGGGTTTTTTTCCCAGGGAACTGGCATGCTCTGGGTCTTCCTTGTGGTGGCTGGAGAAACATAGCTTGAAGTACACATCAATCAATCAATCAATCACTAGTATTTATATACCGCTTTTCAACACAAAGTTCACAAAGCGGTTTACAAGTAAATAATAACATCAAATTTAAATGGTTCCCTGTCCCTAAAGGGCTCACAATCTAAAAGGAATGGAGAACACCACCAGCAACAGTCATGAGAAAGACACTGCTGGGGTGAAGAGGGACAATTGCTCTCCCCCTGCTAAATTTAAGAGGACACCACTTGAAAAAGTGCCTCTTGCCCAGTTAGCAGGGGTTAGTTTTCACATCAGAGTTCTTTTCCCTTGGCTGAGATATTCTGGCATGTAGGGGAGAAACTGTCAATCAGTCGTGTAACCAGAGGGGGGGATTTGCTGCTGTAAGTGTGGCAGGCACCTCAGTGCACTGTATAAGTGACCCCCTCCCTTCACTATTCGAGCCATCTGGGGCATTGACGGCAATGCAACCAAACAGTTGATAAGCATGACCTGTGTCCATTTGGAAAGGGAATCCAGATTAGCTCCAGTTTGTGTTGTTTAGTCCTCGATAATCCAGGGACATGGTGGCACTGTGGATTAAACCGCTGAGCTGAGCTTGTTGACCAGAATGCAGGCGGTTCGAGACCACACGACAGAGTGAGCTCCTGTTGCTTGTCCCAGTTCCTGCCAACCTAGCAGTTCAAAAGCACATAAAAAATGTGAGTAGATAAATAGGGACCACTTCGGTGGGAAGGTAGTGGCGTTCCGTGCACCTTGGCATATAGTCATGCCAGCCACATGACCACGGAAACTTATCCTCTGACAAACGCCGGCTCTTCGGCTTAGAAGCGGAGATGAGCACTGCCCCCTACAGTCGGTCACGACGAGAGAGTAGGGGAGAGCATGTAGAAGAGACTGTTGATCAGTCTCGTGTAGCCTGAGATTTGGTGCTGTAAATATGGCAGGCACCTCAGTGCAATATTTACCTTTTAATCCAGCTGAACTCCTGAGAAGGCACTGGTACCTTGGCACCTTTATAACACATTTCAGAGGTGTGGATGACATAAGCCTTTTATTTATTAGAAGAATTTACACCCCACCTTTCCCATCCCGAAGCAAATGCCCAAGGCGGCTTACACAGGAAAGCTAATCGAAACCACCATTTTTCTATTTATTTATTTATCTATCTATTTATTTATTTATCTATTTACAAATATACAGTGTTCTGCAATTCACCAAATCCTCATTTCAGCAACAAACACAATCCACATCTGCATGTGTTCATTTCTCACTTTTTTTATCCTGCCGACCTCTAAGGATTCCCCTCCCTGTTTTGTCCCCAGCGCAGCTCAGTGGGCAGGTTGCTCTGAGACATTGCAACTGGCCCAAAGTCCTTGTTCTGGCTGATGCACATGTCTGCAGTTGCAGTGCATGATGGGATTTGTGGTCGGCTGAACAAAAGTATTTATTTTCATGACTCTTGACAAAGCAGAAACAAAAGAGAACAGATCCCTAAAAAGAAACAAAGGGTTTGTCTTTCTCATTCCAGGAGGTGGTTAAATTCTCATAAAGTGCTGTAATCTGATCTGGGTTCATATGCAAATTATATGCTTTGGGTTTTAAGGAAAAATGAATTTGCTCAGTGGATGTTTATGGAAGTGACGATGACGAGGGATCGGCTGTAAAATCTGATACTTGAGCTGGGTAATCTTTCCTGAAATTCAAGATGCATTTTTGTGATTAAAACCATGAAGACTTCCTATTATTTTTTATAAGCACATTAGCTCTTGTAATTTAAACAGATTAGTTTGCATTTTGCATGCCAGCAGCATGCATCATGATTTATTAAGGGAAACGGTTTTCCACATCTGTTTCTGTTTCTTGATTCATTAAATTTTGATTGGGGAAAAAAAAAGTTGTAGGAAAATCCTGCAACACTCTTGTCAGTTAAAGTGATTGCTTTTCTGTTTCTTGTATCTCTTTGATGGGTTTTTCCCCTCCTTCTCCCCTCCCTAAATTTAAAGTATGCAGGTAACCTATGAAACTGAGGACTCTGGCTTCTAATTTAGAACTGCAGAAGTGAGAACTCATGCATATCTACTCAGAAGTGAGTACCACTGAGAGCACAATCCTAACCTGGATTTAGGCCAGCACGGTTGGGCCAGCACAGTCCAGGTTAGGATTGCACCCTTGCTTTGGACCAAAAGTTTATCCCTGCTTTGGACCAAAAACAGACATGACACTGGAAATTTAGGGTCAGCTGTCCCAGTGCAGTCAACAAAGAGTGGAGGGCCACCATTGGTCAAGGAGATGTTTAACCCTCACCTTCACCATAGTATTTTCCCATTCTCAATCCTAGCCTCCCCATGCACAAAATGCTGGTGACCGGAGAGAGGGCTCAAAGGCCACATGTTGATCACTTGAAGGGTGATTAGAAATTGGTGAGCTGTGGGGGTGGGAGAAGAGAGAGAGAGAGAGAGAGAGAGCACATTGGTAGAAGAATGGGTTGGTCATGGTGGTGTAAGGATCTTACACACGGGAAAGATGTTTACATGCATCCTGGGGGCCAGATGCCCAGAACAACCCCCTTGGCCGGAGGCCATAGAAAGGCATTTCCAGTTTTCACAAAAGGCACCCCCTAACACACGCCCAAGGCAGGGTTCCCTGGGTAACTGACATCCTGCAGCCTCCTCTTAGCTATGCCACGGATTGGCCATAAGATGGTAACGAAGGGAGAGGGCAGAGTGGACCATATAAAGTGGAAAGAATGTTAACATATCCTCAGCTTGCCAGGCTAGTTGGGTCAATTGCTGGAATTACTCTGTCGGGAGGCCTTATCAGCTGCTGGCCTACTGATTGTTTGGTTTAGATAAGTCCTTGATAACATTCTGCAGATTGCAGCAACTGGTTGTAAGAGTGCTTCCGCTTCCTGGGAGCTGAGTCACCGCTCAGAATCGGCCTTGGCTGGATCTCTCTCATGCTGGGAACTTTTTCTGCCCTTCACGTAAGTGCGTTTCCCTCGACCACCTTGAAATTCTTCCACCTTCTCCCTTCCCACCCCGTATCCTTTGTGGAAGAGTTGCAAATTGTAGAGTCAGTTGCAAGGCAAGGGAACCCATACCAAAGCAAGAGGGCTGCTGTACCTTGCTCTGTAACCGACCCAGTTTTGAATGGCTGTTGTAGTGCCCGTAAACCGTCACATTAACCAGTAGCTAAGCAGTTGGATGTCAAGGTAACAGCTGGGTTGCCCAGGACAATAGCAAAACCCACCATGTTCCCTCTCTCCTTGGTTTGTAGACTCTAAGCAAGCTAGTGGCCATTGAGTTTCCAAGGCCTCCATCCACAAAAACATCAGGATCCCTTGATGAGGTCTGAGATGGTTCCTCGGTGTTGAATGCTCTGCCCACTAGGATCCTGTGTGGGAAATGCAGATAGCAGATGGAGTGTCCTGTCCTGTCCTGTCCTTTGGGTCGACCCCTGGAGCAGCTCTTCTACCAGGCGAGAGTGCCTGGGGAGAAGAGTGCCTACGGGGAGTGCCTACGGGGAGAAGAGCAAGATAAAAGGGTAGCCTTTTTCCTGAAGCTCTCTTTAACGTTCTTTAGTCCCAATCCACACACCTTCACAGCAAGATATCAGCTGCTGGGCGCAATTTTCCACACCAGCCAAGTAGATGATTGACACCGTAGATGATTGAGTTGTGGGGCAGAGGAAGGTGGACAGATTTCAGAAGGGAAACAGAGAAATGCCATTTATTCTTATGGTGTAATCCATTCTGGGGTTTGGGTGATTCTGAGTTTGCTTTCAGCTTGCAGGCTATTGCAGTTTTGTTGATGTTTGGATCAATTGTTTTTCAGATGTATAGAAGATGGGCAGGAACTATTGTGGAGAGGGTGGTTCACCTGTGAAAGGCCTGTTGGCTTCATTGTTGGTGTTTGAACCTTGCGGGGAGAGGTTAATTTAGTGCATTGCAGTCTTCTGCAGAAGACTTTGTCATAAGCTTTTAAATAGAAGAATTCTCCAGACTGCTTGGAGAGAGTTGTGGAGTACTAGAATTTTTAACTCTTACATGAAAAGATGTGTAGACGTTTACTGTTTTTTTTTTTAAGCTATCCCTTTCAAAAGGTAAGCAGAAGTAAGTATCATGGATACAGGTCACAGGATTGAGCCTCTTTTGGTGCATCAATTGTACAAATAAGAACCAAGAGAGGCCAGTGTGGCCCCTAGAAGTCTAGAGGGGTTGAGAATAAAACAGCCAATACCCTTCTGTAAGGGTAAGTCTTGCCTCACGAACCTTTTGGAATTCTTTGAAAAGGTCAACAGGCACGTGGATGTGGGTGGATATCATATACCTGGATTTTCAGAAGGCATTTGACACAGTCCCCCACCAAAGGCTGCTGAAGAAACTTCACAGTCAGGAAATAAGAGGGCAGGTCCTCTTATGGATCCAGAATTGGTTGAGGGCCAGGAAACAGAGAGTGGGGGTCAATGGGCAATTTTCACAATGGAGAGAGGTGAAAAGCGGAGTGCCCGGATTTTGAAGGATAATTATGGTTTTAAAAGAAGGGGGGAAAAATGTGATTAAAGAATTGGAAGTTAGTCCTGTTATCACATAATATTATTTAATACTGGTTAGAATCAGCTGCAGAATTTCTAGTAATATAAAATTGCTTGCTATGCGTAAATGAAAGTATAACATAACTTTATAGATTTTGCTATTCTATTTTTCTGGAATGTTTTTTTTTTTTTTTTGCTGTTAATTACACATATTTTTTCTATTGCTTAGATGGTTTTCACCTCTCTTTATAAATGTTAGTTTTTGGTGTAAGTGTAGGGAATATATAGATAAGAAAGATGAGTCAATTTAATCAACGTATTATTGTGAGAGATATACACCAATAACGGGCACTTGAATGATGTAACAAGCTTAATTGTAGAATTCTATTCTATATATGTAGTTAGAAATTTTTATTTTAGGCATGCTTATAACCCTCCATCACCTTATGTTTTTTTCCTTTGTGTTCCTATCACCTTATGTAACTTCATTCCTGGTCCCATGGCTTATAGAATAAACTTTTAAATATTAAAAAAAAAAAGCGGAGTGCCCCAGGGATCTTTCTTGGGGCCAGTGCTTTTCAACTTGTTCATAAATGACCTGGAGACAGGGATAAGCAGCGAGGTGGCCAAGTTTGCGGATGACACAAAACTTTTCCAAGTGGTGAAGACTAGAAGGGATTGTGAAGAGCTCCAGAAGGATCTCTCCAAGTTGGAGGAACGGGCAGCAAAATGGCAGATGTGCTTCAACATGGACAGGTGTAAAGTGATGCACATTGGGGCAAAAAACCAAAACGTCACCTATAGGCTTATGGGTTCTGAGCTGTCTGTGACCACATCTGGAATATTGGCCACATCTGGAATATTGCGTACAGTTCCGCTCACCGCATCTCAAAAAGGACAGGTTTTTGAGATGCTGGAACAGGTGCAGAAGAGAGCGACAGAAATGGTTACAGGGCTGGGGCACCTCCCTTATGAAGAAAGGCTGCAGCATTTGGGGCTCTTCAGCCTAGAAAAAAGGCGCCTGAGGGGGGACATGATTGAGGCATACAAAATTATGCACGGGAGGGATAGAGTCGATAGAGGGATGTTCTTTTCCCTCTCTCAAAACGCCAGAACCAGGGGGCATCCGCTAAAACTGAGGGTTGGGAGAGTTAAAACAGAGAAAAGAAGCTCTCACTGCCTTGCTACAGTGTGTGCTTGCGTGTGAGGTTTGGTTTGTATTTTGCCATGCATGAGGCCTTAGTGTCGAAACATATTTTTCTAATACTCCAGAAGAGGTTTGTTAATAGGTCTTTAAGTTTTATGGAACCTTCCATCCTTCTAAATAGTCACAGCCACCTAAGACTTTGCACTTACAGAGCTCCTTTAATCCGAGAATCACTGGGGGGCTTTGCAGATGTTAAGGGAGGAATGTTTGCCATTGGCAAAGAGAAGACTTGGCCAGAGTGTCTCTCAGGCAGCTCCTTTGCTTTCCTGCTTGTCTGTGGAAACCAACAAAGGTTCGCATAGTCAAAGCGATGGTTTTCCCAGTAGCAATGTATGGCTGTGAAAGCTGGACCATACAAAAAGCAGAGCGCCAAAGAATAGATGCTTTCGAATTATGGTGTTGGAGAAGACTCTTGAGAGTCCCCTGGACTTCAAGGAGATCCAATCGGTCAATCCTCCAGGAAGTCAAGCCTGATTGCTCCCTGGAAGGACAAATCCTGGAGCTGAAGCTCCAATACTTTGGCCACCTCATGAGAAGAGAGAAAAGACCTTTAGAAAAGACCCTCGTGCTGGGAAAGATGGAAGGCAGAAGGAGAAGGGGCGGCAGAGGATGAGATGGTTAGATAGTGTCACCGAAGCGCTGAACATGAGATTGGGTGAACTCCGGAAGCTAGTGGAGGACAGGGAGGCCTGGCGTGCTGTGGTCCAGGGGGTCGCGAAGAGTCAGGCATGACTTAGCGACTGAACAACAACAAATGTAACCTGTTCAGAGCGGCACCTTCACCTGTAAGAATGCAGATTTGAGGCCCCAACGTGTGGTGTCTAACTCTCGTTGCCTACAAGAAAAGATCCATGCCTAGGCAGGCCTGAGGAGAGGGGGGCAAAATGCCCAGGGCCCGGGCTTCTAGGGGCGTGACATAACACACTATATAGTACCAAACACATTTATTAGAAAATAAATGTGGGTTCCACAGTCTCTGCCTGTCCAGGGCTGTGTTTCCACTACAGCTTTCATCTGCTTTCCATGCGCTGCTGTTGCTCTAATGCCTGGCAGCCGTAAACTGAGCAAGCTCAGCCGTCCACTTTGTAATCTACTTCAGCATAGTAAATTGACAGTGCAATCCGATACATGTTTACTCAGAATTAAGCCCCACAGTGAGACTTACTCCCACGTAAGAGAGTATAGGATTGCAGCCACAATCTAGTAGAATCTGGGACTCCTCAGTCTAGGAAAAAAAGGCGCCTGAGGGGGGGACATGATTATGCATGGGAGGGATAAAGTGGATAGAGGAATGTCCTTTTCCCTCTCTTTACAACACAAGAACCAGGGGACAGCCACTAAAACGGAGTGATGGGAGAGTTAGAATGGATAAAAGAAAATAAATTTTTACCGAGTGGGTAATTAATCTGTGGAACTCCTTGCCAAAGGAGGTGGTGATGGCATCTGGCCTAGGTGACTCTAGAAGGGGATTGAACAGATTTCTGGAGGAAACGTCCATCGTAGGCTACAGGCCATGATGGATTGTGCAACCTCCTTACATAAATAGTAGGCTGCTTCAGAGTGCCGGGTACAAGGGAGTGGCAGCAGGATGTAGGCATCTTGTTGTCTTGTGTGCTCTCTGAGGCATCTGGTGGGCCACTGTGAGATACAGGAAGATGGACTAGATAGGCCTTTGGCCTGATCCAGCAGGGCTCTTCTTAGGTTCTTATTTAAGGGAGGGGGCTGGAAGGTGGGAAATACACTTGAACATAGAGGGAGGGGGAGCTGAATTGGCAAATATAAGCAAGTTGTTCCTCCCTGAATTGGAAGACAGGCACACCAGGCAGAATGGGGCAATGCGAAGAACAAGGCATCATGGGTAGCCTCTTGGCGCATGTGAGAAAGGTCACGGAGGAGACAGTGATGGAGGGCTGAGATTCTGGAGGGGCTTCAGCCCCAAACAGAGAGCGCGTGGAAGAGGAGGACGTGAGCAGGGTGCAGACAACTCCCCCCCTCCATGTCTGAGGCTGCGGGAGGGGTCCCCCCTGTGCTCAGGTATGTGTGCGCACGCACTGGCACTGTGTTGAATCTTTTCCTGGGTTTTCTGTTTCTGGCACACTTCCACTGAAACCGCATCAGTGAGACTCCGCCGCACATCTGTGTGCTCTGCATAGAGAAGAAAGCCTTGCAAACTTGCCTGCCCATCCCCTCCAGTGCGCATTCAGGGCTTGAGCCCAAACATAGCTTGAGTTTCACGTGGGATTGGGCTCCATAACAAAGGCTTGGCTTTGAGCATTGCCAGCCGCAGCCCAGCCGGCAGCAGGCTGCTTTGCTTAGCGAGGCCCAGGCATTTCTGAGTCTCTTTCTGGCAAAGGGGACAGGCTGCCACACACACACACACAGCTGGTGCTTCTAATCAATCACAGATGTGTACTGGGCTCCCTCCCCATCCCCTGCAACATGTAAATGGAGATGAATGGGGCTTAATCAGCGATAAATAACAGCCCTGCCATGCCTGTGGATCACTAACCTTCTGCACAACTCCCGGAGGACAAGGGTTAGGCTTAATTACTCTGGCTGATGGCAGACAACAAAATAATCAGCAGTGGGATACTGTGCCCAGGAGGGAGCGGGATTAGGAAGCGGAGCAAGCAGGCAAGATAACGATCCAGCAGACATCTTGGATTGCATTGCCGCCACCTAAGCAGGGAGCGTGTGCGGATTCTGGAAGCCCCCTCACCTTCTACTTGCTGAGCCAACCGCACATGCCCAGTTTCTTCCCGGGCTCCTGGAGCCCTGCTTTGGGACAAGCTTGGTGCAAGTCTGAGTTTCCTGGAGCAGGTGCTCTGCAAGCAGCGCACACGCATAGCTAAGACGTGCTTGCTTGCAGCATCACCTGGACAGGCCCAAGGAGGATGAGACAGATGGGGGGGGGGCAGCAGGACCATGCTGAGCTAGCTGGAACAGTCTGACCAGACAGAGGAGGTGGACAGCCGAAGATTGCCTCTCCATACTGTGCCTGTTCATCATTACACGTGCAGCGGCCCAGACTGTGTGCAGAAACGGGGAAGACAGGGGGAAGTCCCTTGCTGTAGCTCTTGGGGGCGGGGGGGGGGCTAAGCTCAGTGGCAGAGTGTCTGCTTTGCATGCAGAAGGCCCCTGGCATCGTCCACAAAAGATTGTGAGTAAGAGAGCGTGGATGGAAGGCCCAGGATTGCTGACCCCGGACAGCTCAGCCAGAAACTGGTCAAAAGACCTGCATCCTCCCATCCTCCCTTCAGCCCTGCTTTGCCTCTGCCGCAGCCACCTCTTCCCTTTGAGCCACGCAGAGCGACTTCTCTGTGAGGTTCTGTCCCATCGCTAAGAAGTCTGTTTGTCCTTCTCTGTTGGGCGACCTGTGCCAGAGCTGTAACACTGCAGACCTCGATAGAAGGCAGGCTGATTTCACACACACATGCACACGGATGTACACACACAAGCATACTTTATTTAGAGTTGGAAGGACCTACAAGCATCTTCCTAGTCCAACCTCCTACGTGTAGCAGGAAATCCTCCTAGAGCAGCTCCAGCAGGTGCCTGTCGAATCTCTGCTTGAAGATCTACTGTGACAGAGAATCTACCACCTTCCCGGCAATTAATTCCACTGCCAAATTGCCATTACCATCCGTAAGTTCTTGCTGATGTCCAGCTGGAACCTCCTCCCTTGCGGTTTGACCAGTCTTCTCTTCTCCAAGTGAAGCTAAACATACGCCGTTCCCTCAACCCTTCCTCATAGGTCTTGTTTTCCAGCCCCCTGATCATCTTCGTTGCTCTTCTCTGAACCTGCTCCAGTTTGCTCCAGTTTGGCTGCATCTTTTCTAAACTGAGGTGCTCAGAATTGAACACAGCACTCAAGTGAGGTCGCACCAATGTGGAGTAAAGCGGACCCACAATTCCTTGTGATTTGGAAGCGATGGTTCTATTAATGCTGGCTAAAATTGCATTCGCCTTCTTTGCAGCCACATCACACTTCTGAGTGCTTGCTTTCCCTGCACTTGCTTTTTTTATTCTGCAAATAGCACATATGGGGGACTCTGATCCAAGCTCTCTCTGTGTGTGTACCTCCCCTGCCCACGGTCTTGATCTGGTTTTCCCATCCTGTTGGCCCCGGGGGAGAGGGATAAAAGTTTCCATTTTATCCAATGGGTGCTTCTCCCCCTCCCGGGGCAAACAGCGCACATGCTGGGCTCCAGTCCAGATTGCTGCCACAGTAGGGGTTCAACCACCTACCTTCTCCCAGCTTACCTACTCTTGCCATGGTCCCAATCCGGATCAGGCATTCCTATGCATGCTAGAGTCTGCTTTGGCCCTAACACAGTGGCTCCAGATCAAAGCTGTTGTAATGCGGACTTGCTCTGTGCAAGGGTAGCCAAGAAGCAGAGCTCTGCTCTAGGGTGGGTTCACAAAGCAATGAAGCACGAATGCATGGAGGAGCACCTAAAAGGTTTTCCTTGTCTCGCATGTTTTCTGCCGTCTCCCCCTTGCTGTGTAGCACAAGGGTTTTGCAAATTGCCTTTCCAGCAAGGCTGACATGGTGCCATCTAAGAGCTCGGGGTCCTGGGTGAGACCTCTTCAGCTCCATAGAAAGGATGGGGCTGTGTGCCTAATTCTGGCTGTTGATCCCGCACTGAAGCCCACTCTCTCTGTCAGAAAGCATTTGACTCACATAATGCAGCGCCTGTTCTCTTTGCCGCCCGCCTAGGCTCAAAGGAGCACAGGATACAAAATGCCCATTCATTTTTCTTTTTGCTCGGTAGTTTGTGGTGCTTTGGTGCCACTTAGTGGGGGGAAAACTGAACTGGAATTTTCTTAAACTCTGGCAAAGTCAGAACAGGAGCATATTTCAGCAGGTTTTGCTGTGATGAGTGGTGTGTGTGTGTGTGTGTGTGTGTGTGTGTGTGTGTGTGTGAGAAACTCACAACATTCTTGTGTACTCAGCTTCTTACCCACCAGCTCAGCAGACTTCAAAGCATGAACCTCCAACATTTTACAATGAATATAATGTTGTATTACTACGTATTTGATTACTGCTAGTAGTCCCCAACCCGTGAGCCACAGTTTCTAGGGGGGGCATGGCGACTGTGAAAGGGCGTGGCAAGATGCTCACTGTGTTGCAAGATGTGTAGCGAAATTGCAGCAAGTGCCCAACTTGACGCTGAAAGCGGTGGCGAGACACTTGACAGGCAGAGCTCCGTGCACGAGATGTGTTCTGAACAAAAAGCCTTCTTCAGTGTTGTGTCAAGGGCTTGTAATGCCATCACCGATTACTTCTGGGTGCTGAGCTCCACACCTGCAGCACAGAGAGTGCTTGGGGAATCACTGCTCTAAAGGGCAGGATGAAATCTGCCCCTCAGTTTCAATTGTGAGCTCACAGGGAAGCTTTGACCTACTTTGCAGGTGAGCTGTGAAGGCAAAAATTAATTGGCCATTTCCAGAAATGTGATCCCCAGCCCAATCCTCCAAAGCAAATGATGGAGCAGGCATGTGGAAGAGGAGCAGGTCTGTGGCCAGGCCTGCAGCCTTAGTCTTGTTTTGTGGCTTGGTCCACGTGGGCCCGTACTTTTAAGTAGGGTTACCAGATACAAACTGAGACCACTGTATAGAAGGGGTGCAGCTCATCATGGAAGGGTTTCAAAAGCTGCACCTGCCCAAATTTCCTATTCTATACAGTGGTTAAAGGTATAGGCACCCTGTCCCCATTTGGATCTGGTAACTCTACTTTTAAGGACTTCAGAAGAAAGAAAAATTCACATTTTCAAAACTTCAAATTTCATCAGATGAGTTTCTGAAGTCCTTTGCTTGTTTTAAAATCAAATATTGCATTTGCTTTATAAATGGATGGGAAGGGGGAAGCCCTGTTCTCTGAAGCCTTTTGCTGGGTAAGCGGATAATAACGAAGTCCAGATCTTTATTAAGTAATAGGACCTGACAAGCTCCGTATCTCTGTTTGCACATGCATGCTCCAGGACAGAGTCCAGAGGGCAAGGATGTTAACAGTTTGACAAGTGCCTTAATTGCTTGGAACGGCACTGGCCATTTGTCCAGTAGTTTCAGACAGAACACGGATATTTCAGACAGAATATGGATATTTCCAAGAGAGTCAGGTGTGGCTTTATAAACCAGGCAAGCTGTCACGGGAGCAGAAACGCCATTCTCCAAATGCAATGCCGTTTAGACGAGCTAAATACAGGCAGTTCCCTGTATCCACAAACACGGTATCTGCGGATTCAGTTAGACGTGGGTCTGGGGAGCCCTGGCTCACCCATTAAATGGTCTTTGTTTTAGCGTAGAAATGCTTGCTTTGTGGGTGTTGCTTATTTAACATGCTTCGAATGTCCCAAATATTCAGGCAACCAGCCTGCTCACTAGAGGGTGACTAACAGTTAATCAATCAATCAATCAATCAATCAATCAAAAAGTATTTATATACCACTTTTCAACATGAAGTTCCCAAAGCGCTTTATACAGGCGAATAATAAAGTGAAGTGGTTCCCTGCCCCCAAAGGGCTCACAATCTAAAAAATGCAGAACACCCCCAGCACCAGCCACCAGAAAAGACACTGCGCAGGAGTGAAGAGGGGCAATTATTCTTCCCCTGCTAAATAGAAGAGGAACTCCACTGGGAAAAGTGCCTCTTGCCTAGTTAGCAGGGGTAAACCTCTCTGTAGCATGTAGTCAAGTAACTGCATGGGGGGTGGGGAGACAGAACCCCTGCAGATACAGGGGCCCACCTATATGTTGCAAAGGGAACAGCTGCGTGGAACACCTGACCAGATCTTTGAGATCTGTGGTTAGAGTTTGTCTAGCTGCGCTGCCTTCCTCCGTTATAATGTTTCGGCCCTTGGGATTGGCATGATATTGGAGCTGATGTTCCCAGACGCCAACTGGCTTCCTTCCCAGTCCACTGAGTGGCCAACTAGTTGCCTGTATGCTTCCTGGATTGAGTGTTTCTTAACCTATCAGCCATGGACCCCTTTGAGAATATGATGGAAGATACGGACCCCCTCTCCAGAAAAATGCACACGAATATTTTTTGCACCCGACTCTCAGAAGCCCATCTGTAGACCCCGGTAGGTTCTCTGACCTTACACATCTCCAGTGGTGACCAGTCAGATGTCCTAAGGAAGTTCACACAAATGGAGTGCAATGGAGGTAGCCGTTGTCCTCCCCCCCCCAAGTATGTGTCAAAAAAAAAGTCCTACCTCGCGTGCTCCTGCTGTGGTCTGTGGGTTTCTTGTTGGTCCCATTTTGATTCTTGGAGCTGTCAATGGAATGAAGTTCACTTGATCTGTCCAGGACCCCAAATCCCTGTGACTGCAGTCCTTGTCTTCCAGACTCCTGAAATATTCCATAAGAGCATAAGAAAACAATATGTTGGATCAGATTAAAGGTATGTTTAGCTCAACATCCTGAAAGCCCATATAATAGGTGGGGCATGAAGGCATACATTTTGACGCACAAATGCACCTCCCATGTCTAACGCTCATACCCATTTCGACGTGAGTTTCATGTAATGTGTCAATGCTAGATGAGACAATTAGAAGCTTTCCTTAACTTGGAATTCAGAGCAAGGTTGCATTAAGGAGGGGGTGGCCAGAAATAAGCACTTGGTTCTTGCGTTGGAATTCAGTAGCTGCTAATGGTAGAAGAGAATGTGTGCAAAACTTGATCATGTTTTCAAGGCATGGGAGAGAGATGGGAGCCGGATTATCTTGCTGGGAGTCCTAATATCATGGGGGCCACCCTTTCAGCAGTGCCACTTCTGCCAGGCTCAGCTCAGCAGCTGAGAGATGGTCTGCAAAGTGGCACCATGCACTGCTGAAAGGGTGGCACTGGGATAAAGAGCTTCCGGGGGCTTTACCTGGCCTGCAGGCCTGATGTTTGACATGCGTGGTCTGGGCCATCATTTTTCCCAAGGGCTGCCTGAGAGACATTCCTATGCAACGTTGCAACTACAATGCAGCCCCCAAGGTAAGGCAACAAATGTTTGCTTACCTTGAGGAGGCGTCCATGATTGCCTCCCCACCGCAGGATGCAGCACATGCCCCATTGGCAGAGCTGCATTAGCCCTGGAAAGTTAGGATTGGGCCCTCTGCTTGTTCCTTTAAGGCCACAGCACTACACAAATGTCCCCAGGGGTATGTCCTGCTGAACACTGTGAGGTGGGGGGGTGCTTTGCGGGTGTTTCATGTAGAATTCCTGCATTTCAGGATTTACCACTGCACCAGCCATGCAGGCACATCATAGAATCACAGAGTGGGAAGGGACCTACAAGGTCATCTAGTCCAACCCCCTGCCTGTAGCAGGAAATCCTCCTAGAGTATCTCCAGCAGGTGTCTGTTGAGCCTCTACTTGAAGGTCTCCAGTGAGGGAGAATCCACCACCTCCCTCCAGTGGCAATCTGTTCCACTGTTGTACGCCCTTATCGATACGCAACGCTTTTGCCTTTCCACAAGAATCCAGGGCCACTTAAGCCACTTGCTAAGGAGGACTCGTGGCTCACCATAGGCAAGGCAAAAGCTGGGAGGTTGTCCAAGGGGCAGCTCCCAGGGGCACGTTGACTGTGCCTCTTCACTCAGAGAGAAGGATGAGTTTAACCCACAGGAGGAGGATGTGGCTGTAAGCAGAGAGCACATGGGTTCATCTCATGCAGGCCACAGAGGTCTGGATCGATCTCACAGGTAGGCCTGCCAATATGTTCACAGTCTGCTTCTTGCAACAGTGGGTCATGCCAGTGGTGGTATCTAAATGATTGATGAACCGGAACGCTGACCGAAGAACCGAAACGCTGACCGGGACTCACCTTTGATTGGCAGCCCATCCCTTCGGTTCTGCCGCCTTCCCGCCCGCCGCGTGGGCTGCCCTCGGTGGACACGCCCCACTGCCACTCGCTCAGGCACCTGGCGCGCCCTCCACCCATCCCCCTCCGGCGAGCAGGCGCTCCCTCCGAGGCCAAGAGCCCCTCGCAGCGCTGCGTCCATCATGGGGCTGGCGATGAATGGTGGCGAGTGGGCAGAGCTAGGCCAGATCAGGTTCAGGAACGGCCGTTCCGGTGCGTTCCCCCTGCATGACATCACTGGTCTCGGCAACTCCTGCTGGGTGACTCTGGAAACCTTGAAATCAAACAATCCCTGTTTGCCGTGACGCTCTATTTTCACCCATCACATATCCGGCCAGTTCTAAATATTTACAACTGTGACAGCGCCTGATGGTGTGCCTGCCTGAAAACTCTTGCTGCTTGGAAAGAAAACCATGAGCTCGTGTGGGGCATCGGAGAGCTCAAAGGTCTCACTCAATTGTCCCTGTTATCTGAGCCCTCTGGAAGTAAAGAGCCCACAGCAATTTTGCCTCTCCCTGTGTTTGTCGCTTCTGGCTGGTGGAGATTTTTCCAATACGCCAACACCAGCTACTTAATCAAGGCTATCGTAGGCCTTATTTTTTTTTATGGTGGAAAAAAAATAGATCTGTGTCCCGCACGTTCCTGTCTTTCACCCACACCAGAGGGCACTGCATGGCATGTTGTAACATAATAAATAACCTCTTAACCTGCTTAGTGCTTTATGCTCAGCGGCGTGTTTTACAGCGTTACCTGGAGTCCTTGAATGCCGGTTCCCATGGCAACCCGATATAGCATTTTTATTCTTTATTACTATCACTGTTTTATTGCTGCCTTGTTCAAATGTGCTGTCATCTTTATTTTGCATCAGTGCTGTGTGTGTGTGTGTGTGTGTGTGTGTGTGTGTGTGTGACATTGTGAGTGAGAGCACACTACAAATCTGCTTCTAGAAATTATTTTACAGCAAGGAGATGATCTGTCATCTCTGTATTTCATACTCTGTGCAAGTGCTGCAATAAATTGGGGCACGTAGATAGCAGAGCCGGGTATGCAGAAAGAGACTGTTAGCCGGAGTAGGGATTAAGGCAGGTGCTTAAGTGATCGGCCAAGATTTGATGTGGAATGAATTTGGGGAGTTGGATGGGGGTGATAGGGTGACTTTTTTTACAAATAGAGGAGAAAGGAGGGAGGGGTGCACACACAAGCACACAGATGGTCTGTCTTTTGAGCTGAAACGCCAAGAGCTGGGATCCCTTGGAGCCGTCAGGTTTTTTGAATATGTAGATTCTCAACCCTTCGGCCTCAAGAAAAACCAGGAAAGGGGCCAATGTGGGTTCTGCTTTGAACGGCTGTTATACGGTTGCAGACGAGTAAAAGCAGGCGTCAGATTTCCAGTTTTGGCATTTGCATCAGTACGGCCCGGGTTTGTATTGAAGGCCTCCCGTGGCCAGGGCTTTCTCAGACGTGGCCTGTTTGCCACATTCGCTTCAGAGGTCAATTAGCTTAACTTCCCGAGAGAGCTGTTACCGCTCAGGCCGGCCGCTACGCGCAAGTGACAGCATGAGTTTGTCCAATGCCACTCGGTAATTTGACCCGGCAGAAATTGGCTCTATGGAAGGTCAAAGGATGTTGCCGTCACACTCCGGCAGTGTTTGGTGGAGCCCTGAGAGGGCTGCCGTCTGTCCTCTGGTTATGCTCCAAGAGGATTGTAGTCCGTCTCCCCCCACTCAAGTTGGATTCTCCTATACTGAGACCTGATCCAGTGGCAGTCCTGCCGTCATCTCAGGGGGGCAAATGCCGCCTCCACTGAGCCCTTTAAGGGTGGCACCCCTGCCGTCACGGTTCCCTCCTCCAAGGAACCGGAAATAGGGACTAAATGCTGTCTGGTCTCTGGTCCACCTAGCTCAGCATTGTCAGCACAGACTGGCAGTGGCAGTTGGGGGTGGGGAGGGTTCTTGCCAGTGATGTCATGCAGGGGGAACGCGGGGGAACTCAGTTCCACTTGTTAAAATTAGGGCTGACTCCGCCCACTTCACTATCCCTCCTCCCCCCTCCCGATTCCTTTGCAAAGAGCTTTTCTTCTTGGTTGGCCGGCACTCAGAGTGTTAAAGGGAGCGACTCCGGATTCCTAGGGAGGCGACTTGTCAACTTCCCTGGCAATTTTGAATAACTCCACCTCGCCTAGCCGCAAAGACCAAGGAAAGGCTTTCGCCGCTGTCTCTCCAGTCCAGAGCGTTTCACTGGCGCTCTGGGTGTGAGGTTTCTTTGGGAGACTGTCCCCATCACTATTGGAGCTGCAATTGGGGAGGGGGGAATTCTTCACTTTCTGTTCTGTAGGCGCCAGGTGCTGTACAGAACTGGCTGGCTCCACCCACTCGTCGCTGACGTCGTTGCTGGCTAGGAACCAGCCACGGGTAGACCTGCGCTCCGCTAGCCTCCGGCTTATGACGTCACTTCCGGTGGGCGGGTCCTGACACGTGCCAATCAAAAGTGAGTTCCTGTTCTTAAATCATTTAGATGACACCACTGGTTCTTGCCCTACCTGTAGAGGTTGGGGAACGGACCTTGATCCTTCTGCCTGCAAAGCGGGGATGCCACCCCAGAGCTGTGGATCATGCGGTGGTGGCGGTGATAAGACACTGGGAAGGATCTTCAGGGTGGATTCCTTCATGGCACCCTGGCTTTCCGACTTCAGTTGGTTTCTGCTTCCATGCCCTTGACGGTGCATTGTACAGCAGGGACTCTGAAAGGGGTCGCTAATTAAATAGATTCATCGCAAGCAAAGTGGTAGGCCAGCTTGCCTTGGAAGTGGCAGGCGAGTGAAGTGACTGGAACCTGGAAGTGGCCTGAAACTTTTTTTTTTAAATTTGAATGCACAATTGGGGGCTTGCTTGGGTAGTGTGAATCTATTTACATATGTACGAATCTACCACGTGCAAATGACACCAGCAAGGATGGCTATGAGAGCATGTGGAACGTACTTGTGCATGCTTTTAGTTTTTCCTCCCGGAGGACTTGGCAGTCCTAGCTTTGACTTTGCAGACGGGCAGAGGAAAGTCACTAATCCGAAGTCACCGCAATTAAAAATAATCACTGGTGAAGCCACTTCGAGACAAGCCACCCCAGTACGGCGGTTTTTGCCTGGTGTGCCATTCTGCGATAACCAGTTGTTGTTGTTTGTTTGTTTTCCCTTGCAACGATGTGGCCTGATTTCCAGCGCGAGCGCATTTCAAGGCAAGTGCTGTGCTCCTGAGAGTGATAGAGCCAGTAGTGTGTTAACCGAGGCACTGTGATCCTGTACTTGCAGAAGCTGGCTGACAGGCCCCAGATAACACATATCTGTCGCGCCACATGTCTGGACTAATGGGATTTTCAGTGCTCCTCTTGCAGCCAGTCTCTCTCCAGCTTTTCCCACACTCCAGGCATTAAGGCTGTCAAAATATTTGTTCCTCCTTGCTTAGTGCAACGTGTGCCTGCCCCCTCACTGCTACGGTCCCCCAAAATACAGCAATAAGATCTAAGTACCCCTTCAGCAGAGAGAGGACAGGGGTCGGGCGGCCTCCTTGAGGGCAATCTCTCATATTTAGGGGAATGGAGGGGCATCGTTTGGAAAGGTATAAAGGTATAAATAATCTCGGACAGCACATAGAATTTTTACAGCCTACTCTTAAAATCCTTCATTACATCTTGCACCAGAGACAAGGAAGAGACAAGGGCTCTTCAGTCTACAAAGAAAGCGCTTGAGGGGGGACATGATTGAGATGTACAAAATTATGCAGGGGGTGGGGCAGAGTAGAAAGAGAGAAACTTTTTTCCCTCTCACACAACACCTGAACCAGGGGACATCCTCTAAAGCTGAGTGTTAAAACAAACAAAAGAAAATATTTCTTGACCCAGTGTGTAATTAGTCTGTGGAACTCCTTGCCACAAGATGTGGTGATGGCATCTGACTTGGATGCCTTTAAAAGGGGATTGGACAGATTTATGGAGGAAAACTCCATTGCAGGTTACAAGCTATGCTGGGTATGTCCAGTCTGAGATTAGCTGGTCGCTCATCATGAACGCCGGGTAGGAATTTTTTTCTGTCATCCAAATTGGCCATGGATTACAGGGGTTTTTTTGCCTACCCCAGACTGGGGAGGGAGGGATGGGTGTTCAGTAGGTTACATGATTTACATTTGTGTTTAGTAAAGTTAAACCCCTTGTCTTCCTTGGGGGTGGTGCATGGGTAATAGGCTACCTTAGAATGCCAGATGCAGGGGAGTGGCAGTGAGATGCAAATATCTGGTTGTCTTGCATCTGAGTATCTGAGGCACCTGGTGGGCCGCTGTGAGAAACAGGAAGCTGGACTAGATGGGCTCTTGGCCTGATCCAGCAGGGCTCTTCTGATGTCTACGATGGTGCAGCCTTATTCCAAAAAATTCTCAAGTGGAGCACTTGCTAGTGAGCTTTTGCATTCTTAAAGTGGAACCAGAAACACTGGTGGGGCACAGAACACCAGGGTGGTCCTGGATTTGGTCCACTCCTGAATGGAGCGGAAGAGCTCATATGGAGCGGAGTAGAGAGGTAGGCTAGAGGGGTCAATGATGCCCTTAATTTGTTCTCCTACGCACTCTCCCATCCACTCCATTCCCTTACAAATCCATTTCCAGGATTCTATCTCGATAACAGCTGTGTTATCCACACACTATACACATTATTTCAATTACTATTAAAGCATCCCCTGAGTATGCTACTCTGTCCTCAACTTGCTGAGCCACCAACTGTGGATTCATGTGAGGCAAAGTAGTCTTGCTAGCTAGACTGGACCACTTGGTGCGAGCTGGTCTTTGTAAGCTTCCCTGCAAGAAGAGCTCCCTTGGTGCTGGAAATTAGCGTGCCGAGGGAAGCTAGACCAGGGCGCTGCTTTCCAATGGCAGAGCGTGCAAACCTGTAAAAGGCCTCTCCTGCTATCGAAAATCATGCCAGCAAGGCACCGGGTGATTCTGCGACTAGTGTTGCCCAGCTCTGAGCTGATCTCGGAAGGGTCTCAATTTGCTTTTTCTTCTCTGCAAGCAGGCTCATTTCGTCCATCTTTGGATACTTAGTGATGTCTGATGAATGAATGAATGAATGAATGAATGAATGAATGAATGAATGGAGGAGCAAACCATTTCCGCCCCATCCTAGACAGGCTCCCAGCTTTATTGGTGCTCTTCTGCTCAAACAGCTGCTGAAGTTCTATGCAGGCAAATCTGGTCTAGATATAGTGGGCCGTAACAGGCCGCCCTTCCTCCAGCAGGGTGCATATCGACTAACCTAACAGAGAGTAGATGGTTGTGCACGACAGATGGCTTAGTTCATTACAGCAGGCCACAAGTTAGATTCCCCCCCCCCCCGTTTTTGTTTTAAAGAAGCTGTTGTGCCGGGCTTGTTCACAGTGCGAGAACCCGGCTGTTGAAATAGCACTTCAGCTGAAGAGGCGTTTGCTCGGCCTGCTTGTTGACAGCTGTCTCGAGTCCTGTTGGCATTTGGCCATTGGCTGCGGAGTAGTGCAGGTTGAGGCAGACCAGGGTCTGCGGCGGGAGGGAGTGCAGGACAGAGGCAGCTGTGGTGTCGATTGCGAGGAGGCAGCCGTCGCTCGGTGGCAGGGCTGGTCCCAGGTTTGGGTAGGCCAAGCCAGCAGGCCGCATCCAAGCGTCCAAGCACTCAGGCTGTGCGGCCCCATTTCAGGTTGCAAAGCAGCAGGCGCAGATAAGAACATAAGAAGAGCCCTGCTGGATCAGGCCAAAGGCCCATCTAGTCCAGCTTCCTGTATCTCACAGCGGCCCACCAGGTGCCTCAGGGAGCATACAAGACAACAAGACGCCTGCATCCTGTTGCCACTCCCTTACACCCGGTACTCTGAAATAGCCCACCACCAATGTAAGGAGGTTGCACAACCCATCATGGCCTATAGCCCACAATGGACTTTTCTTCCAGAAATCTGTCCAATCCCCTCTTAAAGGCATCAAGACCAGATGCGATCACCACCTCCTGTGGCAAAGAGTTCCACAGATTAACTACCCGCTGGGTAAAAAGCTGTTTTAACTCTCTGTTAAACTCTGTTTATCTGTTTTAACTCTCCCAATCCTCAGTTTTAGCGGATGCCCCCTGATTCTGGTGTTTTGAGAGAGGGAAAAGAACATCCCTCTATCGACTTTATCCCTTTCATGCATAATTGTGTATGTCTCAATCATGTCCCCCCTCAGGCGCCTTTTTTCCAAACTGAAGAGCCCCAAACGCTGCAGTCTTTCTTCATAAGGGAGGTGCCCCAGCCCCGTAATCATTTTTGTCGCTCTCTTCTGCACCTTTTCCAGCTCCACTATGTCCTTTTTGAGATGCGGTGACCAGAACTGGACACAATATTCCAGGTGCGGCCTTACCATCGATTTGTACAATGGCGTGATAATATTGGCTGTTTTATTCTCAACCCCTTTTTTAATGACCCCAAGCATGGAATTGGCCTTCTGAATTCTTCTTGGCTTAAGATCCAAGCAAGCCCATCAGGGTGGCTGGCGCCTACCCCAGGGCAAGGGCTTGAGCGTGCCCTTGCCCCAGGGAGGCTCCAGAGGCCGCCTAACTTGCACTGGACATGGTTCAGGGTTGCCGGCCTTGCCACTCCGGCACAAGTCAGGATCGCACCCTCAAGCCTGTTATTGATGCCGTCACCTGCTGGAGATGCAGGGGCTCCGTGGCGGTTTTCACGCTGCTTCAGCACTTGGGGGCCAGAGCATCGCACCCTCAGAAAGTTCAGGGTGTTTGCTTGAACTGCTGTTGATTCTTCTCTCCCCCCCCCCCAGTGCAGGGAATGGTGGAGGAGGAGGCGGGAGGTCTGGAGCTGTCTGGAAATCGCCGGGGAGCTTCCTTGCATGCGAAGTGGCTGGGCTTGCGTTGGCGCTCGTTCCAGGATGGCTGTTCTCCTTAGATCTTGGCTGGCTCTCGTTTAGCTCTGAGGGCTCTTAAGGGAGCTATCAAAAGACGCAACAGACAGACAACAAGAAGCGTTCTTCTGGAGGGAGACGGGGGGAAGGCGAGCGGCGTCTGGGGTGACATCACGCTTTTGGACTCCCCTTCCTCCTCCGAGCCGGGATCAGGCTTAGGACGAGAGATGAAATACCGTCCAGGAGGTTTTCATGACAGGAAGAGCCTTCAGACATCAGAAGAATCTTTTTAATTATAGGCGGAGTGATTCGCTCAGGGGTCTGCATCTGTGTTCCATTAAAATACGAAATCCTCCGCCTATTGAAGGTATCTCTGTTTTCTGTCCTCGCTTGGCACTCAGCACGGCCGTATTTCACGTTGGAGCGAATGCAAGGCCTGTCTCCGGGGGAGAGCCGGGAGTGGCTTATTTAACCCTGTGAGCTCCCGGATCACTGGAGCGATCCTGAGGAACTTGTTGACAGGCGGGAGTTGGGGCTCATGTTTCTGTGCTGGCTGGGCCCGGAGTGGAGGACGTTCCTAGGCCTTCTCCTGGCGCCATGTTGCTGGGTGCCTTGGAGCGAGGCTCTGCATTTGGGGGTCCCATGGGTGTGCCATGGCAGCCCTTTCTCATTCTCTGGTGCTGCATTGGGCACTGCTACTAGTCCTAGGCCAGGTGGCTTCTCCAATGGCCTTTGGCACTGTCTGTGTACGTGACAATGTATGGTACTGTCTATATACTCCGGCCAACCTAGCAGTTCGAAAGCACCTAAAAATGTGAGTAGATAAATAGGGACCACTTCGTTGGGAAGGTAACAGCGTTCTGTGCACCTCAGCATATAGTCATGCCGGCCACATGACCACGGAAGCTTGTCCTCGGACAAACGCCGGCTCTTCGGCTTAGAAACGGAGATGAGCACTGCCCCCTACAGTCGGGCACGATGAGACCATTCGGTCACGGGGAAACCTTTACCTTTATATACATGAAAACCACAGCCTGGATTTGAGAAGTGACAGTGCGACAGAGAGGATTAGCGTGGTGGACTAGTGCAGTGGTTCTCAATGTCCAATGTAAGCCACCGTGGGCATTTGCTTCGGCATGGGAAAGGCAGGGGTATAAATTCCTCAAATAAACAAATAAAATATTCAGACGCAAGTCCCGCTGAATCCGGTACATGCTGGAGCTCTAGTCAAGCCACGGGGAGAAACGGGACTCTCTTTTATGACCCTCTGTTCTCTGCAGAAACACCCTCATTGGTTTTATCTTAAAAATCAAAGTGGATCCAGTGCAACAAGGTCATAATAATGAGGCAGTGCCTTGCTTTTCCTGTGTTTTTAAATCCTCATTATACCTTTTCCCCCCTCAATTATTTTTAGCAAGAGAGCAAGCAGAATGTTAACAACAAATTAGAATCAATTAGGTGTTTTCAGTTTTCATACATCAGTTCTGATTAGCTCGTGGCGGGGGGGGGGGTCTCTTCCTGTGGCTGCCTCTTTCCAAGATCTGTTAGGCCTGGCAGGTGCCAACTGGGGGCACAGAAGATCACAGGCACAGGGTCAGCAGCTTGCCCAGGATGCAGGTTGCCAAGCCTTTTCCCCCGGGGCTCTCAGGGGCAAGTGCAAATTGTGTTCAAAAGGCAGCGTTCCAGTTGGGCAGCCCGTGTTGATCATCTGCTGTGAGGTTTGAATCCTGGCTAGCCGGCTGGCTCTGAGGTTGGAAAAAAGAACATCAGCAAAATCAGCTTCCAACCCTTGTAAAATAAAGAAACAATCATTTAAAAAGCCGCCACCACCCAAAAACCTCTTGGAAGGGAACTGGTGCTTTTGGGCAAAGTGTGTCGTGGTGAAGGAGGGGGAGGTCTTGATGTGGTTGCCAGATCCAACTCGGGAGCTGTGGCTGGCACAGAGGAGAGGATGCCATGTCTTGGAGGGCCCAGCAAGACATGACGCGGCAGTCTCATGACCGGAGCCCGCGTCAAGCTGCCTCCTCCGGAGTCTGATCCTCAATCCATGTGGCTCAGTGCTGTCAACGCTGACGGGCAGCATCTCTCCAGGGTTTCAGGCAAGGATCTTTCCCAGCAGTTCTTGCGGACGTTGCCAGGGATTGAACTGGGTTCTTCGGCATGTGAGGCTCTTCAGTTCAGACTTGGCCACCCACATTGAGTCAAATAGATGGATGCACCCACAGATAAGGGGCACCCGCTGCACATCAGTGTGCATTTCTGCAGAGAAAGTGCCCTGTGATGTGGCCCTGACTTTACCTGTCGGGGCAAGCCATGATTTATGAACCTACTTATATCGAAACCTGCATGAAGAAGAGATCTAAATAGCCAAAACCAAAACCTAGTTGCTTGTGGTTTTCGTTTTTTCTTGTAGACACACACGATTCTCACATAAGCAACCTGTGTGCTTAAATCAGCCCCGAGTTAAAAGGATTGTCTTCGCCAAAGGAAGCAAGAAATCAATATCTCTTACCTGACCCACTTAAACTGATTTGAGTGACCACAAAAGAGGTTGAGCAACTAATTGCACCAATTTAGAAAACGATTTCCTTAAGTTAGTTATTAAATCCATTGTCTTCTGGGTTTCGGGGAGCAGCAGTCGCCTGACAGTGGAATGGCCTTGAGGCCATCTAGCAAGGGGGGTGTTCTAGAGAGGTTCTTCAGTAGCGGGGAATCTCTGGCCCTCGGGGTGGAGACACTGAGTGGAATATGCAGGTCCTCAGCAGCCCGGGAGACAATTGATCCTGGCGAGGGGGGGTTGCGTGCCTACCCAAAGTGAAATTGAGCCGGCGCTCCAGATTTTCTAGGCTACAGGTGGCGCTTGGTTGCTGTGTGGTTCTGGAAACCGATCGGTCTGGGAAACAGCCCCGTGGGGCTTAAAGTAGCCCCCTGAGGCCATTTCTTGGATCAGCTTCACCAGGGCAGCTTAAAGAAGCCACATGTGGTCGCTTCCCTGAGCGGGAATCCGGGGGGGGGGGGGCTGCAGAGTGCACCAGGCCGCTCCAGCAAGCAACTTCGTGGCCACTTCTCAGAGTGACCAGGCGTGCTCCGAAGGACGTTCTCAGAGGATCAAGGCAGCCCTTGGAACTCGGGCTGGGTCACTCCAGGAAGTGGCTTCCACGGCTTCCCTGAGCAACTTTGTACTCCAAGTCAGTGACGAGGGGGCGGACAAGGGGGTGGGCTTTGTCTCCTGCCCCCCAAGCCCAGCGCCCAGTTCATTTGCATCCCCCGCCCCCCCCAGGTCCGCCACAGCATGGGAGGGTGAGCAGTGGTGTCATTCAAATGATTTAGGAACAGGAACTCACTTTTGATTGGCGCGTGTCGGGAACCCGGAACCAGCCACGGAGCCCGTTAGGATCCGCAACGCCCGTTCTGGTCCGTTCCCCCTGAGTGTGAGCAACCAGAGAGATGCCGGTTTGTGAAGGAGATCAGCTGGACTGCCGTGACAGAACTTGTGATTGAAACAACCCTTACATGGAGTTGAGGAAAGCCTCCCCATTCGAACTGCCTTGATCAAAGTCAGAGGAGAAATCCAATGACCAGAAATGTGGTATATAAATACTGGTATTCTTATTCTTCTTATTTTTATTCTTATTCTTATTATTTATTTATTTATTTTGCAGAGTCACTAAAGATGTAGTGACCAGTATACTCTAAGCATCAGGTCCTTCCCAAAGACTTAGGATATTCAGAGGTATTTCCTCAACGTGTGGGCTAAAAGGGCTGCCTTTTGTAATTGTATAGCCGAGATTTATGTGGGTTCGAGTGCTTTAAGATGTTGCTTAAGTCTCTTTGGGACTGTGCCCAATGCTCCTATTACAATTGGCACTATTATTATTATTGTTATTATTGTTAGTATTAGTATTAGTATTAAGGAATCTGGACTGGATGGTTCTGGATGGCCGGACATCATCACTACCTCCAGTGGCAAGGAATTCCACAGACCAAATTCCCGCTGGGTAAAAGTAGATAACTTCTAAAACAAATAACCTCGAAGTGGGCAGGCTGTGTGTGGGGGGACAGAGGCAGCCCCATACCTGCGCATGGACATTTTGAAAGTGTGGACAGAGCCATCCATTTTTAGGCTCCTCTGCACATTGTGTCTCCATTAAAGCCTGCAATGCTTCTAATCTATTTTCACACTTCTTGAAATACTGCTTTTCCTCCCAGGATCTCAGAGTGCCTTCCCTCTGTTTTTGTCCTCACAACAACCCTGTAAGGGAGGTGATGTAGTGAGAGACACTGGCCCAAGGCCACCCAGGATGCTTCGTGGCCGAACGGGGATTTGAACCTAGCATGAAAATGGTCTGCACCAAGGGCTGGTTTATCCCTGCGAAAGCTGAGAGGCATCTGGTTATTTGCCATGGGAAAGGGTCAAATCATGAACGAAAGCGGTCAAATCATCTGATCCAGGAGGGTTCTTTTTCTCGGTTCTTGTATCATGGAGAGCTGGATTCAAATCCCCACCAGGCCAGTCATGAGTGATCAGTCGTGGGCCAGTCATGGCCTTTTGGTCATTATCTCAACCACCCACAGAGGATAAAAAGACAGGAGGAAGTCTGTAGGAATGTCCGCACTTGCCTTCTAGGGGATGACAGTGGTGTATTGTCTGTGCCAATGACCTTTCCCAGCCCCATCTATAGGTGTTGCCAGGAATCAAAGGGGTTTTGTTTGTTTGTTTGTTTGTTTTTTGCATACCCACCAAGCTATGGACACTGATAGATGCTCTCTTGATCTCTTTGGGGAAGGAGCAGCATAATAAAACATGGACATTTGTGATTTGAATTTGGCTGTGTGCGGGGCTTGGGGACGACGACTCCCTTGCATGGTTCAATTCTCCCCATCTGTACAATGGGAACCCTTCAGCAGTTTGTTTCAGAGGTGAACACAGTAAAGACTGCAAAGTGACTTGTCAAACTAAGCCTGCTGTGCAAATTACTGGCTACAGCGGGAATCCACGGAGGGGGCTTGAACGTGAAGCACCGAACTCCCTGCCCTAAGTCAATACTTTTTAAATTAATTAACCGAGGATTAGTCCAGCCAGCGAGTGGCTCGGTGTGCAGGGACATGCACGTTTTTCCAGGATGGAAATAAATGCAAGTCCCTGCGCGCTGTGGGCTATTCGACATCCCTGGAGGGTTGAGTGACCTCATGCCCAGGCAGCGTTGAAAGGCAGCCTGTGGCTCTGACATTCCCTGCCTGCGGGATTTCCCCTCCCAGCTCCACTGTGCTTATTGCACTCCCCTAACTACAATTAAAATGTTGACACCTGGTTTAGCTGTGTAGATTAGGATTTGATTTTCTGTAATTATATGTTATCGCTCACATTCAGCAGCAATTTTACCTTCTGTTCAGTATGATAACACTTATTAATGCAATAAAAGAAATCAATTCGCAGGCAATTTCCAAAACGCGGCACCTTGGTAACTTCGCTGCTACCCAATCGGATTAGGCATCTGACTCGGGCGTCTTGTCATTTAATCAGTAATGGATGATTACAAAAGAGGAGACATGTCAGATGTTAATTAAGAGTAACATAGTTTGGGACCAGAAGGTTAACAGTGCTGGTTTTGTCGTGACGCCTTTGCCGAATATGGCTAATATTTGACTTTGCACTTAAGGATTATTTACAGTTGGAAACGGAGCGATAAGGACATTTATTTTCTCTCTTTGTTCGAGCCAGATGTCCTGGATTCTTGTTTGATGCCTTGGTACGTGTTGGCCGCTGATGGGCCCGAAAGCACAATGTGTGTTTGTGCCGTGGGGCCGAGGCAGCAGCTTTTATTTGGGAACACGGCAGTTTATCGCTCTGCGTTTCCCAGCGGCCCTTGCCCCTGCTTTCCCTCCCCTCTCTAGCCAAACAGTGCTGTTTGGGCCTTTCCAAGCACCAAGCCTGTGTTTTTGAGCGCCAGTGGTGAACATTGTTCCTGGAAGGCCACCTGCAGGCTCAATGAATGAATGAATGAAGGCCCGTGTTTTGCCGTTTACATGGTCCTGGGAAGGACCTCCTGGTTAAGTCTCAGAAGAATGGATGGGCACTGGTGATGCTGAGCTCCCCTGCCCCACTGGCAATCTTGCCCAATGCCTTCACAGGCAAAGCAGGCAAATATTTCTTTGTAGTGCGTCATTAATCCATGGAACTCCTTGCTGCAGGATGTCTGGCCTAGATGCCTGGAAAAGGGGAACTGGACTGGATGGGCCTCTGGCTTGATCCAGAGAAGTTCTTAGCATTGAACCCTGTGGAACTCTCCGGGACAGGATAATTCCCTGGGCTGGGCTGATGTTCCAGCTTTGCTTTAAATCAAGAGACAATTTCTTTCTGCCTTATCTGAGTTTGCTCCTTTCCATTTTCCTTCCCTTCCCTTTCCCATTCTTTCTGATGGGAAACATCTGGAGAATGGAGGGTTCTTGACTCTCACTAACTGGGCAAGAGGCACTTTTTTCATGTGGTTCCTCTTATTTTTAGCGGGGGACAAATAATTGTCCCTCTTCACCCCTTTGCAGTGTCTCTTCTAGTGGCTGTTGCTGGTGGTGTTCTGCAGTTTTGTTTTGTTTTAGACTGCAAGCCCTTTAAGGAGAGGGAGACATTTAACTTAATTATTATTTGCCTGTAAACCGCTTTGTGAACTTTGTGTTAAAAAGCAGCATATAAACACTGCTGGTTGATCGATTGATTTTGTGATAGGTTTTTTGATGGAACTACGCTTATAAAAACTTCATTGAGAAGTGGGGTTTATGTACAGCCTGTGTATGTAAACCATCTTGAGACTATGAAAGAGGCAGCATATAAACACCATAATTAATTAAATAAATAGAATTCTAACATCTGGAGAGCCACAGCAGAGGCCAGGAGGCAGGGCCCAGATCAGTGGTGTCATCCAAATGATTTAGGAACAGGTACTCACTTTTGATTGGCACTTGTCGGGGTCTGCCCACCAGAAGTGACGTCATCAGCCAGAAGTGATGTCGTGGCAGGAAGTGAGGTCATAGCCGGAAGTGATGTCATGATTGTTGCCATGGAGGTGATCATGTTTGTAATAACTTCAGCTTGTGGTTTAGTGTTGATTTAACTTTGATTGCTTTGCTTTCTAGAGATGTGTATAGACATATTTTGCTTTAACTGTTCCCTGGTTAAATAGCAGGCTAGACTGTACTAGATTGTGAGCCCTTTTGGGACAGGGAACCATTTAACTTTAATGTTAAATGCAAGGAGCCGGCAAGGAGCAGGAGGGGGAATGGGCGCCCACTGGGCCGCGCGACCATGTGGGCACCCGACTGAGCGCCGGGCCAGCCGGCAAGGAGCAGGAAGGGGAACAGGTGACCAAAAAAAGACCACGTGGGGGCTGGGGCTCTGGGGAGGCTGCAGGAGGAACCGGGACGCTGGATCTGCGCAGCTGGAGGGAGCGGGAGCCCCAGGCAGCCTACCTTCTCATGCTTGCTGCTTTATTCCCGGGTCTCCCTCGCTGCTGCTGCTGCTGCTGCTGCCTCTGGTCCTCTCGCTCCGCTGCTGCCGCTACCACCACGCTGCCTGCCTGCCTGCCTCCTCACAGAAAGTGCAGGCAACGGCTGCAGGCGTGCAGTACGCATGCGCAGCTGCTGAGCCGACCGGCCAACGGGGCCAGCTTCGAGTGGGCGGGGCCAGCTCAACTTCTAGAAACCGGTACTTGCGTAGTGGTGCATAGTGGGTGCATGACATCACTGGCCCAGATCCATCTTACAGCTTGCTGTTTTGCCATTCATCTTGATTTTGCAGTGGTTACCAAATACTTTCGACTGGCGGCTCCCTTGGCCTACTGGCCCATTGGCATGGGGTCCCCATTAAGGCTACAATCCTATACATTGTAGAGGGTGGTGGCCTTTTTTTGTCAAGAATTCCTTGGCTCCCCTGGCTGGTTTTCATGGCTTAACAGTGTAATTGTGGCTCGCAGTTTGGGAACTACTGATTTAGCCGATTCCTGGGAGAAGAACAGTTCTGGGGGTGATGCATTTTGTTTAGCAAAAAAAAAGTGCTACAGAAGCAAGAAGCAACAGTGCCACAGCTGTGGCTAAAGGGAATCGTGCCCACTGGTTTCTAGCACAAAAGCTCTATTCACTGAAATGTACCCAGTGAAGCTGTGAACCTCAGTTAGGGCAGGCCTTCTCAGCTCTGCTTGTTCATTGGTCAACCCCTCGTAATCTCTTATCACAGGAACATTACAACTGAGCCAGCCTCAGGGCATATTCCATTCATTTAACAGAAAGAGTGTTCATTAAATCTTATTAAACGGCTCCCAGCCTGGATGCATGCGTCGCTTAAAACCAGAGGATTTGTTCAGATGAGGCGGATGTCTGCGTTTAGATTGCGTCTGTTTGTTAGACCATTTTCATTTTTATAGCTGGCTTCAAATGGAGATGCGTTTCCAAGCTGGGCTCCTGTTGCTAACTGGAACGCTCGGCTTTCTCTCCAGTCAGGGAGCAAACACGGGCTTATGAGCTGTGAAATTTCTGCAAGGAGAAGCTGTCCTCTTTTGCTTCTGTTGTACTGCTTGTTTTTCAGGGCAGAGGGAGGCAGGAACAGGGAAAAGAAGCAACAGCCTGCAAAAGCAACATCTCCTGGCGTCTGAAAGCTGGGCACGCGCATCTGTCCATAGCATTTCTCACCGTGGTTGAAACCAAATCTTCATTTATTTGCTAAATTTGTGGGTTGTACAGTGTATAGTGCACCTCCAGGCCCACAGTGTCAGGACTTGTGGATTTGACCCAGCGTGAGTCCCAATCTGCATCAGGAGAGACTCCCTGTACAGGACACCAGAGGAGTCTTTTCACAAAAACCAAAATGCCTTTATAAGGCCCCCAAGAGGCATCAGAACATCTCCCAGCTGTGATTGGAAGGGACTTCTAGGCATGTCCAGAGGTCCTACGATGGCTCCAACCTGCAGATTTAATTATCCATGAATTTCAGTATCTGCAGAGGCTCCAGGAATTGATCTCCTTACAGATATTTAGGGACAGCTGTATCTATGGACAATTGCTTTTACCAGATGGAACCAGCCGGGTGCAATGCCTTAAGTTTAGGGACACCCAAGTTCAAGGCTGGCGTGATCAAGATTCAAAGTTGGTTTTATTTGGAGAATTTATATCCTGCCTTTCTCATGCCGAAGCAAATGCCCAAGGCAGCTTACATGGGCAGGCTAGACTAAACCACCATTTTTCAATGGGTTTATTTTACAAATATACCGCAGTCTGTGATTCACCAAATCCTCAGTCCCAGATGCAGCCTTCACAGTGTGGTTCTCCCCTCTGGCTGTGTGCCATTGAGCTTCAGCATCATCATGTTGCTAGTCCCTAATGTAGGATTGTGTTGCCAAGCACCATGAAGGAGAAATAGTTGCAAGATGCTCTAGACAAGCAATTTTCCACCAGTGTGGTGGGGCACACTGGTGGGCCACCAATGGTCTGCAGGCATGTCATGGGTGTTGGGGAGAGGGTCACTTATTAGTAGGGCTATTGGGGCATGGAAGGTGGCTGCATGGTGTGTCCTGTCAATTGTCAAAAAACAGATGGTGTGCCTTAACAATTTTAGTGCTTTGTCAATGTGCTGTGAAATGGGAAAAAAGATTGAAAACTGCTGCTCTAGGCCTTAGCCATATGGGCACGAGAGTTTGCTTCCTGTGCCTCAAGCCCAAAGACTTTTGTGCCAAAGACTTTGAGACCCTCAATTTGTTATGCAAAGCAATGAAATACAAATCCATTTTTGAAAATTATTTAACCACAGGCGTCTGCCACAGAACAAAGATAAACATGAAACACACCAGTAGAACACAGTGATAGTCCCAGGAGCCTGCCAAACAGTCTGCAGCGCTGGTTTTAATGAACCCCCCCACCCCCACCCCGCTAGGCTGCGACCAAAGCCAGCACAGCAACCTTCCAAGTAACTGTGTGAAAAAGAAGACAAATCAGATAATGAACTACTGAGCAAGCCTCCATCATTTGCAGCGAAACTGCTTAATTTCATGCTGTTCGCCCAGTGTGATATTTTAAATTTTTGCGGAATTTGGAATCTTTTCCGAGTTGTGCTTTAAAGTGGGCTTTTTGCAGTAATTTTGTAAAGCATTGGGGGAGGGGAAAGAATGAGAAGGGCGGTGAAGAACAACAACAAGGAGATTTCATTGCACCTCCAAATGACGGGAGGCATCTGTATGCTTTGTGTACAGGTGGACTTAATGTAGACGTGTGCTTCCCTCACCTCCATCCTGGGGGGGGGAGGGAATTCTCACTCCGTGTGTAAAAGAATATAAAAAGTTGAAGTGACATTCATCTGAAGTTCAAAGGCATGCACGGTTCTGACCTGCCATTAAGCCCCCCTCTCCTGCAAATGACACTTCAAGACTCTCAGCATTCTCAAATAGATTTGGAAGGATACGATATGGATTTTAAAATGCACTGTTGATTTAGTTTAAGCTGCGATATTAAAGGTGGATAAGGCGGGAGAGCAGCTCTCGCTTGCCAAGGTCGCCGTCTCTTAGTTGGAGGTCATTTTTTATATTCACCAGCAAAGTGCAGAGACGAGCCTTGACTCGGGGGCGCTTGTCCTACTAGCCTCTCCTTGGCTGACCCCTTGAGTCAGGCTGCCTGGGGGGTGCCACTGACGTTAGATCAGGGCAGATGTTAGATCAGGACCCGGGATTGGCCCAGGACCTCCCAGCCAAGTGCCTCTTCCTTACTCAGCAGCAGAGCAGCCCCTAATGCCAGCTCTCCTGCTTTCTGGATTCTGAAAGGACGAGTTTTCAAAAAGGATTTCTGAGAGGTGCTTCCCTGCCTACCCTCAACTGAACAGAGCAGTGGTTCCCAAAATGTGGGTCAGGACCCACGAGTGGGTTGTGAGCAGTGGTGTCATCCTACCGGTACGCTGGGCGGGACGTCCGGGTGATCGGCAGCCCACCTGTCGCGTACCGCAGGATTACGCCGTTTGCGTAATGTACGCAAGCGGCGTAACTGGTTACGCAAACGGCGTAACGCAGTGGAACGCGACGGGCGGGCTGCCGATCACCCGGATGTCCCGCCCAGCGTACCGGTAGGATGACACCACTGGTTGCAAGGCAATTTCTGGTGGGTCGCGAAGCACCCAGAGCAGCCATATTGAAAATATGAGGCGAGCAGATGCTGGAAAGGGGGAGGGCTGGGTGGTTGTTTTGCTTGTGTCAAGGTTGTCAATAGGCTTTTTTTTCCCCTTTCTGAGTCATTTTGCTCCTGGAAAATGGTCGAGAAAGAACCCAACTGATTGCTGCATTCTCAGGAAAGCAGCAGGCTCTGTTGTCATAGTGACGGCACTTCTGGTGGGTCCCAGACAAATTGTCATTCTAAAAAGTGGGTCCCGGTGCTGAACAGTTTGAGAACCGCTGGAGTAGAGCACTTTGGCATCAGCTCTCCCTCCCCCAGGTGCACGTGCATTCTTTTTCAGTCATGTAACATCTCCACACCTTCTATACTAGTAATAATTTACAGATGCTCCATGACAGGTAGGAGGCATGTGAATTCTCTGGTGCATGTAACTGGACCAGACGAATGCTCAAGGATACATGGCTTGTCATCAAAATTAAGTGGATTAGACAAAGAGGTCGCTTTGCAGTGCTGTACGGGGTTGCCAAACTGTTTTTCAGATACAAGCACTAAATCCTAATGCGCAAGGACGTGACGGAGTTGTGCTGTCCTCTTGCATTATGCGAAAGGATATGTTTCTTAAATAATATATTGCCATAACGTTCCTTTGAGAACCACTGCTGTCAACTGCATGGAGCATTGCGCTTGATGTTGAGACCCAGTTTCCCATTGCAATTGGGGGAAACCTATGTGCGGAATTCAGCACTGAAGTTGAACCTCCTACATTATGGGAAGCATCTACAGTATATGCTTTGTGTACATGTGGGCCTTGTCCTGCCAGGTGCCTCTGCATCATGCACACATCATTGTGTCATTCAGATCAGATCAGAACCTTTATCGGCATATAAATATTAACAAACTATAAATGCATTTTACAAAACTCCTCTCCCCACTTCTGGCTTTATAGTAAGTCCACATTCTAAGGCAAGGCCGTGTGACTCTACGACATACATCGCTCAAGAAACACAGCCACCTGCCTTGTTCGAGACTCATCCATTCCCGCTAACAAATTCTGTAATGACATGTCATCCTTCTGGCCCAGATTGTGAGGGAATAAGGATGTAAGAAATTTTGAGCAAAGCTCCTGTTTCCCTGTACAGTGTAGCAATGTCTACATCCCCCGACAAACAGCTACAGCTCTGCACTTCCTTTGGTTGACCTTTGTATCTACCCCTAAGAACCTTGGAAGGTTCTTGCATTGCAATGGGCAAGCATAAAGGCCCTTCTCTCTTGTGGACAACATAGAAAGGACAAGTAACTAGGAGCGCAATCCTAACCTGGAGTTAGGCCAGCACAGTCAGGCCAGCAAAATTTGGCTGGCATAAGGGCCACCATAAAGTATGTTTGCACCCCAGTCAGAGTCTGGGTTCTGGCACAGAAGCACAGACATGTGCCATCCTCCCTGACTTGGAGATGGTCCAAACGTGCTTTGCGGTGGCCCTCACGGCGGCCAAACTTTGCTGACCTAACTGTGCCAGCCTAACTTCAGATTAGGGCGCCTAACTTCAGTGCCCTCAGTCTACTGTCATAGTTTACCCCTAGATGGTAGGTTTACATAGGTGAACTGCCCATAAACCCATTTCTGTTCCAAATGGGATTTTTATTAGTGTTAGTCTATGAGAGAAACTCATAGAACACTCCAGATGTTTCCCTCCATGGTACAGTCATGGTCCTGGCTGTACAGCTCTAACCTCCCGAGCTTCCCCACAGCTGCAAAACAAAGACAAGTTCTCAAGATATTATCAATTTCTTCCCAGTTGACAGCCCACAGTTCACTCTCCTCCACATCATGGAGCTCTTCCTTTGGCTGACCTTTATATCTACCCCTAAAAACATTAGAAGGAAAAGCAATGCAGTGGGCGAACATAAAAGCCTATCTCTCTTGTGGACAACATAGAAAGGACAAGTAACTAGGGTTACTGTCATAGTTTATCCCTAGATGGTAATATAGTGGGGGACATGTTCTGTGCACCACTGCAACTGTTTCCTGTCTATCAGTATGTACAAATCTAATTAACAATAGTCTTATTGCAGCGGTTCGCAACCTGCCCCCCCTTCAGTAATCATTGCATCATGTACTTGTTTCCAAAAGGGATGTGGTGGCGCAGTGGGTTAAACCACTGCTGCTGGGCTTTCAGACCAGAAGATTGGGAGTTCAAGACTGCACGACGGAGTGAGCTCCCGTCGCTTGTCCCAGCTCCTGCCAACCTAGCAGTTCGAAAGCACCAAAATGCAAGTAGATAAATAGGGACCACTTCGGTGGGAAGGTCACGGCGTTCCGTGCACTACGGTGTATAGTCATGCCGGCCACATGACCACGGAAGCTTGACCTCGGACAAACGCTGGCTCCACAGGCTTAGAAACGGAGATGAGCACCGCCTCCTACAGTCGGTCACGACTAGACCACTCAGTCGTGGGGAAACCTTTACCTTTACTTGTTTCCACTAAAAATGAGACATATGAAGGAGGCCTAAACTTCTTGGTTTCTGGGACTTTAGAAACTTAAAGAAGCAACACTTAAAGGAGTAAGAGGAGATTTGGGGCCCAATCCTATTCAACATTCTAGCACCAATGCAGCCACAGTGCACAACAAGTTAAGGGAGCAAATGTTCCCTTACTTTGAGGAGTCCTCCATGACTTCCCCACCACTGTAGAATGCAGCACACCTGGCTACACCAGAGCTGGAAATTGAATAGGATTTGGCCCTTAGACTTAGTAAAACAGCCAGCATAAGAGATTTCAAATTATGTCAACGGCAGTTCTTAAAAACCCATGCTGTAACTGATGTTCTTCATGATAAAAGGCTGGGAAATGTTTATGGTGTGTTTGTGCATTCTTGTGTGTCTACAACCCCCTTTTTTGGTGTGATATTTCATAGTATATTGACATGAAAGAGTGTGTAAGCAAATGCAGAGTTGAAAGCTGACCTCCAATTGATGACAAAGATGGCAGCTGAACCTTCACTCTCGAAACTTAGCATGATACTCGTGTACATGTAATTCATATATTTGTAGATATCATTGCCAAACAGCAGAAAGTTCGAAAGCGGGGGCGGGGAAGACGGCGAAACGGACCGGAACGCAACGGGCGGGCTGCCACACACCCGTTCCTCCCGCTCCGCGTTCCGGCTGCATGACAACGCTGGATGTAACTGTAAACAAACCTGATGTAACTGGATGTAACTAGATGTAACTGTAAACAAACCCCCAAATAATGGGGTTAAAAAAGCCAGTTTTCAACCGCTGATCCGTACCTGATTATACATTAATTGAAAAATGAGTTTAAAACAGTGCTGCTCAATCTGTGGGTCACAACCCATCATTGGGAAGCACAACTGGGCCATTCCTCCTGAAGGGGAGTGGTCTCGTTCCCCGACAGTGCCCTGCGGTCTCAGTGCCACAGGGCAACTGGGGGCTTCAGCCCTTACCTGGGGGTCACACTGAGGGCCGAGGGGGAGGCCCGCATCCTCCTCTGCAGGCCTCCGCGATGCAGAATAAAACCGTTTTTCACACAACAAGCAGAAAGTGCAGCCCCAGGACCCGCCTCCACAACTACTTAGTATATTCCCAACATCTGAGCAGGACTTTGGGAACTTAAAACAATGGCGAAACACTATTGTACATAGAGAAAACCCGGAATAGAGACAGACTGTAACCCTAGAAAGAGAGCTGTAGAACCTGGAAGAGTCTCCCAGAAGAGGGCAGTGGCATCACCAGGGGTGAAGACTTTAGAGATTGGGGTGCAATACTTTGAAAATAGCTGACTGGGCATTTCCATCCAGCGGCGTCATGCTGCCGGAACGCTGGGCGGGAGGAACGGGTGAGCGGCAGCCCGCCCGTTGCGTACCGCTCCGTTTCGCCGTCTTCCCCGCCCCCGCGGGCTGCTGCTCATCCGTTCCTCCCGCCCAGCGTTCCGGCAGCATGACGCCGCTGTTTCCATCCCCTGATCTTGAGACTGCGCTGCCTGCCATTTAAACCCAAGCTCTGTGCCAAGCTGCAGTCGGGGAGCCGGTCACATCTATAAGCTGGTGTTGTGTTCTTGTTGTTTAAACATGGTTTGATGGTGGAAATGTGGTCAGTCTTAAAATGTGAATTAAAATATATGGTATAGTGTTTTATTTGTAAAATGTTAAACTTCGGTTTCGCTGCAGGGAGTCAGAGCGCCTTGCAGTTAACTTTTATGGCCAAGTTGATACAATAAAACAGAAATGTGTACACAGCCGTGCAATACTACCTTCTAAACGCATAACCTTTCCAAGATAAGGGGAGGGGGCACATCTCATAGTGGTAGAGCACCCAGTTGTGTGCAGAAGGCCTTGGGTTTACTCCCTGGCATCATCAGGTGGGTCTGATAGTACTCAATATAGCAATATTCTGACTCAGGGCACAAACCTAGCCTGGAGTTCAGCTGGCACAGTTAGGCCAGCAAAGTTTGGCCAGCGCAAGGGCCACCGTAAAGCATGTTTGGACCACTCTCAGAGTCAGGGAGGATGGCGCAGGTCTGTGTGCTGGCCTCTCTGACTCCAAGAGTGGTCCAAACATACTTTACAGTGTCCTTTTGCCAGCCAAACTTTGCTGGCCTAACTGTGCTGGCTGAACTCTAGGTTAGGATTGCGCCTTCAGTAGAGGGATGTTTTCTGTGTTTCTTACGTTGTTAAATGAAAGCTTGCCTGAGCAGGAAAAAAAGCATTTCCTTTTGTTGAGAAAACATATAACCTTCTTAGGTCATCTGACAGGGCCTTCCTCAAGTGCTGCCTTTCTCCCAAGTTCAGGGGTTGTCCACAAGCCTTCTGGGTAGTAGCACTGCAATTATGGAACTCCTACCATGGCATGTTGGTGAGGACTCAAGTCTTTCATCTAGCGTTTGATGTTGACATGCCTGCCTTCTTGCAAATACTTTGCCCCCCTCCAACAATTTTTTACCCCGTTTTTTATTTTTATTGCTTATTTTACTGTTTTATCAATTTTACGTACTGTATTTTTTTCTCCTCCAATAGTATTTGGGCATTTGCCTTGGCAGAGGAAAGGTGGGGTAGAAATGTCTTAAATAAATAATGTAACGTAGGAACTTACCAAGTCCACTACTGTCGTGCCTCGTTATCCACTGGAGTTCTGTTCTGGAACTCCCAGTAGATACCAAAATCAGTGGATACTGAGATCAGCGGGGAAATAGCTTTAAAGGCCCATTTCCAGGTTTCTTTCTGGAAGACATTGATGTAGTAGATGCTGTACCACATTCAGCCACTAGATCGGGCGAATAATTGAATCTAAGAAATGGGATGTTTTTCCTTGTTACAAAACATTTGAAGTTGAACCTCGTATCAGTAGTGAGTCAAATCATTGGATAACAAGATCCCACTGTACGCGGTTTCTTCCGGCTACCAGACTGATGCCTCCGGGAACACCCGGAAGCAGAAGAGGCAGGCAGAGCCACCAGGGGTTTTCCGAGAGGGTGGGGTGTTCCAAAGAGAAAGTGATGGCAAATGAAGCTGCCCTTCTCCACTGGGGAGAACCTTGGCTGGAGGTGACTGGGTGGAGTTTGGGGCGGTCACACGCTCCCCCTGGTGTGATGTCCAGGGCTTGTGTCCCTCAGCCTCCACCCTTTTGAGTTGAGAAATAGCGCCCCCTGGAGGTCAGGAGGGTATGGCAGCGTGCGGCCTGGTGAAGTGAAGCAGGTGCCACCTGAAGTAAGCACGGGACACTCACTTGTCGCTGCACAACAGAGACGCTTATTTCCAGAGTTAAGGGAGCAGCCAGGCAGGGTGGTCGGAGAGCCGGTCCAGAGGTGACCACACGTAAATCAAGTCAGCAAAGTATACGAGCACGACAAACCAACTCCAACAACAACCCACACCGAGCAGCGGCAGCGTCCTGCCCTTTGTGCATCTGCTCAGCCAGTCGCCTTGTGACTCGGGACTCGGGGCTCGTGCAGCTAGGCAGGTATTCCGCCTCCGCAGGTGCTGGTGATTAGCAATCCCCGTAGCCTGTGCCTTGCTTTCCCTCCAGGAAAATTCCTGCAGGGCCTCACATGCCCTGACACACCCACGATACGCCTCTGGATGAAGGCATAACTGTCAGCTGCAGTTGCTTCCCTGCAACCCGTATTCCAAGTTAAGCTGGACCTCGATATAATAGATAGCCATAGTGACTGGGACCCCTTGACTGCCTTGTTCTCCAAGAAGCATCCTTGAACGAGAAGCTACTCACCTGTGCAAGGGCAATAGACAGGGGTCTATTTACAGTGCAAACATTTTAAGTTTTGCTTTTTTCCCCAGAGCTCCCATTTCCTTGCCAAACAGTTGTGAAGATTTCTTCCCTGCTTTTCTGCTTTTCTGCTTTTCTGCTTTTCTGCTTTTCTGCTTTTCTGCTTTTCTTTCTTTCTTTCTTTCTTTCTTTCTTTCTTTCTTTCTTTCTTT
>JAJKFI010000093.1:932638-955733 GCA_029204185.1 Lerista edwardsae
TAATAATAATAATAATAATAATAATAATAATAATAATAATAATAATACTTGGATTTATATACCGCCTTTCTTAGGTCACCAGATTTCTCTGATGACTATAACTCAAGGCGGTTTACATGGGCAGACTTTATTCAGAAACCCGAAGGTTTTTACAATTTATACAGAAGTGTTCTATCTTTCAAGAACTACACACATACAGATGGATCTTTCTGGATTTAGTCCTTCTTTCTGGCCACCCGCTTGTCTTCTTGCTGGCTGATAAATGGCTTCCCTGCTCCCACCAGAGAAGCGGCTGAACTTCGGCACAACTCCCCCTCACACAAGGCAGCCGAAGCTCAGCTGTTAATCAGCCGCAATTAACAAGGTCTGACGCTCACAGAGACTTCCGGCTGTCCCAAACTGGCGACCTTCAGATCTTCAGCTCTTATCTTCAGGCAAACGGAGGCATTAACCCTCTCGACTAAATCTTCTGCCCAATGACACTCCTGGAATGCAAACCAGCATTCTTGGACTGCAGCAATTGCACAACCATGAAGCATCCTTGACAGAAAGCAAAATTAGGATAATTCATGTAAAAATTATTCATGAATTTGCATTTAAAAGCAATTTTTTAAAAACAACAACCCTCACTTGAAAATTCAAACTGTTAACACTTACAAAAGGAGTACAGCAAGACTAAGGTATGCAGCTTCCAAAATGGCTGCTCCCAACTTTCTGCCCCAACCCACACTTTGAGAAACGCTGGTCAGAGGCGATGGGTGTGGGGTAAGGTGTGGTTGCCTAGTTCAGTGGAAGCAAACTGTGTCTTGAAGGACCAGAGACAGATAACCTGGCCAAGGACTGACTGAGAGTTAGGCTCCCATAAGAGTTGGACATCTCTTATGACCAAGGACTGGTCAAGGTGAGGCGGAGTCTGTTTGGCATCTACTCAGATCAGGGAATTGAACGTATGGGAAGTTCTTTGTAGTATAGGGCCAGCAGAGAGTCTCTTGCCTCTTGAGGTCACTGAAAGGCCAAAGGACTCCAGACAGAGTTCTTTCTGGAAGCTCCTTCCACAGAGCTTCAAGGTGATTTTACCTGGATCACTGTATCCCATTCTAGGCACCTCACTTTCAGAAAGATGCAGCCAAACTAGAGCAGGTTCAGAGAAGGCATAGAGTGTGATGCAGTGTGATGTGGCTGCAGAGAAGATGAATGCAATTTCAGCCTGCATTAGTAGAACTGAATCTTCCAAGTTGTGAGAAGTTGTGGTTCCACTTTACTCCGCATTGAGTGAGACCTCACCTAGAGTGCTGTGTTCAGTTCTGGGCACCTCATTTGAAGATAGATGCAGCCAAACTGGAGCGGGTTCAGAGAAGAGCAGCAAGAATGATCAGAGGGCTGGAAAACAAGTCCTATGAGGAAAGGTTGAGGGAACTTCAGTGATGTCATTCAGGGGGAACAGACCGGAACGGGCGTTCCAGATCCTAACGGGCTCCGTGGCTGGTTCCGGGTTCCCGACAAGTGCCAATCAAAAGTGAGTTCCTGTTCCTAAATCATTTGAATGACACCACTGGGGAACTTGGTATGTTTAGCCTGGAGAAGAGAAGGCTGAGATGGGATATGATAGCACTCTTGAAATACCTGAAGGGCTGTCATAAGGAAGAAGGGACAAATCTGTTCTCATCAGCCTCTGAGAGCAGAGCTATATCCAGTGGGTAAAAACCATAAGAGAAGAAATTCTGGTTGGACATCAGAAAGGAATACTTGATGGTCAGGGCGTTTTGACAGTGGAACAGATTGCCGAGGGAGACAGTGGAATCTCCATCACAAGCAGAGGCTCAACAGGCACATGCCGGGCCACTGTGAGATACAGGAAGCTGGACTAGATGGGCCTTTGGCCTGATCCAGTGGGGCTCTTCTTATGGAGATGCTCTAGGAGGATTTCCTGCTACAGACAGCATTTGATGGGCAGCACAGTCCTATACCCCCCTTGTGCCGGCTCTGCGCTCTTGCCCCGGCCGAACGCTGTCGCAAATGTGCTGTAAAGCGCATCTGTGGCGCTGGGCCAAGGACAAGCTTCCATGGTCATGTGGCCGCCATGACTATACGCCGAGGCGCAGAGAACGCTGTTACCTTCCCACTGATTTATCTATTTATCCCTATTTATCTACTCGGATTTTTAGGTGCTTTCGAACTGCTAGGTTGGTAGGAGCTCGGACGAGCGACGGGAGCTCACTCCATCACGTAGTCTCAATCTGCCAACCTTCCAGTCAGTAAGTTCAACAACAGTAGTTTAACCCGCAGCACCACCGCGTCCTTTCTGTATAGGTCCCTAATAGAATGCTATGATTCTATTATTCTGTTAGGCTACATAGCCTAACCTGTTAATTCAGTCTTGCCCTGATAACTGTTGTCCTCTGTATGTTGTCAGTTTCATCAGTCAACAACATTTATATATCACTTCTTAGCAAAAAACGTTTCACAAAGTAGTTCACAGGCAAAAAATAATAAACACTAAATGGCTCACAATAGTTAAAAATAAAAATGCAGAGCACCACCAGCAACAGCCACTGTGCTGGGGTGAGTTACCCTCCTCCTGCTAAACATAAGAGGAGCACTGCTTGAAAAAGTGCCTCTTGCCCAGCAAGCATGTCTGTAGGCTTCGTGGTGCTTCGAAAAATGTGCCTCGCAAGCCTGTGGGATGTGCCTCGCAAGCACGGGAGTGCCATTCCCCTGTTTTGTGCACTGCATCTGGCCACGGCAGCTGTTGCCAGCATGTTGTCCTGAGGTGCCTCCTGTCCCTGGTGTGACTCGGTGACAAATGGTGGCGGTGCAGAGGCACTTCATCCTATGCGCTTGTCTGCTAGGCACGGCCTGTGGGGCCTGGTTCCTTCATGTTGAGCATACAGTTCTTCTGTTTCCTTTCAGCCATGCAAACAAAGCCTCACTGAGTCCACAGAAGCCGGTTTTGACACTGATACGGTGCGATAAGATATCTCCAGCTCACCCTGCTTTCTGCCGCCCTGATGACAATGTGATAATGTGCAGTTCTTCTTCCACCCTCATAGTTCCCTCCCAAACTGATGCAGTGATGAGTCTAATGAAATGTGTGTTTATCTGTTGCCAAAGGATGGTTTCTGCCCGGCTAACTCCTGATGCTCGGTCTGTGTTCTCTTCCTTCTGTTTAAACATTGTACGCTGATCCAGCCCACTTCCAGAGTGCTGTGCTCTGTTTAAAGATGTCACTGTAGAATTATCAGCAGATCTCAGAGCATTAAGAACACTGTCTGTCTTGTTGCCACCTTTTGGTTCCAGTCTCATTAAAGCGAGTGACTGCAATATATAATGTTGCAATATCATTTCGCAGTCGCTGGCTTGTATTGCACATCCGTTACTCAGAAGCATCCAGGGCTGGATTAAGCCAGTGTGGGGCCTGTAGTTTATGTTAAAAAGGTAAAGGTTTCCCCACGATCGAATGGTCGAGTCGTGACCAAATGTAGGGGGCGGTGCTCATCTCTGTTTCCAAGCCTGTAGAGCCGGCGTTTTGTCCGAGGAGAAGCTTCCGTGGTCATGTGGCCGGCATGACTCTACGCCGTAGCGCATGGAACGCTGTTCCCTTCCCACCGAAGTGGTCCCTATTTATCTACTTGCATTTTTAGGTGCTTTCGAACTGCTAGGTTGGCAGGAGCTAGGACAAGCGATGGGAGCTCACTCCGTCACGCAGTCTCGAACTGCCAACCTTCCGGTCAGAAAGCCCAGCAGCAGCGGTTTAACCCGCAGCGCCACCACATCCCTTATGTTATAAAGGGACCCTCAAAGTCTTCCAGCACAGTGCATGTGGCTCAATAGGATTGTACCAGTTGTACAGTTGTATTTTGAACAGAATTATGTATTTGTATCTCGCTACTAATGATGTCGATAATAACTACATACCACGCAGTGTGCAGCTCCCCCAACATGTAAGCAAAACCGTTGCTAGATAATGTTGCCAAGTTCACCAGAGACAGAATCCTGCGAGCATTTAGTGCGGGGCCCCCGAATATGCAGGACCCGTAGCCAGTGATGTCATTCAGGGGGAACGGACCAGAACGGGCGTTCCGGATCCTAACAGGCTCCGTGGCTGCTTCCGGGGTTGTTTTTGTTTTTGTTTTTCCACATTTGAATTTGAACTCAAAAGTGAGTTCCTGTTCCTAAATCATTTGAATGACACCACTGCCCGTAGCATATGTTGCGACTAGGTTAATTCAGACAGTGGCGTTCCTACAATGGGGGGAAATGCTAAGTTTTGCAGGAGCCTGAACTCCTGTGTCACATAGCCCTCCACCTCCCTTCCAGAGCCATTCATGGCTTGAAGAACTGACTTGGAGGCTTTGCTCTCTGAGCCCAGAATGGCTCTAACAGTGAGGGGGAGGGGCCACGTTCCACAGGAGCTCAGGCTCCTGCAATACTGGGGGTGCAATCCTAAACTGAGTTAGGCTGGCACAAGATAATGCAGCCAAGTTTGGCCGGCAGACCACTGTCCGAGAGAGAGGCTGGCACACTGACGTGCACCATCCTGTCTCCAAGACTGGTCCAAACACGCTTTACGGTCGCCCTGGTGCCGGCCAAACTTTGCTGGTCTAACTGTGCCAGCCTAACTCAAGTTAGGATTGTGCTCTAAGAGTATGTTTGGACCCCTCTTGGAGTCAGAGAGGCCAGCACAGAGATGTACACCATCCTCCCTGACTCTGTCCAAAAACGCTTTATGGTGTCCCTTGTGCTGGCCAAACTTTGCTGGCTTAGCTTATGCCGGCCTAACTCCAGTTTAGGATTGCGCTCTTATTGTTTTGCCGCTCCCCTGCAGGAACGCCACTGCATTGGGCACTGCAGGGACCTCTGTCTGTTGCTGCTACCCAGCTATACAGCTGCTGGAGACAATTGCCAAACCAGTGTGCTGTGAAACTTCCTTGCTGTGTTCTTGGTGTGAATAAAGAAGGAGCCAGGATAAAGGTTCTTACAAAAAGAATTCAGATTCTTTTGGCTCTCTGGGGTCCTTTATAGCCCAAAAAAGGAGTCTCAGTTAAGCCCCTAATCAGTGGTGCATGCACAAAGTGGCGCAGGGCCAAGTCCAGCTCCGAATACCAGTGAAAAGCAGTGAAAATACCAGTGAAAAGGAGGGGAATGAGGAAGGAGAGCCACAGTCAGGGCGGAGGCAGGAGGGATGGAGGAGCAAACTGGGCAGGGGGCAGTTGGTGGCCTCTTATCATGTGTTCATGGAGCCCCTGAAGGGTTCTCAGGGAGAAATACTGGGCTAGGGTTTATTTCTGTCTGTGAGTTGCAATGCACAGTTCATGCATGAGTGGGTTGACTCCTTTGCCCATTGCTGTGCTGTATGACTCAGCCACTACCTAGGCAAGGAGGCCTAGGGAGCAATCCCAACCTAGAGTTAGGCCAGCACAGTTTGGCCGACACAAGGGACACCGTAAAGTATGTTCGGACCACTCTCGGAGTCAGAGAGGCCAGCGCACAGTCGTGCCCCATCCTACCTGGCTCCAAGAGTGGTTCAAATGGCACTCCCTTGTATCTGGCATTCTGAGGTAAAATTCTGAGGTAAATAAAGCAAAGTCTGGCCTAACCTAGAGTTAGGCCAGCACAGTTAGGCCAGCACATGGGACACCGTAAAGTATGTTTAGACCACTCTCAGAGTCAGAGAGGCCAGCGCACAGACGTGCGCCATTTAACGGTGGCCCTTAAACGCGCTTCACGATGGCCCTTGTGCCGGCCAAACTGTGCTGACCTAACTGTGCCGGCCTAACTCCAGGTTAGGATTGCTCCCAGTTGGCCTACCTGTTCCAATGCAAGATAGAGTTGGGCTGCCCAATATATACAATCATGATGGATAGAGGGATGTCCTTTTCCCTCTCATGCAGCACCAGAACCAGGGGACATCCGCTGAAATTGAGGGTGCAATCCTAACCTGGAGTTAGGCCAGCAAAGTTTGGCCAGCACAAGGGCCACCATAAAGCGCTCTTTGAACCACTCTTTGCAGTCAGGGAGGGTGGCGCACATCTGTGTACTGGCCTCTCTGACTCCAAGAGTGGTCCAAACGTACTTTACGGTTGCCCTTGTGCCAGCCAAACTTTGCTGGCCTCTGTCCTGGCCTAACTCCAGGTCAGGATTGCACCCTTAGTTCCGCTCAGTGTCCGAATGAGCTGCCTGGGGACGCCTTGGTTGCCCCTTCAGTTTCCATAAGAAAAGAAGGATATGGATGTTGTAATAAATAACAGCAACGGCGTGTCGTAATCCAGGTCATCGGTCCAGACTGCCTGTCTCAGCCCTCGTTTGCAAGTGCCGCTTTTCAAAGAACCACCTTTTGTGGGTTCCGGCTGGGGGGCCGTGGTGCCCCTGGTTGTCCCTGCAGCAAGAAAACCGTGGTAGTTGGTTGTAACTGTTAACCCTTTCCTCAGGGGGGTTGGAGTCTTGGTGAAGCCTGGCACAGTTTTTCCCCATTTCATGGTGGGCATCAAAGCTGCTGCATATTGGGGTGAGACTGCGCACCCCCCCCCGCAGGCGGAGAAGACGAGCCTCCCTCGCCCTCCAGTCGCCGCGCCCCTCTGCCGACATCCTCAGCCATGTTTGTTCACGGGCTCTTCTTCGGATAATTCAGCTGATCCCTTCGCTCTATTAAGTGATAAACAACAATTCCACCGGGGCCCCCTGTTCGTCCTTATCACAGCGCGACTTCAGAAAAATGTGTTTCCTATTCCTCACCCGTGAATGTTAATCACCAAGCAAAACACGGCAATAATTAGCAGAAATAATTGTCACCCTTTTTAGCTATTCAGGGCAGAACATTATCGAGTTGCTTCACCTGAAATGCGAGGGCATGAATTATTCATGGGACCTGGGGGGGGGCTTTCCCCCCCTGCTCTTGCTCCCTAATACATGGGGGGTGGACGGTCTGTGCATTTCCTGGTGGGGCTGGCCTCGTTATGCCACGTTGATGGGGAAAGGGCAACGCAGGATGTGGACCACCAGCTGGCTCCCAGCCAAGGTGGCAGTCTGACAAGTCATCAGTGTGTCTCCCATTGACTGGGTGTCCACTTCGGATGGTAGATAGTCCAACATGTTAAAAAAAAAATCCCTTCACTTGGTAGAAAGCCTTGGGCTCTCCTATGCCTTGAAAATTTAATCAGGATTTGCTCATTTTCTGCCCCGTCATTTGCAGCAGATGAGCTCCTTTGTGAGAACATAATTCTTATTTCTGGCTATCACCTGCTTAATGACATCACATCCTGCTTAATGACATCACTTCCTACTTAACTGTGGGCACAATCCTAACCTGGAGTTAGGCCGGCCCAAGGGCCACCGTGAAGCGTGTTTGGACCTCTCTCGGAGTCGGGGAGGATGGTGCATGTCTGGGTGCTGGCCTCTCTGGCTCTGAGAGTGGTCCAAACATACTTTACAATGTCCCTTCTGCCAGCCTAACTGTGCCGGCCTAACTCCAGGTTAGGATTGCACCCTGTGGTATTTTCAGCCATCAGAGGTGCTGTGCATGCTGTTCGAGTCACTACACGAAATGAGTTTGAGACCCAGACCAGAGCCTCAAACGACTATGTTAAGTGCACATGAGAGAGCAGCTCAGAAGATGTCCTTGATGTTGTCTGTAGATTGCCCTCCAACTATTTCATCCATCCGCCAGAAGCAAAGGACCATTGCTGTAGCAGTTGCATTGTGGCTAGTAGTGTCATCTTACCGGTACGCTGGGCGGGTCTTTCGCCATTACGCAACGGAACACAGCAAGCGCGCTGCCGATCACCCAGAAGACCCGCCCAGCGTACTGGTAAGATGACACTACTGATTGTGGCAGTGAAAACATCAGCACTCCAAAATGTCACGTTCACATTCTCAGCCTCGGCCTGCATCAACCTGACATGACATTTTGTTTGCTATGTTGCCAGCAGGATATGCTGAACTCAGATTGGTGTGAGAACGTCTTTCAATATTTGTGAAATGGTGGAAGATTTGCTTTTACCCTTCACATTAAATATACTTACCTAGCAAAGTTGTACCGGTACTTATGCATATATAGTAGAGATGATTAAATGTTGATTGAGTGTCAAGGGGGTGGACACACTACATTATATCTCCCGTTTATTGCAATTTAATGTTCAGTTCTGCAGATCAAGCAAGCAGCTTTAGGTGGTCAAACCAAGAAAACCATGAGCAAAATCAGCCTCAGTTCCAGAAATATCGTTTTTGGTGCTATTTGGGTTGCAAGCTAGCCAAGTGTAAGCTTCTTCAGAGACTTGTTTGTTTTCTCCATCATACTTGCAGTTAGCTTCGCTTCTCCCTCAGGTATGGAACATCCATGAAGCCTATTGAGTTTGTTGCCTCAGGTGGCAGCTTGGCAGGGGGTCACCCATCTCCATTTGCCAACTTCTGCGCTGGGATTTAAAATTGACAGCACTACCTCTCGCAGTGCACAATCCGAACCTGGAGTTAGGCCAGCACAGTTAGGCCAGCAAAGTTTGGCCGGCACCAGGGCCACTGTAAAGTGTGTTTGGACCACTCTCGGAGTCAGAGAGGTCAGCACACAGGCATGTGCCATCCTCCCTGACTCAGAGTGGTCCAAACATGCTTTACGGTGGCCCTGATGCCGGCCAAACATTGCTGGTTTATCTGTGTCAGCCAAACTGCAGGTTAGTATTGTGCTCTAAGTTTGATGTTGTGGTTTTTCTGGCACCAACTGCAGACAGAGGTTTCTGCTGGTGTCCAGTCAGACAGTCATGGCATTTGTGTTGGAAGCTTTCTGGTGAGGATCCTGACGTCTGGGTTGTCACTTTCATGAGCATATGAAGCTGTCTTTGTTTCTGAATCAGGGCATTGGTCCATTTGGGGGCCACAGACCTGCAGCTTCTCAGACAGGGGTCTCTCTTGGTCCTGCCTGTGAGTGCCAGGGAGTAAACCTTGGAACCTGCATGGAAACCTGCATGGAAAACCAGTGAACAACAACAGCCAGTGAACAAGCCAATGAACGACTGGACTGTGGACTCTCTTCCTCCATCACAGAATCAACCCAACTTGTTCACCTCAGTATTTTGGTTTGCCCCCTTCCCTTGGTCACCCTCTAAATTATTTTAGAGAACTGATTAATCCCAGTAAGAGGCGAGCATTCATGCTTGCCAGGCTGAACATCTTCCCTTTGGCCGTTCACTCCGGTAGATTCTCAAACATTCCCCGTGACAACAGGCTTTGTTATTTTTGTTTTCTAGAACCGGACACTGTGGCCCACATTTTGTGCCACTGTCCTGCCCTCCAACCTTTGCGTGCCACATTCCTCGAACCATCACTGTCTCCCACTAATAGCTCCTCTGTTGAGCTTCTGCACGTATTATTGGGAGATAGTTCTGTAACTTACACGGACTCGGTCACGGATTTTCTTCTCGCTGTTATCAGGAAAAACCATCCTTCCTGACCCATTTTTTTTCTATTCTGTTTTCCTTTTTTTTTTCCCCCCTTTTCCTGGCGCCCTGTTTGGTTTTGGATGTCGACTTTCTCTTTCCTTTTTTTGGTGATAATGCTACTTCATTGTTTAATTGTTAACTGTTTTAATGCCAATAAAGGTTTTGAAATTGATTGAATCTCCACTGGAGAAGCCAGAGGGCAGACTCTCCAAGGCCATTCACGGAGGCCGTAGTGCTGAGATTTTGCTTGTGTCGTGACTCGTGAGGCTTTGGCAAGAACCAGCCTTGATGAATATTAAGTTTTGCTTGACTTTAGACTTGGTTGGATCAACAGTTGTATCTCTGCAAGTCCTCAACTGAGTTTTCTCCTGACCCCAAAGCACCACCTAGACCAGGGAGCCCGTTAGGAGGTTCCCCTGCTGGGTGATGTATCCTGTAGCCTGGTTCTCTCCAGGGCTTTCTCGATACCTCCTGGACTAATGGCCCAAACCAGTGGTTTCCAACCTTTAGGAGCCCACAGACCACCGAGGCAAAAAGTGGAATTGTCATGGGCCGCATGCACACAAAAATACAATTGACTTAATTGCATGTAATTAATTATTTACAATTAATTATAACAGAGATTTATTAGATTTATTATTTATGGAGATTAGTGAGTTGCTGCGTCTTGCTGAACTAGTGCTCTCCCCTCCGCAGACTACCAGAGAGGATGGAGAATGGACGACCCACCTCTGTAGCTGATGGTTCTGTGCCACAGCTGGGGCTGTGGTCAGTCTGTTCTCCACTGTCTGTAATGGTCCATGGGGGAGCATCTCCCGAGTGAGCGCTCCCCCACAGACCCCAAGAGAGGGCAGAGGATGGATTGTCCACATCCACAGCTGCATTGCTTGCTGCGGGTAGGCCATTTTCTGCCCTGTCTGGAGGTCCGTGGGGAGTGTTCGCTCAGCGAGAGGCTGGAAGGGATCCAAGGAGATCGTGTGTTTCCCCCTGAGACCTCACAGGGCACTTCTCTGGTGGACCGTGGATGGGGAACCAGTGGCCTAATGAGGACAGGACAAGTCATCTTGTTTGCTTAAGTGGAGGTTTTGGACAAAGCGGAAGGGTTGACACTCTGGCTATTGTGATAAACCAGTGGTTCCTAATCTGGGGGAGGGGACACCCCAGGAGGTCCTGAACCCATTTTCAGGGGGTCGGAAAGAGCTTGGGGCAGCCATCTTAAAAAACTGTCTTGGAAGCTTCATTTTGGCTAGGGCCACTTCAGCTGCCCCTTCCTCAAAACTTGTGGTTGCGAGGGAAATGAGTCTTGCTATGGGCTCGTCTTAGTGTGTGCGTGTGCGTGTGAGGAAGTCTCTCCCGGGTCTCTTTCCAAGTGGGCCTGTCATGCCTTCCATGTGCATGCCCAGGTGAGTCTCAGCACATGCGGAAGAGGAATGTAAAGACTCCGAAGGCTCTCTAAAATTTGGCTTTACCGCCTTGATCAGCAATGGCATAGAGAAGCCACAAGGCGCTCTGTGCAATGTCGTTGTCAAGGCTGAATCAATCACTCAACTCAAAACTCAATCTATTAAAACCAATGACTACTTCCTGCTTAATGACATCAATGCTGGCCCTAGGTTATCATGCATAAAAAGGATGTCCCAGTGCAAAACAGGTTGGGGACCATTGTGAGAAAGGAACGGAATTTGCCATCCCTAAGTGAGATTCCCTTTTGTACCTGCTCAGGCCTGGTTCATCCTTGGGCACGTGTTTTTTTTCCCCCCATTCCGCATTTTTGAATCCCCTTCTCCCCAGCAGTCGGTCCTCAGCTCAGTCCTGCTGGGCCTTGACGAGACTCTCTGCCGAAACTGCCTCCAGCTGTGCTTTGGCTCCAGTTGGCCCCCAGCCTCCCAGAAGCCCCACAAAAGGAAGCGGGAAGAGCCTGTTTGCCAATCCGTCCATTCCAAGCCAGCTTGTTTCCCAATCTAGCTACGGCTACTCCACAGAGTTTGCTGGGGCTTGCGTAGATTCTACAAAGCCCCAGTGTACACTCAGGTCTTTCTTGATCAGGGTCCAGGTTTTCGGATCTCCTCGGTGAAGCTGTTTTCCAGATTTCCTGTGTGTGTGTGCAAACACACACACACACACACACATGCACTCTCTCTCTCTTTTGATTCATGACTGCTAGCTTTTGATGAATGACGATTCATTGCATCAAGGAAACGGATCAGTAAATTTGAACGATCGTTTTTTCTTGGTTGGGTTCTGTAACATTACAAGATGTCTCACACTGCATTTGGACAATTCAATATGTATATTAAATTTACTGTTGCTTTGAAGATCCCAGCTGTTTGATATTAGCCTTTAATAGATGGCATCTTTCTGCGTAGATGACAGCAACATTAAGGATGTCGGTTCTTGTAGCTGTTCTATGTGATCTTGCGGAAATGTCGTATAAACAGAGTCTAGATAAGCCTTGACTGAAGGCACAATCCTAAACTGAGTTAGGCCGGCATAAACAAAGCCAGCAAAGCTTGGCCAGCATAAGGGCCACTGTAAAGTATGTTTGGACCACTCTCGGAGTCAGAGAGGTGAGCCATCCTCCCTGACTCGGAGAGTAGTCCAAACACGCTTTATGGTGGCCCTTGTACTGGCCAAACTATGCTGGCTTAGTTTATGCCGGCCTAACTCCAGTTTTGGATTGCACTCTGAATTCCTAGATTCAGCCTCGATCTTGCAAGGGTTCAAGTTGTATCCAGCTGCTCTTACCTTCCAGTAATCAGCAAGTAATCAGCAATCCAGTTTTCATCAGTGATGAAATCAGTCTATCACTGTGGTAAGCGTTGATTCTGTTTATCCTTGCATGGTAAAGGCAGACTCATCTCTCCCTTGCATGGGATTTTGCCTTGACTTCAGTATCTACTTCCAGTCTTTGTTTCTTGGAAGAGATTTTGAACGGCGCTTGTGCATTTACATACCATGTGTTCTCCAGTCGTGGGAATCCTGATGCAGCTGTTGTCATCTCCTGGCAGACTGACAAGGTGCTAAAATTGACAGACCAAGTTGTTGGAGGGAGACTCTCACACCCCAGTGGCCCTACTGATAAATGGCCCAAACTCCCTTGGCACACCAATATGCCACAACACACTGGTTGAAAATTGCTGTCCTGATTTCTTGTGGCCTTGATAGACCACCTATTAAGTATTCATTTAATATCATCCCACCTTTCTTCCACATGCATGCTTTGTTACCAAACATAACAGCCAAATTGGAGATGCAGCCAGCCTGGAGCAGGTTCAGAGAAGAGCAGCAAAGATTATCAGGGGGCTGGAAAACAAGCCCTACGAGAAAAGGTTGAGACAACTTGGCATGTTTAGCATGGAGAAGAGAAGGCTGAGAGGGGATCTGACAGCACTCTTCAAATATCTGCAGGGCTGTCAGAAGGAAGACGGGACAAATTGGTTCTCCTCTGACTGACAGTAGAACTGGGTCCAGTGGGTACGAACTGCAAGAGAGGAGCTTCCGGCTGGACATCAGGAAGAATTTCTTGACAATAAGGGCGGTTCGACAGTGGAACAGATTGCCACTGGAGGGAGGGGGTGGATTCTCCCTCACTGGAGACCTTCAAGCAGAGGCTCGACAGGCACCTGCTGGAGATGCTCTAGGAGGACTTCCTGCTCCAGGCAGGGGCTTGGACTAGATGACCTTGTAGGTCCCTTCCCACTCTGTGATTCTATACCAAAAAGGGGATCTTGGGCGGGGGGGGGGCGTCACTCAGTGGTGGAGTGCATGCCTTGAAAACAGAGGATCCCATATTTAATACCTTCCACCTCCAGCTAGGGCTGGGAAAGATTTCCGTCCGAAAGGTTGGAGGGCTGCTGCCAGTCAGTGTTATACAATAACGAGACAGCTGGGCTGGAGGTCTGACTCGGGAAGCAGCTTCCTATATACCTTCTCTGACCACCTTGTGTTTTATATTGTGCAACTGGGCCTAACACAGTTGCACACACATTTTGCTGCCTTAAAGTTCAGACCTATTCCTGGGTATATTTAGGGTGCCGGTTCCAAAAATGGCATTAGTCTTGCTAATCTCAGTTTTGGAGATGTGGTGTAGCCTCGTTACTGAATGGTTCAATCAGCTTCCTTGTGAGAAAGCCATGGTGAAGGCTACCAGCATAAGGGCACAATCCTAACCTGGACTTGGGCCAACACAGTTAGGTCTGCACAGTTTGGCTGGCACATAGGCCACCATAAAATATGTTTGGACCAGTCTCTGAGTCAGAGAGGCCAACACACAGATGTGTGCCATCCTCCCTGGCTGGGAGTGGTCCAAATGCACTTTACGGTGGTCTTGGAGCCAGCCAAAGTTTGCTGGCCTGACTGGGCCAGCCTAACTCCAGGTTAGGATTATGCTCTGAGTAAGCTGCTTGAGCCATTCACCAACAGCTATGCCATATCTCCCAAAGATAAGGCAAAATTCATGCCATTGTTGGAATCATTACCCCAAATTCATGTGAAACTGCCATAAATGCTGAAAGAAAGTTATTCTGACCCTCGTTTTTCAGGCCTGTGAAACTGAAAGAAAGTTCAGCCAACTTAAGTACAGCATAGCTGGATGAATTAAAAACAACAACTTTAAAACCCTGTTTTAGTTTAAAAAATTTTTTTTTCAAAGCCATAGGAAGTATTACTTCACAAGATAATTTAACGTAAAGTTGACATCTGAATTTATTTACTTAATTTTAAATCTGAGTTTAAGGCAAACATGTTAAATTCTGCACTCAGGCCCAATCCGATCCAACTTTCCAACACCGGTGCAGCCGCAATGCAACCCCGGGTAAGGGAACAAACTTTCCCAACCTCCACGACTGTCTCTCTACCCAGGATGCAGCTCAGACCCCATTGGTACTGCTGCCCCAGTGCTGGAGCGTTGGATAGGATTGGGGCCTTCCTTCTTAAAGCTGATGCATGACCCTTTTGCAAGTACGCTGGTTTAAAGTGTGTTTTCCTTTGTAGAAACAGGGGTGGGGATGGGAGGGAGATAAATAGATAAATATTTATTTGTATTATTAACTATACAGATAAATATTTGGCTTCTGAGGTCAGCCATTATAAATATGATACAATGTGTGCATTGCATTTTATCAGTTTGGCAAATTAGGGGCCCAATTCAGGTATAGGGAACGAGTATACCACTTGCGCTGGGGCTTTCGACATGGCATAATCCTGACCACAAGTTACAGCTAGGGGTGTTTGAAAATGGTTTTATTTTTAGCAGATTTCATTATTTGGAAGGCAGAAAGAGATGTCAAGTGTTTTTATTCCAAGTTCTCATTCCAAGTTCTCATTTTTATTAATTTTAAATGCTTTAAAAATGTACTAGGTGGGTATTATACGTGATTCAGAGCGCAATCCTAAACTGAAGTTAGGCCGGCATAAGCTAAGCCAGCAAAGTTTGGCCAGCACAAGGGCCACCATAAAGCATGTTTGGACTACTCTCGGAGTCAAGGAGGATGGCGCACGTCCGTGTGCTGGCCTCTCTGACTCAGAGAGTGGCCCAACCATATTTTACAGTGTCCCTTGTGCCGGCCAAACATTGCTGGCTTAGCTTATGCCGGCCTAACTCAGTTTAGGATTGTGCCCATAATGTCAGCAGACGTAGCCACAGTATTATTTCTAACTGGAAATGTCATCTATTTTAATTTCTGGAAAATACCTTAAATACCAAAATGAGGTGTTCTTTGTTTTTATTTGGATATTTTAATACCAAAAAGGTGGTGTTTTGAGTTTTTATGCATTAACAATGACAACAAAAAGCCTAGTTAGACATATGTGTATTCAGTATCCACACGTGCAAACACACTCACTCACTCTCCACCCTGCTAGAGTCCTCTTTCAATCATAAAGTCTTCAAACCATAACACGGCTTTTCTATGCCACATATCCTTATTGAGAGGGAACAAGATTGCACTCTTAATTCAAAGAGAATGTTGCCCTGTGAGCCAGAACTCAATAAAATGTATGAAAAAAAATTGTGGAAAAGGGCAAGCAAAGAAAATCAAATTGCAGTGTGTGAAACGATTTAAGGAGGGTCCTGGGGAATACATAATCTCCAAACTGCCAAGTTAGAGCACGTATAAAATATACAAACAAGCCTGATATTTTTCCCAGTTGATCTCATTATGAGGTATGCCTGGGATAGATAAATTCTGTTAGAATGCATTAGGGCTGGATTTTCAAGGAAACAAGTCAGATGTAATATGTTTAGCTGATTCCATCTTGTTTTGATACATGGACTTCTTTTTTTCTTTTTCTTTTTAAGACTCTAAGAAATGCATTTATGAAGCCAAATGTTTTGCTTTGCTTCAAGGTTTGCAAGCAGAGGCTGGGTCACTTTTACCCATTCTGGAAAGAGTGGACATCAATAATGTTGACACATGGTTGATCTCTCGTCTCAGAGGTCAGCGCTGTCATTTGCTGCCTGCGGTTCCCTTCACCAGATCTTCCATATCGGTTTTCAGGTGCAATCCTGTCAAGCTCACCTGCTCCATCTGATTTCTCCTAATTTCATAGAGACGTTAAATTAGACTGAACATTTTCAGTTACTCAGTTGATGGGTCAGGTGTGCAATTCATTTCCCAATACAAAAGAAAAAAAAGTCTGGAGTGTGGACCAAGGGAAAAGGAAGGTTAGCAGATAGGAGAATCAGGGGCGAATCTATTTGAAAGGGCGCCCATGGCACCCAATGAAAATGCACCCCTAGGGGCACGCAACGTCATGACGTCACATCGTGATGTCATGACATAGCGCCCCACCCCTTCTAAGAGGCGCATTCTGTTCACTGCCGCCGGCCCTTTAAGGCCAGCGGCAGCGAACAGAATGCAGCGGGGGCGCCGTGTTCTTTCTGTTCACTCGTGCCGGCCTTAAAGAGCCGGCACGAGCGAATAGAACGCGGCTGGGTTGCCGCGTTCTTTCTGTTCGCTCGTGCCGGCTCTTTAAGGCCGGCACGAGCGAACAGAACACGGCTGGGGCGCCGCGTTCTGTTCACTGCAGAGCGAACAGAACACGGCGCCCCCGCCCCCCTTGAGAAGCGGGAGGGGGCGCCGGGTGGCAGCGCGTTCTCCTCGCTCCGGCTGGCTCTTTAAGGCCAGCCGGAGCGAGGAGAATGCGGCGCAGGGAGCGGGCGGGCCGTGGGCGCCATTTTGGGGGGCGGGCGCCATGCGAATGGCGCCCCCTGCAAGATGGCGCCCATGGCTCCTGCCACCCCCTGCCACACCCTAGTTACGCCCCTGAGGAGAATTAGTTTAGTTAGGGACTGAGGGCCATAACCTATCAATTTTTCCAGCACTGATGCAGCCGGTCAACAGGACATGCACTGCATCCCCTGAAGTCACGGGGGCCTCCTCAAGATGAGGGAAAGTTGGTTCCCTTACCTTGGGGTTGCATTGTGGCTCCATCAGCACTGGAAAGTTGGATAGGATTGGGCCCTCAGTTGAGTTGCTTTGTATTTAGCCTGGCTTCAAATATTCAGTGCCTTGAACGTTTGCAAAATGGCAAAAAATAACATGTGTTAGTCTTTGAGACTCGTAGCTACCACACTTAGCAATACCATTGCAGCAATATGGTACATTTTGCGGACGTTTCATTCGTTTGTTTGAAAAACACATATCCTGCCTTTCCCATCGCCATCAGGAGAAGCTGAGAGTACTTTGATTTTCCTACATATTGGTAAGATTCTGTGCTGTATTTCACATTGCTTGGTGGTTCCCCTTCGTGGCTTCTGTGCAGGCATCTGCCTGGGACATTCTTCATGCTCATTTAGAACCTTCTGGAGCTATACAAAAAAGGGCTGCAGGGGAGCTTGCAGCTGTCTTTGAAGCGCTGTGCTTTTGTTGACTGTGTGTTCCTTGAGGGCTTGGTGGGACCTTCACATCCCATTCCCCCTCCATCAGTTTTGGGAACCTTTTCCTGTAACTGACAGGTTGGAAGTGTTTTTGGTGGCTTAGACTTAGGGCACAATCCTAACCTGCGCTTGGAGTGGGCCTGCCTGCGGCATATCCAGCGCAAGTCAGGAGCTGGCTGGAGCCTCCACGGGGCAAGGGAACGTTCATGCCCTTACCCCGGGGTGGGCGCCAGCTTGCTCGGATCTGCAACTCTGAGCAAGCCGCACGGCCCAAACTCCACCCCCTTCCCAGGCTGGCCTGCCTCCTGGATCAGGCCGAGGATGCATCTAGCTTCCTGTACCATGCAGTGGCCCACCAGATGCCTCAGGAAGCACATAAGGCTTGTATCTCAAGAGATACTTGCATCCCGTTGCCACTCCCCTGCATCTGTCGTTCTGAGCTAGCCTATTACCTTTGCACCACCCCCAAGGAAGACACCAGAGTGCGATTGGGGTTTAACTTTATTAAATATGCCCATTTTTTAAAGTCCTGAAACCTACTGAACGCACCATCCCTCCCTCGCCAATCTGGGGGATTTGACTCACCGCAGATGCCTTGGGTACCACGGACAGCCACTTCTGGTTTGCTCACCAAACTGGAAGTGGCTTTCTGAGGTCTCCAGCAGCCCTTCTGAGGCCCATGGATCCTAGAGGCCTCAGAAAGCCACGTAAGAACATCAGAACATCAGAAGAGCCCTGCTGGATCAAGCCAAAGGCCCATCTAGTCCAGCTTCCTGTAACTCTCAGTGGCCCACCAGGTGCCTCAGGGAGCACATGAGACCACAAGATGCCTGCATCCTGTTGCCACTCCCTTGCACCTGGCATTCTGAAGTAGCCTACTACTAATATAAGGAGGTTGCACAACCCATCATGGCCTATAGCCCACAATGGACTTTTCTTCCAGAAATCTGTCCAATCTCCTTTTAAAGGCATCTAAGCCAGATGCCATCACCACGTCCTGTGGCAAGGAGTTCCATAGCTTAATTACCCTCTGGGTAAAAAAGTGTTTCCGGTTTGACAAGAAAATTCCGATATCCTTGGGGATCCTGGAACAGATTCCACGTGGCTAAAAAGGGCTGGCTGTACATTCCAGTCGCGAAACCATGGGAGACAAAGTGAGAAGTCTTTACGTGTTCTTTATTTGTAGGGTTGCCAACCCACCAGGGTAGATGAGGAGAGTCCAGGAATCAGCATTGATCTCCAGAAGACTCCTAGAAGCAGTCCTGGAGATTTTAGCAGGGCCTCCAGGAATTTCTAGCATTATGTAGCACTGGAAAAAAAAAATCTCCAGGAATAGCTTCAGTCAGAGACGGCAGTCCTCTCTGTAGATGTTGCGTGGATTAACCTCAGGGTGCAATCCTGTGCAGCGCCAGTGGCGTTCCTGTGGGGGAAGGTTTTGCAGGAGCCTGAGCTCATGTGTAAAGCAGCACCTCCAGTGATGTCATGCAGGGGGTACGCGGGGGTACGCGAGTACCGGTTTCTAGGATTACAGCTGGCCCCGCCCATTCACCCGCCCACTCGTTGACTCCGCCCTCTGCAACGTTTGAATTTCCTGCATGTTTGAGTTGCCTGCACATTCTCAGAGCCAGGCAGGCAGGCAGGCAGGCAGCGAGCGGAGCCTTGCCTTGCCTTGCCACTGAAAAATGAGTTGCTCTGGGGTTTTAACATGATGCCAGGCCTCCTTAACATGTTCTGGGCGTGCTGTGGAATCCTGTTGCAACTGTTGGGTCAGTTTAAAATCATCTGAGGCCTCAAAAAGGGCTTTTTTCATGTCACTTCCTGCCACGACATCACTTCTGGCTTATGACATCACTTCTGGTGGGCGGGTCCCGACATGTGCCAATCAAAAGTGAGTACCTGTTCTTAAATCATTTAGATGACACCACTGAGCACCTCCCCCTCGCCCCCAGAGTCATTCGCAGTTCAGAGAGCAACGAACGCCTCCAAGCCAGTTCTGCAAGCTGCGAATGCCTCTGGAGGCGAGGGGGGTCGTGTTACACAGGAGCTCAAGCGCCTGCAAACCTTCGCGTTTTGCCCCCGCTGAAGGAACACCACTGGCTAACCTGGGCAGTGGTTCTCAGCCCTTCTAGCACTAGGACCAGCTTTTTAGAACGACAGTCTGACCAGGACTCACCCGAAGTCATGTCATGGCCGGAAGTACCATCATGGTGATGCAAGAGCCTGCTGCTTTCCTGAGAGTGCAGCAAGAAGAGGGGCTGTTTCTCAGGGCACAGTCCTAGCCAACTTCCCAGCACTGACCCAGCTGTGCCAATGGGGCGTGTGCTGCATCCTGCAGTGGAGCAGCAGTCAGGGAGGCCTCCTCAAAGTAAGGGAGTGTTTGTTCCCCTACCTCAAAGCTGCGTTGCCCTCACCCCGGTGCTGGAAAGTTGGTTAGGATTGCACCCTCAGTCATTCTCCAGTAGCAAAGTGAATCGGAAAGGAAAAAAAGCCTATTTGCAACCTTGACACAAGCAAAACAACCACACAGCCCTCCCCATTTCCAGCATCCCATATTTTCAATATGGCTGCTCTAGGGGCGTCGTGACCCACCTGAAATTGGCTTGCGGTCCACTGGTGGGTCCTGACTCACAGTTTGGGAACCACTGTCTTAGGGTGTTGCACTGCAGGGCTGAGAGACAACGTGCCTGGAAGGGTGGCGAGCCACTACAAGACATGGCACGCAACAGCGCTGGAGGGCTCCGTGATCGGACCCCGTAGAAGAAAGTTCCATGCGCTTGCATGTCCGTGTCTCCCTCTCCTGCTTATTTCATGTTGTCTCCTCCACTGTCAAGCTGAAATCTTCATAAAGTTATGATTGTGGGACACTTCTTTTAAAATAATAATACAAAGCTGAGAACCAATCTTGTAAGGATTTAAAAATGAAAAAACAAAAACAGATGGCTGTGGCTTTAAGAGAAATTTTTTTTAAGTGTTTGGGGGGGGGAATAAAGGGGGAAATCCCACAGCCTGTTGTAGCAGCTGTAGCTTCAGATCGTGTGGAAAATGAAGGCAGATGATTCAATTTGGCCTGTGCCCCAAGTACATTTCCAAACCCTTCTGTGTGTGCGCAAGATAATGAACAAATATATTGAGATGGCACAAGATCAGTCCGAGTTTGCCGCTCGGCAAGCTGCGGCGCTCCCAGTAGGAGTGAACTAGCTTGGGTAGGTTAATGGGGGTGAGGGTCGCGGAGCCCAGCACCTTTCAGAACAACTTAAGAAAAGAATTTGTCTCCTTTTGCCCCAGGCTCCCAGTGGCACTCCAAGGGGGTGCTTGATAAATCGAAGTGTATTTACTAATAATGAGCAGAGGGCAGCGGGCCTGAGATTTGGAAAGGGGGGGGTGACCAAGGGGAAGCAAGCTTTCCTGTGTCCTGCCCCTGGCTTGTGGGGAAGCGGGGGGCGTGGGAACAGGGCGTCCCTGGTAAGGGTGGGCAAGAGACAGGAGACTGGCGATAAGGAAGTCCTGGGTGCTTGTGTGAAGGTCCTCCCCCCCTACATTTCCCGCCCCTAGCGATCTTTTCATTTGCAAGGGGGAAGCAGCGGCAGGGGTGGGGGTGGGAAGCAAAAATGCAGTGGCAGCCAGAGGCAGGTAAAGCTCCGACATAATGAGAACTGAAGCTAGTGCTGGAATGAGTTACGATGTTTAATCCCACTACATGATGTCCGACGGCTCATGGTTCGTAATTCCTGGCTGGGGCTGTGACTTGGGGATTACCTGGAGACTGAAAATGGGCTGGAGCCATTTGGCCTTTGCTGCTTCTCCCCTCTTCCCCCATCCCATGCTGCCCGAAATGCAAGGCTGTCTCATCTGCCTTTAAGCCGCGAACATGACCGTGTAAGTACCGTAATTTGCAAATGCCTGAGGGAAACGAGGACTCTTCTCATGCGTGTGGCATATGACCGAGCCAAGAGCTCGTTGTCTGCCAGGTTCTCCTTCCGTCCGTCCCGTTGGCACGCTCGGTTACAGAGGACTAACCTCGTCGGCCAACGTGGGCTGGCTTGGTTTTCGTTTCACTTTGAGTGTTGCGTTAATTTAGGGGCACAATCCTGACCTGTGCTGGGACTCCCTGTCCTGCACTGTGTCCAGCACAGGTGAGGAGCAGGCTGGGCGGCACAAGTTGGAGTCAGGGGATTTTATTCCCTGACCCGTGTTGTGGGCCAACCTGGATCTGTGTCTGCAAAATCCGAGTGGCCCCTTAAATGCTGGTTGAACCGGGCCGGGGGCTGGGATCTGGTCGAGATGGCTCAGGCCGATCCCACCCTCCTCCCAGGCTCAATTCATCCCCCGGGCTGCCCTCGGTCCCCCTCGGCTGCCCTTTTCCGTGTTGTGGCTGCCTTGTGGCAGGCACCTGTGTGCTCTCTTAGGGCTGAGACCTCTTCTGAGTTAGAGTACGTAGAGTTCTCTCCATGAAGCAGTGAGAGCCAATGACGTCCAAGAGTCAAAGCTGGGAGAAGCTTCCCAGCGAGGCCCATCCCCACCCAGAGGTGGCACAGGCCCCCCCCTCCCAACCCAGTCCATCCCCATTTAGCAGAGCAGCCAGTTCTCCTCCTGCAGCCCTTCCTGCGTTGTCTCATTAAGGTAATTACCAATGAATTAAGGCAGGTTGGCTCCGTGCTCTGGCAGGGGGGGGGGCTCCCCTGCCGGCAGGCAGCAGGTGTAAATGAACAAGATCTGTCGAAAAGGCTGATGACCCTCTTAATTCACAGCAGCAAACAGGGGACGGAGGCGCCGAAGCAAGTTTCATAATTGATATTTACTCGGAAAGGTTAATGGCAGCAGTGATGCTTCTAATTTGCTTGCCCACGCAAGACCTTGTTGGGTCAGAGTCTCTCAATTGGCACCTCAGTGAGTGGAAGTGCAGCTTCCCTATCAATAATGATAACAATAACAGAAAAAATTTGGGAGAGACAGAAAGGGAAGGGCAGAGAGGAAAATGGCACTGCTGCCTGTGGAGCCCAGGTCAACCCCAAGGCTTGGTTCGGCACTGGCTTTTATGTTTTTATTGAAACAGTTTCATTGGGAGGGACAGTGTTTCTGGCGAGTGGACCCCACATCTAGCTCTCTATCCCCGGAGTTGCAGGTTGCACACATGTTATACAGTCAGTTCTCATTATACACCAGGGTTCGGTTCCTGGAAATCCTTGCAGGTAGCAAATTCACAAATAACGAATCATTGATCCGATGGAATCAATGGGGTTAGGTGCAAGAGGCACATTATCTGCCATCAGAAGAAGCCAGCAGAGTGCAGCAGGAAGGGCCAAAAGATCTCTGAATGCTGCAGAGACTTTTCAGAGGCCGCAGGGAGCTTCCGAATGGCACCTGCGACCCTTAACATGGCTGAAGGATGCGTCTGCTGGCCATTTTGAAGGGTAGGTGCCGTTCTGAAGGTCCCTGCAGCCTTTGGGAGGTCTCTGCATAGTGGATAACAAAGACAGAGGCGCAGGTAACGAGGAAAGTAGCAATTCACAGATCAGCAAATTCGCGGATAGCAAGTTCACATATAAAAAAGGACTGATATGACTGTAATAGGCATTTATGATCTTGATGATGTCAAAACAATGCACATGGTGCATTTGGCACTCGTGTTGCTCATTTATCATTATTGTTTCCCAAGAGCAGCTGTATTCCTGATGGTTTTCAGACTGAAGAAAATAACTCCAGTTGACATGCTTTACTTCTCAATACGGGTAGCTGGGGGCGGGCTCCTGGGGGCAGCAGTGTGCCAGGGCTGGACATCTTGGGTCAA
>JAJKFI010000093.1:963065-984323 GCA_029204185.1 Lerista edwardsae
TGTGTGTGTGTGTGTGTGTGTGTGTGTGTGTGTGTGTGTGTGTGTGTACACGACAATACATGACGACCTGCTCACAACAATCTGGAGTGGAAACCCTACAGATGGTTGATGGCTCAGCAAAGAACCCCGAAGTGCCTCAATGGACTAGGAATGCCTGAAGTTGTACTGGGTCAGATAATCCTTCTGTCTCAAACCTTTTAGCACCGGGACCTTTTAGCAATTTTTTAGAATTGCACTCTAATCAGGACCCACCAGAAGTGATGTCCTTAACCTAGAAGTGGTCATGGCCAGAAGTGACATCATCAAATGGGAAGTACTGTAATTGCAAGGTAATGCAAATTAGTATTCTTGGAATGCAGCAATTGCACAACTGTGGACACCATCCTAGGCAGCCTGTAGCATTGATGCTATGCACAGAGCGCCAATGCGGGGGTGCCAAGAGGGTGTTTCTGGGTGGGTAGTGGGGACGTGGTGGCACTGCGGGTTAAACTGCTGCTGCTGGGCTTTCCAACCAGAAGGTTGGGAGTTCAAGACTGCGTGACGGAGCGAGCTCCCGTCGCTTGTCCCAGCTCCTGCCAACCAAGCAGTTCGAAAGCACCTAAATGCAAGTAGATAAATAGGGACCACTTCGGTGGGAAGGTAACAGTGTTCCGTGCGCCTTGGCGTATAGTCATGCCGGCCACATGACCACGGAAGCTTGTCCTTGGACAAATGCCAGCCCTTCGGCTTAGAAATGGAGATGAGCACCACCCCCTACCGTCAGTCACGACTAGACCGTTCGGTCTTGGGGAAACCTTTACCTTTAGTGGGGGGGGGGGGCGGCAGGCCCTAGACCTGTTTTCGAGGCTGTGTGGCCCTGATTTGGGCTGCGCAGTCTCCTCAGATCTGTGCTTGCTGTTTAGTAGGCGCAGATCTGGGGAGCACATAGAGGAGGCTGGTGCTTCCCCTACGGTAAGGGCACAAATGTGCCCTTGCTGCCGGGAGGTGCCAGCCTTCACTATACTGCTCTGGATATGGCGCAGGCCTGCCGGCCTCGCCATTCTAGCGCAGTGTAGGATTGTGCTGTCCAAAACACCCCTGACGGAAAGCAAGAGTAGGGCAAAATATTATTCAAAAACACTGAGCTAAATACAGAAAAAAACCTCACTTGAAAATTCAAATTGTTAACACTCACAAAAGGAACAGCAAGAATAAACTCTGCAGCTTCCAAGATGGCTGCTCCCAGCTCTCCGTGACCCACCTGACATCAGGTTGTTGTGACCCACCAAGTTGGACCCGAGGCACAGTTTGAAAAGCACTGGCCTGTCTAATTCAATACTGTCAACACAGACTGGCAGCATCTTAGCCCTTCTTGAAGATGCCAGGGTCCAGCATAGGAGCATCAGCAAGCCAAGCAGGTGTTGGGCCCCTGCTCTGTGACCCTTCCCCTCTTTCAAAAAGATGCAGAGAATGGATTGTGGGGCCCAAACAGCATGTCGGCAACTTGCAGGACCCCTGCAAAAACCCGTCTCCAGTTGGAATTCCAGCGGCACCTGTCAGGAAGTGATCCTGCCTTCCTATTGTATAACCAGCCGCTAGGTATCCAAAATAAGAGTTTTCTCTTGCATGCAATTAGGCAGTAGATATGACCAGAGAATTAAGGGGCCCGACCATTTCTGTGCCTGTTTGATTGTTTTGATTGAAATGACATAGAGGGGGGGTCTGGGTGGGCCTAAGAGGGAAGAGGGTGTTCTCTTTTTGCCTCCCTCCCTCGCCACCACTCCTTGTTCGGTAATTGTCCTAATCTTTTCTGATGTCCTGAGCAGTGTAAAAAATCCACACAGAGCCTTATATAATGGCTTTTAAAAAGGGTTTATCTTTTTCTTGACCCATCAGCTTAAGAACTGCCTGCGTTTTTTAATGGATTTTCTCCGTCACTAAATTGAATGGATCGTTCCTCATTATCATTTAAATAGGACCCTCATTCCCCACAAACATAGAACATTTGAATGTGGTGGTAGGACTGTGTTAATTTGAAATGTATGGAAGGTTCGTGGGGGGGGGAATAGGGGGGAGGGGGGAGGAAGGGAGAAGCGGCTGGGGAGTATGGAATTGCTGGATGTAATTGTCATGGATTCTCAATTTTGTCACCCCCAAGATGGGGAAATAGACTAATAATTGTCTCCCGGCCCTCGCAGTGCACTTGCCCTAGTTAGCTGAAGCTAACACTCTAATTGTCATGGGGGCATCTAGATGAATGAGGATGTATGCAGGGCACAGCAAGGGCTAAATTGAGTGATATACTAAGGCAAAGAGCAAATTGGCAATTATGGGCCCAGCCGAAAAGGTTGGCAGGTGTGCCACGTCCCTGCGAGCCCTGAGGGGGAAATTCGAAATATAAAATATCAACCATAAATACCAGCTGATTAGGAAATATGTTGCAAAAGGTGCAAGCCACTTTAGAGAGCAAAATAAAGTGTGTGTGTGTGGGGGGGGGAATGTTGCTTTTTTTTGCCAGAGAAGGGTTGATTTAATGTAAAAAAGAATGAGTGCGTCTGCCTCCACAGAGTACATTTTAGGACCCTTTTTTCATTCTAGCCGTCTTCCTGCTGGTTGAGCACAGTGGCATTTAGAAGAAATTAGAAGAAATTAAAAATCCATCTGGAGGGGGCAGAAAGCACAAATTATTAAGGCCCCTATGGAAAAAAATTCCCAGATTAGAACCAGTTCCCTGGGGATACTAAGGGCCCACTATATTTGAAAAGGAAGAAAGGAACAAGGAGGTGAGGAGGAGACGAGAGTGATGCCTAGAGCGTCTGCCATTTTTTCCCACCGCTCTCTTCTCCTCTCTACCCATGTTCCTCCCCAGTGGCTTAGCTAAGGCATCAGCTACCTCGGGCGAAGAAGTTGTACAACCCCCCCCCCCACAACGAAATCAAATTTAATTTATTAAGTAAATAAATGATTGGTTTTCTGGTTAACTGGCCATAACATTTGATAGAATGCAAATATTCCAACATGGATTTTTTCATTGCATTCAGCGTTTAATTACCTTTCCAATGCTATATAACATGATGGTGTTATTCATACATACCAAGGTTTTTACAATTTTGGCCACTAGTGTCAAGCTCAGCTTGTTGCCCTGCCCGGCCCCCCCCCCCCAAAGCTTAGTGGGGGGGGCAATTGCTACTCCCTGCACCCCTTAGCTGCACCACTGGGCCTTAGCATGGATTTCCAGCATTCCTCAACATTCTCCATCTTATTCTAGTAAGCTCTGTTAGCCTGCTTTTCAGAGCGCAATCCTATACCCCCCGTTGCGCCAGTGCTATCCTCTTGCACCGGCTGTTGCAAACGTGCCGTCAAGCGCATCAGCAGTGCCGGCCTTATGCCGGTCGAGTGTCGGCAGTGCGCAGATGGTGCTGGGCCTCGCCGAGAGTGTTCCAGAGGTGTGCCAGGGGCGTAACTGGGCAGAGGAGTGGGCGGCAACGGGGGTTGTGACGCAGGACGGCCATAGTGCCAAATCCTAAACCCCGTCCCCAGCCTCGGTGGCCCCAATTCAGGCCACTCCTGCGCATGGGTGCCTGTGCCTTCAAAACAGCTGGCGCAGATCCGAGCAGCCCTATTGGGGTGACTGTGGCTTACGCGGGTGTAAGGGGAAAGCCTCCCCTTGGCCTGCACTTTGCTGCCGCTGCCTCCTAATGGGCTTCAGGATACAGCCTTGCTATGTCGGCCTTGCAATGTCGGGCTTACTTAGGATTGGGCTGCCGAGGTGCGGCCCAACAGCGTAGAGTCCTGTGCCACAGGTGAACTGTTAATACCAAAAATGGCACTGTTGGACTTAAGAACAGAACAGCACCCAAATATCCCCCTGGCACCTCACTGGCATTGATCAGTAGGGGAGCTTCTCTGTCTTGTTTGTGGTGTGTGACGTGGGAAGTCAGCTGTCCGGTCACCCACCCTCGTGTTTTTCTCATGGCGCTCTGGCCTTTGGGTAGACGTTGTTTTCTTCCCAGTCCTTGTTAATGCGATTTAGCCTGGCGTGGAAGACCGGGGCAAAGCGCTGGCCGAGTTGAGTTGGCTTCATGGCGAAGAGTGGAGAGGCTGCTTTGTTCATTCAGCTCTCCCGAACTGGGGCAGAGGGGAAGTAAAGCGCTTTGAGTTGCACAGCTGTGAAGACGCGAATTAAATGGGGTCCTGTGCCTCCCTCCTGGCTCCTGGGACAAGCCCTGGCCTCTGAGCAGAGTCTTCGACACACTCTTGGTGTTTGAGGAGTCAGCTGACGTCACTCGGGAAACTCGGGGAGGGCACGTGTCTGCCGGACTGACGTAGGGGCCTGTGTTGGGCAGAGAATGATTCCTATGTCCCACCCTCCCTAAAATCACAATGCCCTAATTTATAGAAGACTCTCTCTGTGTGTGTGTGTGTGTGTGTGTGTGTGTGTGTGTGTGTGTGTGTGTGTTCCAGCATAACTCTGGAATGCCTGGAGCGATTTACACTAAATTTGGTACACATGTGCCTTGCAATCTGGAAAGAAATACTGTGGGGGTAAGACACCCCCAGCACCCCTAGGGGTGTGGGTGCGAAGGGGGCGACATGTAAAAATAATAGAAAACGGCCGATGTTAGTATCGAATCCATAGTTTTCAGGGTCGCCGAGATGAACGGTGACACTCCCGATGCTGTTTCAGTCCACGTTCAGCCCCCATTGGCGTGGGGGGGGGGGTGAGAAGGGGTGAACAATAAAATATCTGAAATGACTGGCATTAGTGTCAAATCCATAGTTTCTGGGATTGCTAAGCTGATTGGTGACAGTCCCGAAGACACTGAAGCCCAAGTGTAGTTGAATAGAACGCACCCCTAGGGGTGGGGGTGGGAAGGGGGTGACATGTCAAAATAATCAAAAACGACCGATATTAGTGTTGAACCCATAGTTTTGGGGGTCGCTGAGATGAATAGTGACACTCCCGATGCTTTTAAGTCCATGTTCAGCCCCCATCAGCATGGGGGGTGAGAAGGGGTGCAAAATGAAATGTCCAAAATGACCGACATTCGTGTCAAATCCATAGTCGAATAGAACTCTGTAGAACCTTCTGGAAATTTTTAGAAATCATTATTATATGCCCCGGTCTTGGACTCTAGTCAAATACTTGCCATGTTACCAGGCGTAGTCACTGAATACAAATCTATCAATACCGTAGTAGATGCCTATGAGGTTTTCCCATCACACTTCCTAAACTCACTTGATCCGGCTGTATTGCCACCACATCGTCTTTTACTTACAGTGGGATCTCCAATTATTTTACTACGGAACCTTGACCCGCCAAAACGTTGCAACGGCACAAGGCTGTGTGTCAAGAAGATGCTGGGTACTGTAATTGAAGCGACTATCTTGACAAGAAAGGGAGAGGGCGAAACATCCCAGGGATACCACTCATTCCAACGGATCTCCCTTTTAACTTTAAGAGATTACAATTTCCAGTGAGACTTGCATTCTCAATCATGATCAGCAAGTCACAGGGGCAGTCTATTAAGTACTGCGGAGTGGATTTGAGATCGCCATGTTTCTCCCGTGGATAACTTTATGTTGCTTGCTCAAGGGTGGGTTCACCCAAGAATTTATTCTAGCTCCTGGAGGTGAATCTGAAAATATTGTTTATCAAGTTTTGAGTTAAATTAATATAGTGCATTTGTAAAAGATTTTACTTTATACTTTTTATACTGTACTTATACTTTTAATTACCTGTACATAAAATTACTTTGATTTTACACTATAGATACAATTCATTCCTTTTCCTGTCTAATAGCAGCTTGGGATAAATAAACACCCGGGCAAGGCCAGTTAAGGACCAGCTAGTCACCTATAGAATCGACCTAGTGCATTTTTAAAGTATTTAAAATTAATAAAAATGAAAACTTGGGATGAGAATGTAGAATAAACACACAAAAGACCTCCTTTTGGGGGTTGAAATCTCTGAATAAAAACACATAACAATGCAATTTGTGGTTTTAATCAACACATGTGGGGGGGGGGCAGGGGGAGGAAATCACCAAAACAAACACACATACTTAGTAGGAACAAAACAGTTTCTGCTATTAGCTCATAAAATGTTGACCATGAAATCTCACCAAATGAACCAGAGCTTTGCCAGCATATTTTCCCCAACACACACACACACACACACACACACACACACACACACAGAGAGAGAGAGAGAGAGAGAGAGAGAGAGAGAGAGAGAGAGAGAGAGAGACAGACTCTAAACCAAGAAGTGTTCTTTGTTGGTTTGCATTTTTATTTTGAGGAATTGTTGGGAGATCTAAATTTTTATTAAGAGACCAAAATTACAGACTGAAAGTATCTCTCGAGGGCCTTGAAAATAGGATAATGACACCTCTTAACTCTGACATCAGAGCTTACCAATTCCGCCCAGGTTGAGCAAAATTACCAAAAGGCATCTAAAGGCTTGCCTTGAGTTCCTTACATGAAAAGCACGGCTGGCTTCTTTATGGAGAGCATCAAAGGCGCCAGCCTTTCTCTGTTCACGGTAATTGGTCCCTTCTTTTGCCACGGAGCCCAGAATCCTGTGGCTGACATTGCCTTGTGCCCCTGAGCTCTCGATTCCCTGGGAAACGCAAGGCAGATTCCCTGGATTTTCAGCTCTGTGTTGCAAGGCAGCCCTAAGTCTCTCAACTCAGAACCAAGCTTGGAGAGCCTTACAGAAACTGCGGGCACAGGGCGTTGCTTCTCATTGGGCCGCCGAGCTCTGCATTGTTGGCCCTCACCCAGAAGTCGATCTCCGCTCCTGGAGTTGTCTACGCATGTGGTCCGCATTGGCTCTGGGTCCTGGTGCGCAGATAATATCTGGACTCCTGTGTGCACATGTAGTACCCTCTCATTCCCCTCTGATGTCCTGGTCCCCCCCTTCACCGCACCTATCAGGTGGGCTTGCAGGCCAATGGGTTTGGCAGCCGTGGCCAGGGTGAGCAGGCTTGACTGTAGAGGGGCGGGCAGGCAGTTCCTCCCACCCTGACATCTTCCACACAGTGGTGGAGTCCTGGTGCCACTCAGAGTGCCTGCCTTCTTGCCGTCTTGCAGGAACGAGGTAGGGGGAAGTGCTCCCCTAGACTCTGGGATTCTCCACCCTGGTCCCTCACTGGCTGCTCTCAAAATTCCCGTAAGGAAGACTTAGAATCCTGTGAATTGCATGCACACAAGAAGATCGAGCATCTCTGTCAACCTGAGAGTGACAACTCCTGCAATTGGCAATGAGGGTGCAGGGTGGAAGAGACCTGGCACCTTCGATCCTGCGGACTCGGCCCCAGCAGACGTGAGCTCTAGAGGCCGTGTGCCCTCCCTTGACGTTCAGTCTCTGTGATGGAGTATGTCCGTGACTGGGATCTGATCCGTGCAAAGCTGACATGGGGCTTGCTTCCATTTGTGCTTTGGTCTCCTGTCACTCCATGCTGTCTACTGGAGAGGAACTGCATGACTTTGCTGAGCCTGGGAAGAAGCCAACGATGGAATCTGGTAATGAAGATCCGGAACGCTGGGCGGGACTTGCGTGCGATTGGCTGCCCGTCCGTTCTGTTCCGCGGAACGGAACGGACGGGCAGCCAATCACGCGTAGGTCCCGCCCAGCGTTCCGGATCTTCATTACCAGATTCCATCGCTGGAGGAAGCGCCATGTGCCCAAATGCCTGGCTGTCTCTTTGCAGGTGTTACGGGACTGGGGGGGGGCTGCTTGTGAGAAAGTGACTCCCACACCACGCTGGCGAGGAACGGGCTAGTTCTGCAGCGTTTCTCAAGCCCTGGCCCTTGTAACGCTGGTGGTTTGCATGGGACCCCCAGATTCCCGCCGCTTGGCAGCAAGACCAGCAACGCAACAAGCAGCGGCAGGCAGAGGGGGGCACTTTCCGCAGGCTCGAAAAAGCCCTCCGATCCTCCCTGGGCCTCTTTCCGCTGTTGGTCATGTTGTATCTGGCCTCCCAGTTCGGAAGCAAATGGGGGCGACGTCCTCGCCAGTTGCTTCCAGTGGTACCTCCAGTAGGTAGGCCATGCGAACGCTCTCCCAGTAGGAAGACTCCTGCAAGTGGCATGGTGGGGACCAAGGATGTTAGATAACTGGATTGGCCATGACGTCACAGACTTGAAGCCATGGGTGTATCTCAGATCATTGCCGCGAAGGAGGATTGCCGCCACGGCGTCACGAATAAAAATCTCCCTTCCCGTGGGGTAAAGTTACTCTCAATGTCTTTAAACATGCCTGCGTGTTCTGCATACGGGTGTGCGAATCGCTGTACGAAAAATGGGATCACTTTCCACAGGTACTTAAAATAATTGTGATCCGTTGCTACAGAAAAATATTACTTCCTAAAGTAAGCAGCCCTTCACAAACTGAAGTAGATATGAAGAAATAAAATAAAAATAAAAAAATATTTTCCCCCTCCTTTTTTCCCCCTTCCGTTTACACATTTTTTCCCCCACCTTCCATTTTCTACGGTAATATTCTGGAAATTCTGAACATTAACAGAATTTGTTTTATGGGGAGGGGTGAGTGTAGAAGTTTTAAAAAAATACTCTTAATAGCCTAGAAGTAAAAAAGAATTACTCTCATATTGACAACTACTTGTTATACATTGAGAGATTTTAATGTAGTTTTCCTACATATTTATCTAATTTTTGCCCACCCTCCCCTTTTTTTCTTTCCTTCCCGTTCACACTTTATTTTTGGTTGTGTAGATTTCAAAAAATAAGCCTGTCAAAGCAGTGCAATCCGAGTTTACATAGGCAGCAAGCGGCATTTCGTCCGGTATGTTCAGTAATATAATTACGCGGAATTAAACCTTGGAATTGCATATTAACTCATAATATGGTTACCACTGATGTTTGTCCACGATCACACGTTGTTATTTTCGTGAGTTTTTACTTCAGGAGTAAACAAATAAGTCCGAAACATCATGCGAAAACCCATTTGAAATAATTGGAATGAGGATTGTTTTGGGTGTATTTACGTCACCGCTAACCCCGCCCACTAGCTTCAGACTCTGCCTATGCAAATAACAACCAGGGCCTGGGGTTGGTGGGGACCAACGCTGAGAAACGCTGATGCTCGGTGAGCTTGGGAACCACGGAGGGCCCAATCCAAGGAGTGCCCTGGGCTGGTGTAAGCCGCTTGCGCCAGCACTGCATGTGGAGGGCTGATGCGAGCGGCTTGTGTCGGCCCTGCGCATGCGGCACTGGTGTGAGAGTGCTGCTTTGGACGCCAGCACTGCATCTTCAGGGCCAACGCTGGCAGCAGCAGCAGAAGGTGGTGCCACACTGCTCCTGCGCCAGCCAAGTTGCTCCGGCGCAGGAGCAGTTCCTGGTGGGGGAGGGAGGGTGGGGGGCATGTCGGCTGAGGGGTGGGGTGGGGATAGGATGCTGCCACTAGGCCACGCTAAATGGCAGGCACAGATCCGAGGAGCCAATGGGGGTGGCTGGTGCCTACTCTGGGGTAAGGGCCCTTCCCCCGGGGAGGCTCCTGCCTGCTCCCAGCTTGCTCTGGCTTGCCCGTCCCAGCCCAAGTTAGGATTGCGCCCTTATGGGAAAGAATTTGCCAGACCTTTTCCACCCAGAACATGTCTGTTCCTTGGATTGGCTTCAATATAGACAACACTTGGTTTTGTTGTGACGTGTGACGCAGGGGCCTTTTGCTTTCAAACTGGACAAGAGCATTGGATGCAGAAAGGCGTGCACACGCACACTTTTGCTTGCTCCCTGACTGCGCAGTACTAGGCATGTCTACTCAGGAGCCAATCTCATTGTGCTCAGTGAAAATGTGTATAGGAAAGACTGAAATTCCCACCGTTGGAAAAGATTTAAAGAACTGGATTGAAAGAGTTTTACAGAAGAAACTGTTATTTGGGGGGGGGGGAAGGAAGAAGAAGCATCTTTTAATTCCCATTCCAGGATATGCTGAACAGGAACGTCTTCTCCACAGGGAGCCTTTTACTTCTGAAAATCCCAGAGAATGCTCGTGTCTGTTTTCATATCGTTGCGCCAAGTCATAACTTTTCAAGGACGCGACATGCTGCATTTTAAAACAAATACTGAAGCTGAAGCTCAAATTCTTTGGCCACCTCATGAGAAGAGAGAACTCTTTAGAAGAGACCCTCATGCTGGGAAAGATGGAAGGCCAAAGGAGAAGGGGGTGGCAGAGGATGAGATGGTTAGGGAGTGTCACTGAAACGATGAACGTGAAATGGGGCGAACTCCGGAAGCTAGTGGAGGACAGGGAGGTCTGACGTGCTGCGGTCCATGGGGTCGCACTTTGGCCACCTCATGAGAAGAGAGGACTCTTGAGAAAAGACCCTCATGCTGGGAAAGATGGAAGGCCAAAGGAGAAGGGGGCGGAAGCTAGTGGAGGACAGGGAGGCCTGGCGTGCTGTGGTCCAGGGGGTCGCGAAGAGTCGGACACAACTTAGCGACTGAACAACAACAAATGCTATTTAGGCATGTTGGGCCGATGCTGCATGCTCGCGTCAGCCCAACATCACTAGCGCCAAGGCAGGGCCCAAGCGTTGGCGACGTGCTTGGCTGCTCCATGCCGAACTTGGCTGGCGCAAGGGCGGTTCTGGGAGGAAGGAGGGTGGAGGGGTGGGCGGTTCTGGGCTAGGGGTGGGCAGGGCAGTGGGTGTGCCAGCCCAGCCCACTGGGTGTGCCAGTGGGAGGGGGAGTGGGGGTGGGATGCGGCAGGATGGGATTCAAGCCTCACAGCTCCCTCGGCTCTGTGCCTGCTATTTAGCACATCATGTGCTTGGCACAGTGTGGCACAAAAGGTATGACTTGGCACAACGTCACGAAACAGCCTCCCCATCGGCTTCCACAGACCTGTGGCTGCTGTTTAGAGCCTCCCCAGGGCATGAGCGCAAAGGGCCTCGCCACTGCAGCGCCGCTTAGGATTGCGCTCCCAGCATCCTTCCCTCCAGTTTTTCTTAAAAAATAAAATCTATCCAAGTGAAAAAAAAAATTGAGCAGTAGACTGGACTGTGAGCCCAAACCCAATCGCCCCGCCCCACCCCGATTCTGCTGCTGCACCAAAAATGGGTGCAGTGCATCTGGTGGGTGGGGCAATCAGGAGGCTTTAGAAGTGGAGGGGCATTTAAACCCCCTCACACCGCTGCAAGCCTTCTGCTCCAGAGTGGGTCTCCTTGGACCTGTGCTAGCAAGTCCGAGTAGAGACAGGGGGCAGGGATGCTGTAGGAGATAGGATCCTGCGTGTGCCATCACTGCTGGATCCACCCACTCGTGCAGCCTGCCCACCCTCCCTGCCCCATTTCACCCCCTCACAGAGCAGTCTGTGTCTTGACCTGGGCCAGTCTTTGACATGCGCTCAAGATTGATGTCTTTTACATATGCTCAAGACTGAGTGGCGGTCAAAGCTAGTTTTACGAGCCGCTTCCTTTAGCCAATTGCCCACTTAATCTCCTTTGGGTGCCCCCATCAAGCAGCAGGCTCTGTAATGTCCACGGAAGCTCTGCAATCCCTCTTCTTCGCATGACAGAAAACCGTGTCCATTTCAACAACGTAAGTGAACACAACAAAATCAATAAAGCATTTTTGGAGCCTTGCCATGCAGCAAAGCAGGTGCAGAGTGAAGCCGCCAGGAATCTTGTAATAACAGTCGTTGTGCAGAGCCACATAATAGACCTTGTTTTAAAGAGTGTGTAGGGGGGGGAGTTTGCCTTAATAGCCTTAAATAGGGCCAGCCAGCAATAAACATGTTGACATGGTAGTTCCTTTCCTTCTGGTTTCCTCTTAATCACAGATAGCTTTGCTCTGTAAAGTGGGATAAATAAAAACAAGTCATTAAAACACACACACACACACACACACACACACACACACACACACACCCTGCAAATCTCTTCAAAAGGGTTAACATTTTCAACCAGGATTGGAAAGCAAACAAAGCTGGAGGCTGTGAACATGGGTGCAACAGTAAGAACATAAGAGGAGCCCTGCTGGATCAGGCCAAAGGCCCATCTAGTCCAGCTTCCTGTATCTCACAGCGGCCCACCAGGTGCCCCAGGGAGGCCAGGAGACAACAAAATGCTTGCATCCCGTTGCCACTCCCTTGCACCCGGTACTCTGAAGTAGCCCACCACCAATGTAAGGAGGTTGCACAATCCATCATTGCCTATAGCCCACGATGGACCTTTCCTCCAGAAATCCGTCCAATCCCCTCTTAAAGGCATCCAGACCAGATGCCATCACCACCTCCTGTGGCAAAGAGTTCCACAGATTAACTACCCGCTGGGTAAAAAAGTACTTCCTTCTATCTGTTTTAACTCTCCCAACCCTCAGTTTTAGCGGATGCCCCCTGGTTCTGGTGTTTTGAGAGAGGGAAAAGAACATCCCTTTATCCACTCTATCCCTTCCATGCATAATGTTGTAGGTCTCAATCGTGTCCCCCCTCAGGCGCCTTTTTTCCAGGCTGAAGAGCCCCAGACGCTGCCGTCCTCCTTCCTAAGGGAGCAGCCTGTCTCTGAGCCTGCAGGACCATCATTTACCCGGGAGCTGTTTCCTCCCGATGCGGAGTGGTGGGCCTGGTGCAGTTCGGCAGCATCGACAGGGTTGCTGAGATAGTCGGCTGGTCACATCTCTGTAACTGTAACCAGTAGTGTCAGCCTATGCGCTTTCGCCGAAACGGGCGGGCTTTCGCCGTTACGCAACAGAACGCAGCGATCGCACTGCCGCTCACCCGGAAGACACGCCCAGCGTACCACTAGGCTGCCACTACTGACTGTAACCCAGGAGCAATCAGTGGGTTCCGTTGCAGTCGGCCCTCCGCATCCATGGGGAGTTCATTCCCGGAACCTCTGCGTATGTCGAAACCTGCAGATAATCAACTCCATGGATCGGAGCCCTCAAGCGGTTGCATCCAGTTTTCTCTAAAAACCGGAAGTGCCCTTTTGAGGCCTGGAGAGGCTGAGCCTGGCCTCCTCGGGCCTCAGAAATCCTCCCAGACGCGACCAGAAGGCACGGCTGTATAATCCATTAGGCTGAGCAGGCTGAAGCTTAGGGGCCCCTCAGGGATTAGGGCCCATCAAGATGGCATGTCTGGGCGTCAGCCTCATGTGTGGGTCTCCAGATCCATCCCCTGAGGACTCCCCATCTCCAGCCGGCAGGAGACTGCAGCAAGCCCGACCTTGCCAAGGCTTGGGAGCTTCCTGGCAAGCCTGGGTCCAACTGTGAGTTCCGTTTTCCCCTCTTGGGAACAACTGAGAAGTGCCTGGTTTGTCTGTTTCTGGCCAGTCAGATTTCTGCCTCTGTTTCTGCTGTTTCAGAGTGGGGGTGGCTGGGGAGCTGCCATGCAAGCCTCTGTCCTTTTGGAGGAGAAGCCCACCTACAGCTGCATTGCCTAAGATTAGGGGTTGGCTGCAAAAATGAGCATGCGTTCTTGTGTGTGTGTGTGTGTGTGTGTGTTGAAACAAGGCAATAGATGGGGAACAGTGGTGCAGTGACTGAGCTGCAGAGGCCTTATTTGCAAAGAGAGGGGGAGAGGAACCTTGCCCGCCTGCCTGTCCACCAGGGCTTCCATTCAGTGTGACGGGGGGGGGGGCAAAATACCTGAAAGCCCAGGGGCCCAGCCATGGGTTAATATGGCCCTGCCGGAAGGCACTTCCTGGTTGCATCCAGGAGGTCCGGCAAGGTCATTGGAGGTTCGGAACCTGCAGTGAGTTAAACCCGCAGGTCCTGAGCCCACGGATTATGAGGGCCAACCTGTATCCGCACGTTCCGTTCAACGTACTGTACGTGCGGTCTGAGCTCCGTTTTTAAGGATTGCTGATCTGCAGAAATGAAGCCAAAAATGGCCTTCTGTTGATTGTATTCGTTCGGTACCTGGATACAGCTCAACAAGTGTATTGCGAACATGGTATTGCTACTGGGATGGCAAAATCTGGAGAATACAGATGGGAGAACACAACACCTATTTTGCGCCATCCCCACGCACTACCAATTTGATTCTAGGCCAAATTCAAATTGCTGGTCTTCACCTTTTAGTGAACAAGAGGGGCACGTTATCTGAAGTCACGTTCTCCTATATCAGCCTGTCTGGCCTCTGAGGTTAGGGTTGAGGGTCCTGCTCTCTGGCAAATCATTGACAAAGACTTGGCCAGTGGGTGGAAACAATGGGGCTCTTTGGGTGGTGACCCCACTCTTGGGGAACTCCCCAGAGAGACCTGTATAGGTCCTCCATTTGGGATCTTTAGGAGGAAGCTAAATATGTTTTTAATTTGGCAGCATGGTCCCATTTCTGTGATTTCACTGCTTCTAATGTTTCGTTCTGTTTGTTGATGCTTTAATTATGTTCTTGTTATAATTCCTGTCTCACATTTTTATATAAATCACTTTGATCTCCGGGAAGATCAATGATCAATTCCAGGAAAATCTCCTGGAATGGTCTAAATGCTGTACATTTTTAAAATAGAAAAGAAATACAGGGGTGCCCCAGTATCCATTGATTCGGTATCCAAAGTTTCAGTTATCCGCGGATACCATGGATACTGGGATGCCAATTAAAAAGATAGGGGAACATTAAACAAATCTCTTTTTTTTTACCTTGTTGCAGCAAAAACACTGATGTTCCCCTATCTTTAAAAAAGCTCCCAGTGTTCACCATTTCAGGTATCGGTGGTGCGGTCTGGAACAGAACTCCAGCGGATACCAGGGCATGCCTATACTCAAGAGTGAATACTTGTGCTTGTTTGCTTGACATATCCGTGTCTGTCTTCCAGGGCCTATGAGATAAATTTGTCAGGGTTTATAAAGATTTTTGGGGGCTCATTTCCAAAGGTGGAGGAAAGGGGACAAAACAGGGGAGGGGAAGGGCAGCAATTGGCACAGGCAGAAGGGAAAGGGGGCAAAATGGGTGGAAGGCAGAGCCATAACTAGAAACTCCAGTGCCCATGGCAGTAACATGATAACGTCATGTAACGTTGTGATGTCACTTCCGGGACTTCCCTGAGGAAGAGGTGCTGGGGGCTTCATGCTCCCCTTGGTGTGGCGTTCAGGGCAGGTGTCTCTCAGGCTCAGCCCTAGTTATGCCTCTGGGGAAGGTGGCAACAGCTGGAAAGTTTTATAGGTTTTCCTGGTTTTCTACCTACCTGGTATACCTGACCACCTGGTCGGTCTGACCTCCATCTTTTGCTTTCCACAAGGCCAGGTGATAGCTCAGGGAATTTCTGGACCCCCCTTTTTGATCCCGGGCCCAGGTGCAGTTTACCCCCTCCTCTCATGAACCCTGCTGTCATCCAAGCAGATCTGCCTAGATGGCCTTTCCTTTTGGGGGGAGGGGTTGATTTGAGACATGGAGGAGTTGTAGAACTATTTGGGAACTGGAACTTGGCTATTGCATGGGAAGGGATGCTCAGAAGGCATTGTCTTTTGTTTGTGTTGTGTTTTTGCTGTGTGACACAGGGCCGGCCCATCAATGAGACCACCTGAGGTGCTTGTCTCAGCCAGCAGAATGGCAGTGATACCCCAGTGCTTCCTTCTGCCGCTGTACCTCTCACTCTCTGGATTGGAAAAGGAGGGCAGAGTGGAAGAGGAAGTGTGAAGGAGAGGAGAGTAGTAGCCTAGAGTGTCTTCTTCTCTCCTCTGCCCCCTCTTCCTTTTCCAGTCCGGGGAGTGGGAGGAAGCATTTGGTGCACTGCCTCAGGAGCAAGGAGGTTTTGGGCTGGCCCTCGTGTGGCATGATACATCACTTCCTCAAGTACTGACCTTAGCATCCATTTCTTCCCACAGAGTTCTGCTCAGTCGCTTTCAGGAAAAGGTTATTCGGTAAGTCACTTTACAGCTCATTCTTCCATTTTGTTTCTATCGCTGTTTGGTTGTAGAGGTTTGCATTGCTTGTTGCATCTTCTCAAACACCGAAGGGATATAGGGACCTTGGGAAAGAGGAACTGAAGAAAGCACAGCTGTGTCTCTAAGCCACCTCCCTACATTTGATGGCATTACATTTCTGAACTTCTCAACTTTTCTTTGTTGTGGCTCTGTTTTTTCCAGACCATAATAGCTTCAAATAAAAAGAACGCAGCATAAAACAAACCTCTGACTTTGATTGAGCAAGGTCAAATTGCTCTTTTTGGTCTTTGACCAAATTGGTCTTTTTCTCACCCCATATTTACCATGTATTGTATTTTCTTTCTTATTGGAAGTCTGCACACTTATTTTACTGTAATACTCGCCCATATAAAATATTTCCGACTCCAAACATGGAATAAGTCACATATGCCAATGTTTACTTGTATTTCATCAGACTGGGTCGGAAAGTGTTTGTATGGAGGCAGTTTTGGGAAGTAGTGGCCGTTCCAGCGTATTGAGTCGTCAGCTATTTCTGCAGTGGTCGTCCTCCAAAGATTTTAAGACTTTCAGATTGCAACTTTCCAGGAATTTATGCAGTGTCGTCGCATTTGTAAAATGTTTGTTTTGTTCTGGCTACTGTGTCAGCTCCTTAGGCACCAAAATGCAACAATACTGTGATCTGTGTGTGCAGGAAAGATGTATAGATCTTGTTCAGCTAGATCTCCAGATTGTCAGCAAACGGAAACTTTTGTGAATAGCTGTTCAGAGCATGGGTCTGTTCTGCGAGTCTGTCCATTTCGATGAGGTGTGTGCTTTCTGTGAGCAGCTTTGCTCTGAAGGGGCAGAATGTTAACTGCTATTATTGACAAGGCTTGAAGGCTTGTTTCGATGCTCGGATGAAGTTGGAACTTCCACTTACGCATCTACTACCTCCCCATTTCTAACATAATAGCTCAGTGATTTTTAGGAAGGGGAAACCAAGCAGAACCGAGCAAAAAAATCCAAAGTTGACTGCCAAATAGCATCAGACAAGTCCTATCTTCTTTGACTACTTTCACTGAAGCTTTAAATTAAGTTCCCTGCCAGACTGTGAGAGAGAAAATGCTTAATCCCTTTTAGCATTTCTAATTGACAATCGTTACTGTTGTTGCAAATGCTGTCATTGCTGGAGCTTTTTTTTTTAATGCATTTTCCAATTTGGGGCACATACTTCGTTTTGCCAGTGTGTTAAAATGTGGGCAAGAGGTATCTTGGCACTGCGCCAGGGTCATCATTCACCCTCTTGCAACAGGTGGTTTTAAAAGTTTAAAAAGAAGTGAGGGGGGAGGGAGAACTTTGGCGCCTATATCGACATGCCACTCGCGGCAACGTTGACATCACAATGTGCTCCTTGTGTCAGGTACGCAGTCAAGCTTATCTCCTGCGCTTGAAACCCTTTTTTTTCTTTGCTCCAGCACCAAATGTCAACAGTATGCAAAGCACAGCAATTGCAATTGGTTTCTGTAATTGAATGGCTGAATCAGTCTGAAATGTAAGCTCTTTGCAACAATGGCCATGTGGAAGAAAGCAGTTAACATCCGCTCCACTTCCCACCTGTTAACAGCAACAGAGAGGATGAATTTATTCCATTCTGTTTTTGAACACATGACATTCACGGTCCACGTTGCTCTTCATCGTTTGTCTTCTTCTCTTGCAATGGTCCTTTCTCAGTGGGAGGCTTTTTGAGCAGGGAAACAGGCACCTTCCTGTCTGGCTTCCTCTTTCTTGTTTGTGGCCACGTCTTTTATACTGGGGGCCTCCAAACTCTGGCCTGTGGGCTGGATCAAGTCAACCGGATTATTCATTCTGGCTGTGGTGCTGCAGTGGTTCCGGTGCACAGAACCAGTTTCTGTGCTGTGCAGTTGCAGAGCTATGCCCTCTGTCCACACGCACGTATTCTGATGCTCTGTCTGGGAGCAAGGCTGCAGCACTTTCCTCAGCTGTGCCAGCATCCAGCAGGGGCAGCTGAGGGAAGTCTGGGGGTCATCCATAGATGGGGAGGACTTGGAGACAATGCAGGCAGGATCTGGCCCCCAGCAAAGCTTTGCTCACAGAGAGAGGCATGGCTGGAGAGACTAGGGTGGACGCATGCACACATTGTTGTGTTGGTTATACATGACTCATATTGTTAAGTTTTATAACTCAAGGGGGGAAAAAACACCTAACCCTGTTTTTAACTTCAGTACCTTAATGGGAAAAGCCCCAAAGCTCTGGTGCTATCTAGATGCTAATGAATCACGGGATAGGCAGTTTATCTGCCTTTCTGAGAAGTTTCCTTTTTATCTGCTGAACAAATGAGCATGTAGAAATACTTGATGGCTTACCTCAAACTACTGGAGCTCCGAAATCTGTCATTTCTCCAGATTTGGCTGGGTCTTGTAGAAAAGGATTACTAACCGGGCCATAATTTTCTCTAACTGAGATAGGGTTTTCTTCACTCCTTTGAGAGGGGATGGAAGAGGATTGTGTCATTAACATACTTCTTGGAGTGGAGAAGGGAGTTTCAGGGGTCTCAAACTTCCTTTGAAGGACACTCTCTCCTTTACGTTTCCCCACCATCTGCTCCTGTTCACTTCCTCCTCCAGCAGCTGTGCCTTCCCCATCCCAATTTCAAATGGGGGTGAAATTGGGGTGGGTGGGAGTATAGAGCAGTGACATCTTCAAATAGGATTTGGAAGGACTTCTCCTTGAAACCCTTGGAGACCCAATACCAAACTACAAGCATACCCCGCTATCCACAGGGGATAGGTTCTTGGGCTTCCTGAAGACACCTGCAACCGTGGATAAGAGGGAACCTGTTTTAAGTATTGGGTCCTTGCCTGCACCCACCTCTGGGCAAGAAGATTGTTTTAGCAGCCCAAAGTGAAAATAAAGGTAGGTATGATTGCACATTGGGCCCACATTGGGCCACAGATTATCCAATTATCTGTGGATAATTGAAACTGTGGATAGGGAATCCGTTGATACAGGGGCCCGTTGGTATTTATTTAAAAAATTTGCATAGCTAGATAAATCAGTGGTCTAACCTGGGAAATGGTATCTTTGCAAATGAGAGGTCAACATTAATAAGGAATTTGGAAATATTCTGAGTAGTAAGGAGAACTCAGTGGGCACCCCCCCCCTCTCTCATACACACGCACGCACTCCAGGCGAGGTTGGGACATCATAGATTGCTTCCTCCCCACAATTACACACTGTGCTTCAGCTGTACAACTTGGCAAGTTCATGAACGTAGCGGGCCTTTCTCTTTTAGAAGTTTAGTGGCCATTCTGTGCCTTCTCCCCTGCAAGGAAACAGGATGGTTCATGGTGATGAAGAGATGATTCCCTGTGGCTTCATTTAAGCACGTAACTGAGGGAATGTTGTCCAATCTCCATGTGCATCATTGAGATCAGAGGCCTCTACCTTTCCTGTACCGGAAACGGTCATGCTTCATAAGAACTCAAATCACAGCCTTAAAAAGCTTTCCATTGTATTTTATTTATTTTTAAATACATTAGTACTACACATTAAGGTTGAACACATTGATTAATTGTGTGACTGATTACTTAATTACACATTAAAAACGTGAATTTTAAAAATAGCAACTGCACAACCATGAAGCATCCTTGACAGAAAGCAAGATGAGGACATCAGTGTAAAAGCACTGAACTAAAAACAAAATTTTAAAAAACACCCTCACTTGAAAATTCAAACTGTTAACACTCATAAAAGGAATAAAACAAGCGTAAGGTCTGCAGCTTCCAAGAAGGAGGCTCCCAGCTTTCCGCAATCCACCTGACATCAGGTCGCAACCCATCAAGTGGGTCTCGACTCACAGTTTGAATAACACTGAGATAGATTTAAGATTGCATTGAGGGTTACTAGGATAATGAAACAAAAATTGCTACCCCTCTGTTTAAATAGGAACATGTAAATAAAGCCGAGCAGATTCTCAGATCTGTTTCCAGCACAACATTTATGGTGGAGCCAGGTCTGAGTAACAGCACTTCTGTGGGTGCCCCCCCTTTAGAGGTTAGGTGGTTGGCCCTTGGTGGGGGTGTTTTCTCTGTGCTAGTGCCCTGACGGTGGGATTTTCTCCATAGACAAATTTACCTGCTGGTCTTTTCCTTATCTTTTAGACACCAGAACAAGTGCACTGGTGCTTTCAGTCTGACTTGGGGGCGGGGGTGTTAATCTGTCAATTTTTGCAGCTTATTTCATGCTGTTTTGCTTCACTCTTCACCTCTTTTTGGTGAGTTTTTTTAGTCTTTTCTTTGGGCATTGCTGCATTTGCTAAAGTGAATTGCATGTCATCTTGAAGGCTAGTTTTTAACCAAAAGAGGGGATAAAAATGTGCCCAGCAAATGTAACTAGCTCAGTGCAGTTCTGAAACGTGCAAGAACTGGACAACACAGTGGCAGGCAGTCCAATCGTAGGCGGGTTGAAGAAGCCAGAGAACAGGAAGCGGAAGTCATGGGGGCGGGACCATCCTCTTCAGGTCATTGTAGACCTGTCCTGGTGTATTAATTAGGCTGGAAAAGCTTCAGATGTGTCCCCAACTGTATTCCAACCCCGTTATCAGACTGTTCTTTGCATTTTGCAAGCTGGTGCATGAACTCTGAGCAGCCACGTCAGTGTGTTTCTTATGAAACCCAAACCCTATTTGATGCTTCCAGTTGCTCGCTTCTACATAACCACCATTTTCAATTGAGTTGCATTCTGTTGTTGATGATGATCAAACGTCCCACAAATTTTCACTCAACCCCCAAAGCCATAAAGAAGTACCAAAAACAATGCATTCTTCTCCACCCCTCCACTGGGGTTTGACATCCGTCTTGGAATCTCGCTGCAGCCGCAGTAGATCCTGGTTTTGAGGGTTGTGCAAGTTGCTGCCATGATAGATACGCAATGAGCATCTCTTCCCATGCCCCTGTTTACAAGGCCTGTGCACAATTAGGTGACGTTGATGCACATAAACCCACAAGTTCTCATGGAAATGCAGCTCCATCTGCCATTGTGGTTGTCTTTGAAGTGTCTCCAGTTGTGGCTGGCATATGACTGGGAACTGCCTTTATTTTAGTTTATTTTTTAGCAACCTCATTTTTTAGGAGAGGAGATTGGGAAGAGGTAGGAGCTGTGGGGCACAATGCAAAACATTTTGGGGGGGGGGCTGCTCACAAGAATGAGTGGCAGCGGCAATGCACCCAGCAGTGGCATCAACTGCTTCCGGGTGTATTGGAAAACACGGAATATTACCCCAAGGAGGCAGTGGCTGGTGCTGACAGTGGCCCTTGGTTCAGGAAAGCGCAGGGTTAACACCAGGGAGGTAGCAGAGGCTGGGCTGCACAGCTGCAGCCACTTAGGTGTTGCAGTTTCACATCTCACAGTCCAGAACTGGTTGAAACTGGC
>JAJKFI010000093.1:984333-1004730 GCA_029204185.1 Lerista edwardsae
GGTCTCCAAGCCCCCAACTCTGCTATTATTTACACAAATTCACAACATTAGGAGCTTGTAGCAGGGATGTAAGGAGCACCTGGAGGAAGGAGAAACTGTGAGTTGTAGTGGTGGGGGGAGTGGAGATTTGCTGACTTATTGGACTGAATTACTGGCTTGACTGATTGACAAACAAATGACTGAGGATTATTGGACTGAGGACTGGCAATTATTGGAGGACAACTGCTCTGAAGCTGGAGGAGGAGACCTGTGGCCCACAGGGAAACCACTGAGGGGGGCGAGCTCTCTGTTGGTGCTGGGGTCCAGTAGTCGGCGTATATTGCCAGGGCTATCTGTATCTGGGCTACTAATTAGATTAAGCGGGCATAGCCTTTAGGAGGAAAGTTTGGAGCAGGGGCTTTGGCAAGACACCGGGGGGGGGCACAACAATTTCCGGCCAATCAGACTCAGTGGCGTGAGGGAGGGAGAGCAAAGCCCCACCTGCCGTGCTCACCTTGCAGTGCCTCAGCAGGAAAGATCTCATGCTGGAGGGTCATCTTACAAAGTGAGGTACCGACTGGGGCTGCAGGCACTCCGCTTGCCACCCCAGAGCAGCACCCCTCCAGGTACGGGGCCCAGTTTTGCCGTGAAGGCTCCCGCGATGCGTTGTGACAGGTTGTTGCAGGTGTGAAGAGCTCTGATTTAAAGCCATCTTGAATTTGCCAGCTCAGAAGGGTGGCATTCTGCCAATACACCTAAGAAGAATTTAAGGCATGGTTGGTTACCTGGATGAAAGTGGAGTCTTCAAGATACACCTGGAGCCCAATCCTATCCAGTGTTCCAGTGCTGAGGCAGCCGTGCCAACCTGCAGTGTGGCAGCAGTCACAGAGGTCTCCTCAAGGTAAGGGAAAGTTTGTTCCCTTCTTTTGAGGATGCCAAGGTCCAGCTGTACAAGGCAATGGAGACAACTTTAAATCAAAAGGGACAAAACTATCAACCTGGGGAAAATGAACAAGGACCCCCAGAAAAGGAGAGTTTTTACCTCAATAACTGAGGCAGAAGGGAAGTGAGATCTTTTGTTCCTGTAAGGAGGTGTCTCAACTGACTCTCGATTGACTAAAATGGCCCCCTGGTCTCCTCTTGTTCTTCTCTGGTAGTTTAGGTTGAGCAGATCTCCATGAGATCCTCCACCTCTCCTCTAGGTTAGCACAAAAAAAGGGGGGATTTGGTAAGAGAAACAATGTTTTTAAAAGAGAAGACAAAAAAAGCAAGAAAACATGACTCTCTCTCCCACCTGCGTATTTCCTCTGAAGATCCCCCAGGACATGGAGACCAACAAACAGGCCACAGCTGCCTGCCTTTGTGCTGCCCACACTGAAGAAACCGGGTACCTGCCTTTGCCTCATCGCTCATGTTGACAACACAGACTTTGGGCAGTAGGACAGGAACACACAAAGCCTCACGTAAACCCCACCTGAGCTTGCTTTAGAGGCCACAGAAGCTTCCCCTGCTGGCTTGCTGAGTACGGAGGGATTTCCCTGCTTCCTGTAAAAGGCTTTTGTTTAGACGGGGTGGGGAGGTGAGAGTCGGGCAAGAGGAAGGAGAACAAGCCAGGCTCGAAAACACAGCAATTGAACTGTGAATCGCTGGAGGCAGCTGTTTGCATGCACCGTGTGTTCAGTAGGGCACATTCCTCCCAGATCTGTTTGTTCAGGATTGCAGCCTGTGGATGTTTGGAGAGAAGGTGCTGCCAAATTGGCAAACCAGGCAGGGTCGGACCAGGGCTTGAAGGAGGAAGTGGCTAGGAGCAGGGAGCCAGTTCAGTCCACTTGAGCAGGCATCCCCAAATGGCTCAGTACAAGGGCCACATGGTATATGCTATACATTTTTGCAGGCTGAAAATTTTTTTATACATGAATGAATACGTTTTACTTGAATCTCTCTCTCTCTCTCTCTCTCTCTCTCTGTGTGTGTGTGTGTGTGTGTGTGTGTGTGTGTGTGCGTGCACACACACACACACACACACACACACACGCACACATGCCTCAGAACAAAAGAAAAATGTTACAATTACCAAAAAAAGTAATGCTGTGCTTAAACTAAGAAATGATATTAGTAAAAGTGTCAAACGTTAGCAAATGCTCTGACCAAAAAAAAAAAAAGTTGCTGCAGGCCAGATAAAATCTTGTGTCAGGACAGATTTGGCCCCCAGGCCATAGTTTGGAGACCCTTGAAATGGAGCGATGTTTCTCAAACTGTGGGTCGGAACTGTGGGTCAGAAACTGTGAGTTACAATCCAGTTTCAGGTGGGTTCTCATTCATTTCAAGGTGTATATTATTTTTAATATATTAGACTCCACATTGTCACTGCATTTGGGGAAATGATACAGATCTGTACTTTTAACAGTCTACTATGTATTTGTGTTTTAACAATTATAGTCAGTAGGGCTTACTCCTGGGGAAATGTGGGTAGGGTTGGAGCCTTTGGGATGCTTGAGAGTTTGTTTTTTAAAACAGATCAGCGACTTCTTAAATGACCTGGAGACAGGGATAAGCAGCAAGGTGGCTAAGTTTGCAGATGACACAAAACTTTTCTGGGTGGTAAAAACCAGAAAGGATTGTGAAGAGCTCCAGAATGATCTCTCCAAGTTGGAGGAATGGGCAGCCAAATGGCAGATGCGTTTCAACGTAGACAAATGTAAAGTGATGCACATTGGGGCAAAAAACCAAAACTTTACCTATAGGCTAATGGGTTCTGAGCTGTCTGTGACAGCTCAGGAGAGAGATCTTGGGGTGCTGGTGGACAATTCAATGAAGGTATCGACCCAGTGTGCGTCAGCAATTAAGAAGGCCAGTTCCATGCTTGGGGTCATTAAAAAAGGGGTTGAGAATAAAACAGCCAATATTATCATGCCATTGTACAAATCGATGGTAAGGCCACACCTGGAATATTGTGTCCAGTTCTGGTCGCCGCATCTTAAAAAGGACATAGTGGAGTTGGAAAAGGTGCAGAAGAGAGCGACAAAAATGATTACGGGGCTGGGGCACCTCCCTTATGAAGAAAGACTGCAGCATTTGGGGCTCTTCAGTCTAGAAAAAAGGCGCCTGAGGGGGGACATGATTGAGACATACAAAATTATGCATGGAAGGGATAGAGTCGATAGAGGGATGTTCTTTTCCCTCTCTCAAAACACCAGAACCAGGGGGCATCCGCTAAAACTGAGGGTTGGGAGAGTTAAAACAGATAAAAGGAAGTACTTTTTTACCCAGCGGGTAGTTAATCTGTGGAACTCCTTGCCACAGGAGGTGGTGATGGCATCTGGTCTTGATGCCTTCAAGAGGGGATTGGACAGATTTCTGGAGGAAAGGTCCATCGTGGGCTATAGGCAATGATGGATTGTGCAACCTCCTTACAAAGGTGGTGGGCTACTGGTACCGGGTACAAGGGAGTGGCAACAGGATGCAAGCATCTTGTAGTCTCATGCCTTCCTGGGGCACCTGGTGGGCCGCTGTGAGATACAGGAAGCTGGACTAGATGGGCCTTTGGCCTGATCCAGCAGGGCTCTTCTTATGTTCTTATGTTCTTATGTTCTTGGGAGGGCTGTCCTTCATTTTAAATAATTTTTTTTAAAAATGTATACTTATTGTAAATGTTCACTTTATTTGGTTTGATTTTGTCATATGGGAGGTGTTAAAACGTTTTTGTATTTGCTGATATCACTTCTGGCTATGATATCACTTGCAGTTTAATGACATCCCTTCCGGTGGGTCCTGACCAGGGGCGTAGCTAAAGAAGGGCAGGGGGTGTAATTGCACCAGACAATGAACTTCAGTGGAACAAGCTGAACTTGACATTAGTGGCCAAAATAGTGAAAACCTTGGTATGTATGAATAATACCATCATGCTGTACATCATTAGGGGCGTAGTGGTGCAGCGGGTTAAACCGCTGTTGCTGAACTTGTTGACCGGAAGGTTGGCAGTTCAAGACTGCGTGATGGACAGAGCTCCCATCACTTGTCCCAGCTCCTGCCAACCTAGCAGTTCGAAAGCACCTAAAAATGTGAGTAGATAAATAGGGACCACTTTGGTGGGAAGGTAATGGCGTTCCATGCGCCTTGGCGTATAGTCATGCTGGCCACATGACCACAGAAGCTTGTCCTCAGACAGATGCCGGATCTACAGGCATAGAAGCGGAGATGAGCACCGCCCCCTACAGTCGGTCACGACTAGACCATTCGGTCGTGGGAAAACCTTTACCTTTTTTATACATCATTGGAAAGGTAATTTACTGCAGAATGCAATGAAACAAACGGGAGTGTAATAACTTTACCAAAAGGTATATCCAAAAAACCAGAGGAAACAAAAATACAACAGTGATGTCACTTCCTGGGCTACACTTCCATTAGCTACGCCCCTGGTCCTAAGATTGTTGTTCTAGAAAGTGGTTGCCAGTACTAAGTGTTTGAGAACCACTGAACTAGAGGAACACTATGGAAGTTGTGCAGAAAAGCCACATGCTTTCTTTGTGCGCCATGTGGGCTGCTTGAAGCACATTGGAGACAAGATGGGCTGTGACAAAGAAGTGTTGCCTGTTAAGCATGGAGGGCCATCTGGATCAGCAGGGAGTTCAGAAAACTTTTCAGACGTTGCTTTTTGAGGAAGAGTAGAACTTTGTCTCGAGGAAACAGAGGGTGGAGGTTGTGTGAGCAGAAGGACTAGCGTGGGAGGAGATACAAAGGTAGAGAGGAGGTGAGACAGTAGAGGAGCTTGTATGTCATGGAATGATGTGGTTGGGGCCATGAAGACTGAAGAGATCATTCTGGGCTCGCAAGACTGTTCTTTTGCTCTTGGGGCACCTGCTCGCAGAACTAGGTGGACCAAATCCCTGTGAAGTGTGATTTTGTGTATTAGTTCAGCATGTGCAGTATTAATCTACCCCCTTTCCACCACATTCCTGATATAATAAGAAGAAGGAAAATTAAGAGGTGAAGAATTCGAAACGGATCAGGGTTGGGTTTTCCTGATGCCCAGGTAGGAGCTTGGAGGAGGCTGGAGGAGGGAACTTGAACCAACCTCTCTCAGCCTGGCAATAAGGTCAAAAAATAACCACAATTCAAATCGTATTTATATACTGCTTTTCAACACAAAGTTCACAAAGCGGTTTACAGACAAATAGTAATAATAAATGGCTCCCTGTCCCAAAGGGCTCACAATCTAAAAATATGCAAAACACCCCCAGCAACAGCCACGAGAAATACACTGTGCTGGGGTGGACAATTACTCTCCCCCTGCTAAATATAAGAGGAACACCACATGAAAAGTGCCTCTTGCTCAGTTAGCAGTCACACTCCTACAATAATACCTTAATTCAGGACGTAGGAGTAGATTAAACATGGATAGTGCAGGTGGAGATCCCATCACTGCCACAGATACTCCTTGCTTGCTTCATAGTCACTGTTTGTTAATGAGCTGCGGTTCTAGTTCCCGCTGTCTTCATAAGTTTATCAACATCACTTTAGCATGCCCCCCTCCTCCAGAAAAAGCTACAGTGCCATAAAGAGCAGATGAATCGGGACTCGCACATGTATAAGAGTAGCACCACCTTGAAGCTTTAGCACACTGTTACGGAAAACTGGGACGTGGTGGCGCAGCGAGTTAATCTGCTGTTGCTGGGCTTTCAACAGCAAGGTTGGGAGTTCAAGACTGCGCAACTGAGTGAGCTCCCGTTGCTTGTCCCAGCTCCTGCCAACCTAGCAGTTCGAAAGCACCTAAAAAATGCAAGTAGATAAATAGGGACCACTTCGGTGGGAAGGGAACGGTGTTCCGTGCGCTACGGCGTAGAGTCATGCCGGCCACATGACCACGGAAGCTTGTCCTTGGACAAAACGCCGGCTCTACAGGCTTAGAAATGGAGATGAGCACCACCCCCTACAGACAGTCACGACTAGACCACTCGGTCGTGGGGAAACCTTTACCTTTTTAGGGAAAACTGTAAACTGGGACAGAATCGGGAAGGGAGGAGGAAAGAGGACAAGCTCTGAGCACGTTCACTATTGGAGCGAATCATGTGATAAAATCAGTTCTCCTTGGTTTTGTGGCAGGGAGGAGACCCTGTAGGCAGTGCCCTGTGAAACTGGAAAGAAGGAGCCGGCATCTGATCTCGTGCATTGGCTTGAGGGTAGCGATTAGAATCAACTACACTAATGCATTCTCTCCTCCTCCTCCTCCTCCTGGTAACCACATAATGATGAAATGACTCGTGCTTACATTATGGCTGTACAGCCCATAAGCCTAGCAGTTAGTTACAGCAATACTTTTCATCCACTTGACTTTCACCACTTTGCTCTTTCAGCCATTTTCAATTATAACCACATTCCAAACTTGGTCCTCTCGTGTTCTTCTTCCATTCAATTTCATCCGAACTTCCACGATGTTAATTGACATGTTAATGTTTATTTTTTCTTTTATTTCTGTTTCTTTACATATGTTATATAATTAGTTATAATAACTATATAGATAGTTATTTTTATTTGTTTATTTAAGGTAAAGGTAAAGGTTTCCCCACGACCAAATGGTCTAGTCGCGGTGCTCATCTCCTTTTCAAAGCCTGTAGAGCCGGCGTTTTGTCCGAGGACAAGCTTCCGTGGTCATGTGGCCGGCATGACTCTACGCCGTAGCGCATGGAACGCCGTTCCCTTCCCACCGAAGTGGTCCCTATTTATCTACTTGCATTTTTTAGGTGTTTTCGAACTGCTAGGTTGGCAGGAGCTGGGACAAGCAACGGGAGCTCAGTCCATCACACAGTCTCGAACTCCCAACCTTGCGGTCGAAAGCCCAGCAACAGCGGATTAACTCGCTGCGCCACCGCGTCCCTTATTTATTTACTTACTTATTTAAGAGATTTCTACCCCACCTTTCCTCTGCCAAGGCAAATGCCCAAAGCAGCTTACAATTATTGGAGGGGGTAAAAACAAGAAGTACAGTACATGAAAATAATAAAACAACTGAATAGCCAATAAAATATAAATAAAAAGAGGATAAAAAGAATTGTGGGGGGGGGCAAACTATTTACAATGCAGGTTTTGCTGCGGAGGTACCAGAGACAGACATATCAATGTCAAACACTAGACGAAACAGAGAAGTCTTTTTCGCCAGCCAAAATAAATTTGCTAGCTAAATACTGTCAGGTGATGGTTGGGCTGTTTGACTTTCAGCCGTGCTCTGGTCCCTCACCAGACAAAAGTGCAAGGGATGGCTGTAGTTGAAAGTGAGTGCTTTAAAAAGAAACTTTCAGCTAGTGGTGTAGCTAAAGCAAAATTAAATGTAATTAAGTAAGTAAATAAATGGTTTTCTGGCTAATTGCCCATAACATTTGATAGAATACAGATATTTCACTGCATTTAGCATTAAATTGTCTTTCCAATGATATCTAACATGGTGGTATTATTCGTACTTACCAGAGTGTTCACAATTTTGACCACTAGTGTCAATTTTGACCACTAGTGTTGCCTCCTTAAAGCCCAGAGCAGTTACCCCCCTGCACGCTCCTAGCCACACCACTGTTTTTAGTGGCACCTGATCCACTTCAGGAAGGTTTAGAACCAGTATCCAGGCTCCTGTTTCCCAGCGACTCTCTTTATTTGTTGCATTGCTGCTGCTTCTCCTCCTCCTCCAGCTGTGCCGTTGTCTTTGCAGGCTGTTTGTGGGCCAAAGATTAAGAGCACTGTAATGCTTAAGACCTAAGCACTAAGACCTATTCATCAGGCCCAGCCTTGCTTGACTGAACTTCTGCTTTTCTTTTAGTTCTTTGCTTAGGACTGGTTCATTGCTTCTTAAAAGCCTGGCTTTGCAATCCTGCATCTCAGCCCAGAAACCGACACTCCAAGCTGCATGAAGTTGGTTCCATGACTTTCTGGTTTGTGTCCACTAATGAGTGATGCTGCTCCTGCCCGCAGTGGGTGGGGTGGTAGCAGGGGCTTCTAACCTCAGGCTTTGTCCCTGAATTCTGTCTTCACTATCACTTTGGTTTCATGAAAGGCAGGGGTGTCAAACACAAGATACGCAGGCCGGGTGCAGCTTTTTTATCCAGGCCAAGCAGTAGTTGGGTTCTACCATAGCCGCCCTTTCAGCAGCGCTGTTGCAGAGAGAGAGAGAGAGAGACAGGAGGAGGCCTCAGAAGGCAAAGAACAATACAGGGAAAGACCAAGAGGGGTGAGAGAGGGAGATGCTGCCGACAAGCTGGGAGAGCCCAATTAGCATCAGGCTGCCCTTTCCGCAGTGCCACTTCTGCAAGGCATCGCTTTGCAGATCACCACTCAGCAACTGACCTGCACAGTGACACATTGGCAGAAGCAGTGCTCTCAAAAGGTTGGCCAGCGTGATAAAACCAGAACCAGGGGGCATCCACTGAAATTGAGTGTTGGAAGAGTTAAAACAGATAACAAGAAATACTTTTTTTACCCAGCGGGTAATTAAGCTGTGGAACTCCTTGCCACAGGAGGTGGTGATGGCATCTGGTCTAGATGCCTTCAAAAGGGGATTGGACAGATTTCTGGAGGAAAAGTCCATCATGGGCTACAGGCCATGATGGTTAAGTTCAACCTCCTTATTTTAGAGGTAGGCTCCTTCAGAATGCCAGGTGCAAGGGAGCGGCAATGGGATGCAAGCATCTTGTTGTCTCATGTGCTTCCTGAGGCACCTGGTGGGCCACTGTAAGATCCAGGAAGCTGGACTAGATGGGCCTTGGCCTGATCCAGCAGGGCTCTTCTTATGTTCTTATGTTCTTAATTGAGCTCTCCCCTATCTCAAAAATACTACCCTGCTTATCGACATCATTTCTGACCCTCATCAGTGTCGAAAGCAGTTCGAAAGCACCTAAAAATGTGAGGAGATAAATAGGGACCACTTTGGTGGGAAGGTAACAGCGTTCTGTGCGCCTCTTGGCGTATAGTCATGCCGGCCACATGACCACAGAAGTGTGTCCTTGGACAAACGCTGGCTCTACAGGCTTAGAAACGGAGATGAGCACCGCCCCCTACAGTCGGTCACGACTAGACCATTCGGTCGTGGGGAAACCTTTACCTTTTTAAGCCAGATGCCATTACCACCTCCTGTGGCAAGGAATTCTAGTGCTTGATGGACTGGAAACTTCAGCAGCTTGTGTTTTGCTCCTCAGAGGAAAAATGGGTATGTCAGAAAAATTCGTGTGTGTCCTCAGGACAGCAAAAGTGCTTTCAAGCACCCCACGTTGTTTCCACACTTAAAATGTTCCACCTGCCTTCTCCAAGTGACCACTTAATGCAATTCAGTTATGCCTTATCACCTCTTAATCACCGTGCCGGACTTTCAGTCAGGGTGGTTGAAGGGTCGGCCTTGCCCTGCTCTGTCATTTCATGTTTATGACAGTCCACGTGATCATTCCAAGCAACTTCGGGGATTGCCAGTGCAGAGCAAGCTTTCCGGGGATCACTCATGGTCTGGAAGGGAAGGCCTGTTGCTTAATCTAGATGAATGAGTGAGGAGTGCAAAGGTGGAAACTACCAGGTGTAACGCTCTTGTATCTGTGCTGCAGATGCGTATCTCGGATGAAAGGAGTTTTTCAGAGAGCATGGCTTGTTTCTGTGGCACTTTCCAGTGCACAGAATTCTTTGCAATGTGTATCTCATTTATCTTGCCCTTCCATGAGGCCTTGTAGGAAACCCATGAACGTTCACGAGAGAGGGGGGGTAGGAGGGGTTACAGTGGGATGGTCAATGTGGGATTGGAGAAGGAGGGGAGGGATCTCATTTACCTGGCATGGTTACCACGCCAACGATGCTGTCCGACATGTACACCATGGCTGTTCGCCTCTTTTACAAAATCACAAGCTATCCTCACCCCTGCAACCTCATCATGTGCAGGCTAGTCACTAAGACAGCTGTGGCTCTGGGGCAATCTGGCTCTGGGCCAGATTGCAGCTGGCTTCAGCCTGCACCGGACAAGCCCCTCTCACAGCTCTCAGGCAGTGTTAACCTGAAGTTTGAACGAAGGTGGTACCTAGGAACGGATGCGGTAGCCTCAGCTGTTTGCACCAAGCTAATGGGTGGGTTGGTGGCAAAATTGTGTGTACATCCAATATTTACACGTATGGTAATTGTGGCATTTCACTTTGTGTTCACAGCAGCATATGCCCCCACCTCCATACTAATGGATAATATTGTGGTACTGGAGGAGTAGATGGAACATTAATAACTTGACGCTGTGCTGGAGCATGTGGAAACTAGCCTTTGCTCTGATGCGCTCACTTTCAACATGCAGTGAGGTCTGTACGTTGCGGGAGGGAATGTCATCATTCACTGGATACAGAAATGGTACAGTCCAAGTATGTCCTTACCTCATTTTTGCATATTTGGACAGGATAGCTTTGTCAAATCCCAGAGTTATCCTCAAAACTATTGGGGTGGTGGTGATTAAGGGAGGCATCCAGGAACCAGACCCCTATTATTATGTATTCATTACAGTATTTGTATGCCAGAGACTCATCTAAGACTCATCAGGTCTCACAGGCCCAAGGCAGGCTGACCCTAACCCCCCTTTTTCAAACTGGGGTTTTGACAAGTGTTGTTCTATAAGAGAAAGTCATAGAATCCTCCGTTTCTTCGGATGTTTCCCTTCGTGGTGCAGTCATCCTCCGGGCTGCACAGCTCTTGTGCTTTCCAAGCTTCCACAGGCAGCCTCAGGCTGTCTGTCAGGATGTGATCTGTTTCTTGCCTGTCCACATTCCTTTGTCTTTGGCCAGCCGCCTGCGGTCTCCCATCTAAGGCGAAACCCAAGCTGATTCTGCTTAGATTTTTCAGGCAAGGGGCCAGCGCAATGTGCACACTAGACCTCCTATTATTATCAGAGGAGGGGTCCAAGGTCAGAGATGTTAGAAGAAACTGGGTGTAGGAGCCATTTCTAGAAAGAACACTAGAAGGCTCTACTCTGAGAAGTCCCAGCAGCCTGGAGCAGCCTGGCCCGAGGAGGGGCCGCTGTGGGATACAGGAAGCTGGACTAGATGGGCCTTTGGCCTGATCCAGCAGGGCTCTTCTTATGTTCTTATGTCTCCATGTCCTCTTCCTCTGAGGACTCCTCTTCAGAACTCTGAGCATTGCAGGCAGCTTTCCAGCTTTGCCTGAGCCAGCAGTTAAAAAATAGAACTGGTTAGGTGGCAGAAACCTTTGCCAGATATCCCACAAGGTCTCTTGTGATGACAGCCAGCATCACAGCTGTTTGTTTGTTGCTTTACTTGCTTGGATTTGTATTCCACCTTGCCCATGTTAAAACAAGCCTAAAACAGGTGACTCACAACCATCAACAGGCATAAATAACAGCACAGTGCATGAACGAGAGCCCGGCTGGTGTCGCAGTTCCGGAGTTGGACTTAAACCTGGAAGATCCAGCCTCAAACCCTGTTCAGCTGCCAAGTTTCCTTGGGTGACCCTGGGCCAGACGCCATCTCTCTACCTCACAGGGTTGTTGTGAGGACAAAAGGAGGCAAGGAGCCACTAACACCACTCAGAGCTCTTTGGAGGAAGGGCAGTATAGAATGTGAAAAGTAATATACGTTAAGCTTTCTCAGGAGCAAGCCCCTCCCCCCTCTCTCTCTTTTCATGGAGTCTATTCTTCTTCCTGTGGTTACAGGAGAAATGGGGCAATTTAGTTGTTTGGTCATCTTCCCGATGCTCTCAGGTAGCCCTACTGCTTCCTGTCTGGTTCTCTGGCCTCCACAGAGTAAAGGCCACGTTCTATACTGCTGTACTGGTGATACACTCTTTATGAACCGGAGGGCATTCATAGCTTCCCTACAAAGACCACTACACCCAAGTTAGTGAGCTGTTTGCCTCGTGAGCAACTCTGGGGACCTGGTTTGCTGTGGGGCTCCATGGGGCTCCTTGCTATACCCTAAAACAGGGATTTCCTAGCACCTGCACTGGGGACAGGAAGTGTGTGTTGTCCACTAAGCTTCTTGCCTTTGTGACCGCCGTCCTGTTCTGTAGGGCAACTTTGCCCCACTAATTTCCAAAGTTGAACATGGGGCAGTCAGAGCCAACAGACCTTTTCTAGTGGATGTCAGTCTTTTGAACCAGACTTGTGATGGCTTCTGCATATGTCCAGGTCATCACGGTTTATTATTTATTATTATTATTTATTTAATTTTTATCCCACCTTTCTGCCCCATGGGCACCCAAGGCGGCTTACAGCATTAAAAGCAACACATTAAAACCACAATGTTTAACAATTAAAACAATGTTAAAAACAATATTAAAACAGTTAAAGTTTAAAACAGGCAAGCCCCGTGGATCCCACAATTTGATAAAATTTAAAGTTTAAAATTTAAAATTTAAAGATGAAGAATGGAAAATACCAGCCAGCCTGTCAACAATTGAAGGCTTGTTTAAATAAAAAAGTCTTCAGTCCCCGCCGGAATATTGCCAAAGAGGGAGCAGTTCTTAATTCTAAGGGGAGAGTATTCCAAAGTCGTGGGGCCACCACCAATTTCAGGCATTCCCAATTAGTCCAGTGGACTTGAAGTTTCCTGCAACTGGGATTTAATCTTAGCCCAAATCTTCAACATAGAATAAATAAAAAGTGTCTCCTCTCCAAAATTCGGCTGCTTCCTTCAACATGCAATTAGGGTGGACTTTTCTGAACACACATACACCCCACCCCCGCATGATTTTGCACTCTTGCTTCTTTCTGGCAATCAGCAGCAAAGCGAGGGAACGTGCCTGTGGTGATGACGGCCTCATTGATGAAACCCATCTGAAGTCAATTTGCAACCAACTTGCAAATTATGGCCGATCAATGGAAAAAAAATTGAACTCATTGACTCACTGTGTAAAAAAATAGAATAGTCACATGAACCAGCCACACTTGTGAAACCGCAGAACTTTGTTTCCCCTTCTCAACCAAGGGAAGGCTCACAATGACACTGTCTGAGGGTGCCGCCTCCACATTGCGGTGAACAATCTCTCTCAGAGATGGACCGCAGGGACATGCATCACGCGAACTGCTTGTCTGGAGTCTCTCTTCCTGCTAACATTTCCCCTCTGAGGTTGCATGTGACTGTGAGAGCAGCGAAACAGGAAGTTGTAATTTCAGGCTTCTTTGTTATCCGGTGCATCAACTGTGGTTGATCCCCTGACACAGCTTGCGGCCAGTTTCTGGTTAGCAGAGAGGCGCTTTGTGCTGATCTGGCTTCAGTTCCCACCTGCTTAATCAGTTAAGTGGTGCAGTTGAATCGTGCTTTCTGGCCAACTTGTGGGCTTCCACTGACAGCAAAGCGGCAGAGGAGCATCTGAGGGGAGGAATAGGTTTGGTTATCAGCTGGTCACCCCAGAGGCTGATAATACGATGTGAGCTTCCTTCTGAGAAAGCATCAAAAAAGCAGAAGCCATTGCTTTTAACCTCCTCGAGGTTTTGCAGCCTGGGGTTGGAGATAAAAGTGCTTATCTTATTTCCAAGAGAGGAGCTTCGCTAATCTGTTCCAGCAAAACTGACCAAGAGTTCTGTGCTGTGGTACGTTAAAATTCACCACACTTAGGTACCAGGGGACTTGTCCCTGGTTTTGCTTGCCTTGAACAGTGTGGAACTGTAAAACGTAATTATTGTGAGGCCACGGCAGCAGGGTGGGGCTGTCAGTGGGCCACTGAGACCCGGAAGGGTGCGATTTTGCAAATACTTAAGTGTGAGCTGGTGCCAGGATATGGCCAGTGAATAGGGCCCTTTTTTGGCATCTCCGCTCAGCCGGGAATTGTAAGGGTTGTTAACAGAGTTAACAGACAGTTTCTCCCCCTTCTTGGAATTGTTACCTCACTTTCACTGATTCCTCCATCCGAGGCCCAGATCTCAACAGGGTGTTGCTGTTCACCTGCTTCTTTTGTCGAGCTCAGTCCAGTGGACTCTCTGCGTACTTCACACTATGTTGCTATGTCCTGCAACCTGATGGGATAATGAAAAGGAGGGCTGAGAATAAAACAGCCAATATTATTAGGCCAATGTACAAATTGATGGTAAGGCCGCATCTGGAGTATTGTGTACAGTTCTGGTTGCCACACTCAAAAAATATATAGGGGAACTATATAGGGGAAGAGAGCAACGAACGTGATTACGGGGCTGGGGCACCTACTATATGAGGAAAGGCTACAGCGTTTGGGGCTCTTCAGCCTAGAAAAAAGGCACCTGAGGGGGCACTTGTTTGAGACATACAAAATTATGCATGGGATGGATAAAGTGGATAGAGGTTCTTTTCCCTCTCTCACAACACCAGAACCAGGGGACATCCACTAACATTGAGTATTGGGAGAGTGAGAACAGATAAAAAGAAATACTTTTTTACCCAGTGGGTAATTAAACTGTGGAACTCCTTGCCACAGGAGGTTGTGATGGCATCTGGCCTGCATGCTTTTAAAAGGGGATTGGACAGATTTCTGGAGGAAAAATTCATCATAGGCTACAGGCCATGATGGTTAAGTTCAACCTCCTTATTTTAGAGGTAGGCTACCTCAGAGTGCTGGATGTAGGGGAGCGGCAACAAGATGCAGGCAACTTGTTGTCCTGTGTGTTCCCTGAGGCATCTGGTGGGCCGCTGTGAGATGAAGGAAGCTGGAATAGGTGGGCCTTTGGCCTGATCCAGCAGGGCTCTTCCTATGTTCTTATGATGTCTGTTTTTTCCTTGCTACTCGCCATGTGTCGCCCACATACAGGCCTCTTGTTCCAACAGTCACACTGACATATATGCTGGGGGCAAAAAACAAACGATGGTTGATTTAATCAGAGAAGTAAGACAGGGAAGTTTGTTGCTTCTGGGGGTGGAGTAGCATGTGATGACACAAATCAAAATGTCCCAATTCCAAGTCTTGAACCAGACTTCTGTGGTCAGTGCTAAAATTGCTGAACTGTGTATCAGACCTTCTCTTCTGAGACTTTCCCAGCAGTATGTGCAACCATCCCAGGGCACCCTTTTGGGTTACAGTCTCCTTACGATGATCTCCCAATTCAGAGGACCTCATTGACCACCCAGTGATAAGGTTGCAACTTTCTGTCTCCGGCTGGCTGGAGAAGGAGCCTGGCTTGTTCCACACCAATGGGATTTTAGCACAGGTTGAAATACAGCAGGTACCTTTTTGTGGGGTGATAGGGTGTTGCCTTTCTTCCAAAGAGCAGCCACAGGAAGGGCCAAAACCAGCGGGTGTCAGGACGTTTTGTGGGCAAGCTTCTCTTCCAGGTTTCCCACTGTATTCTGAGTATGCAGGTTCCCATCCTCAGTAGAAACACAAATTATGAAATCAATCGTCTGGCTGAATTCAGTCTCCTTCACCTTAGTCCAGAGAGCAGCCTCTCTGTGCCCAGTAAACTTGAATGGAATGTTTTCTTACAATCACAGGGTTGGAAGGAACCTACAAGGTCATCTAGTCTGTACAACCCCCTGCCTGTAGCAGGAAATCCTCCTGGCGTGTCTCCAGCAGGTGCCAGTCGAGCCTCTGCTTGAAGGTCTCTAGTGGGAGAGAAACGGCTTCTTTTTTCCTTCTTACAACTGCTTCTTTTTTTAAGTCAATTTACTCTGGAGTAAGCTGGAGGAGAGCGAATTCTATCAGCATTGATTTCATAAATTGTGTTGAGCGGCTTCCCCTGAGGGAAGCACATTTGTGCTGGAAATGCATTTGGAAAGCAGCTTGTTGCTGCATCCCTCTTGCGCTCTTGAATCTTGTTGCCTTCCGTGACTGTGGAGCCCATTTCTTTGCAGTGTGGAGCTGAACGAGGACCCCTTGACACCTGCAGTCCTGGCCTGCCTCGGGTTCCCCTTTCTGCCTGCACTGGCAACCTTCACTGTCCGTGTTTTACAGCTCAAAGCAAATTTCCCTCCGTGGCACAAATCACGTCCGAGATACATAACGTGCTAATTTAACAAAGCAGCTCTTTGATGCTGCTTTAATTTTTTAACAACAGCTCAGAGGCAGTGATGTACAGATTATATAGTGTCAGTTTCCCAATTAAAGTTTTACAGGAAAATACTCTGTTTTCGCTGGAAGCCAGTTTCAGCTTGCTCCCTTCCAGCACTTGTGCAAATGAGGAAAACACGGCTGCAAAGCATCCATTTGAAACCTTGAAATATTTATGGAGGCTTCACTTGAATACCGAAGCAAGAATCTTCCTGTAGGCTTGTTGATGTCTTTCATATGCATATATTTTGTAATTAAATGTCTGGAAGCTTCTCATTTGTTTGTGGTTGATGGCTTCCTTTCTTTCTTTGAAACAGTAATAAGGTATTTAACATGCTCATTGTAGAACCCTCTTACAATCTGAACTGGGGGAGAGGCTGTGTACCTGTGTACTTCAAGCCTACTGGTACCTAATTCTTCCCATTAATTACACTATAAAATTATAATCGGGCTGAATAATACCATGCCTTTCTGGTGATATTATTGAATGGTTATTGGGCCCATATGGGACGTGGTGGCGCAGCGAGTTAATCCGCTGCTGCTGGGCTTTCGACCGCAAGGTTGGGAGTTCGAGACTACGTGACGGAGTGAGCTCCCGTTGCTTGTCCCAGCTCCTGCCAACCTAGCAGTTCAAAAGCACCTAAAATGCAAGTAGATAAATAGGGACCACTTCGGTGGGAAGGGAATGGTGTTCCGTGCGCTACGGCGCAGAGTCATGCTGGCCACATGATCGGACAAAAATGCCGGCTCTACAGGCTTAGAAGCAGAGATGAGCACCGCCCCCTACAGTCGGTCACGACTAGACCATTCGGTCGTGGGGAAACCTTTACCTTTATTGGGCCCACGGCGATACAGACCTTAAAGCATGAGGCACTTGAAGGTGGGAAGTTGCCAGTTTTTCTATGTTCAAACTTGCAACCTTTAAGAGAGCTTAGGAAAAATGAGGTTTCTAGAGGCGCATTATTCTAGGGTAGTGGTTCCCAAACTGTGGGTCAGGACCCACCAGTGGGTCATGAGTCAATTTCAGATGGGTTGCGAAGTACCTGGAGCAGCCATATCGAAGATATGAGAAGGTGGGATGCTGGAGAGTAGGAGGACTGTGTGCTTGTTTTGCTTGTGTCAAGGGTGGAAATAGGCTTTCCCCCCTTTCCGATTCACTTTGCTGTTTTAACGTGACTGAGAAACAGCCCGGCTTGTTGCCGCCTTCTCAGGAACGCAGCAGGCTCCGGCGTCACAATGACGGCACCTCTGGCCGTGGCATCGAAAACCGCTAGTCTAGGAATCCGACCCCGTGGAAACTTCCCTTAGGTCACTACAGCATTGTCGGAGGACCCATAATAACCCTTCAAAATAAAATTAGCAAACGGTTATGCAGTTGTAGCAATACGTATGCTTTATGCCGAGGGTGGTCCTTGCTGCAACCAGCTTATCGTTGTCTAAAGCAGGGGTCGGTAACCGACAGCCCACAAGCCGAATCTGGCCCGCCACCCAAAGTCATTTGGCTTGCTGAGCCTGAGCTCAGGCAGGCAGCTCCGCCATTCCCCGTCCAGCCCGCCGCACACTGGTCAGGAGGCCTTGCCTCTCAAGCTGAGCTCCGCCCAGCTCCTTCAGGTAGTTTGGTGGTGGCCTGATGGCATCATCCCTGAATGTCCAGCCCCTTTCCCCCAAAACGTTGCCGACTCCTGGTCTAAACTGACGGGTGGTGGTTCTCCAGGGCTTCAGGCCAGCAAAGGGTCTGACCCTGGGGCCTTCAGCAGGCAAGGCTCTGCTTTGAGCTACTTTGATTAAAGGTTTGCAGGAAGCAGCTCACCACCCCGTGATAGAGAGCCGTCACCCCGGAGATAAGGCTGCAAGGAACCTGTATTCACGAACAGAGTGTCCAGCAGCAAAGCATAAACCGTTCTGTACAATTCCTCAGTTCACACTCTCACGCCTCTAACAACCACCGCCACACCATACAGGTGATCCTGGCTCTGCTTAGTTATTTCCCAGGGCCAATCAGAAATAGGATGACCTCATCCTCTGTCATTGCTGCTGAGGGATACCTCAGCTGTGTGTGTGGCTCAGGACTCCTGGGTCCTTTCTCTGGCAAAATGACTCAGCACTTTGACCCTGCGCCTAGGCCTTTAGCCATTCAGGCCTGTGAATTTCTTAGGTTGGAATCTCAACACCCAACATTCTTGAAGGGGAGCCCAAGGTCAGTCTAAATCGGCTATATTCAACCAGTTTGCCACTGCCCAAGGATGTGCTGCGAATGGTCTTTCTGTAGGCATGCCACTGGAGTTTTGGGGAAGGTAGTTTATTAGCAGGGCCATAGGGTGATTTGAGCCCCCGGCTGGAAGTATTTTGTGCCTTGTCAATTGTAAAAAAAAAAAAAAAAAAAAAACAGTGTGCCTTGTCAGTGTGCTGTGAGATGAAAAAGGCTCACAATTGCTGGTTTAATAATATGCAACATTTGCAGAGTGTGATTGAGTATGCTTTGAATGTGTCTGTTATTCCATTAATTGGCTTTTTCTTCCCAGGCAGTTTCTTGGTTATGCGTATGTTTAATGTCCGTCATTTTAAGATTCTTAGTAGCTCCCTAGTTTTACTCATGACTTAGTTTTCAATATGATCCAGTATGTCTATTTACTTCTACATTTGAGACTTTGTATACTATGGTCTTATGTTTTCCCTAACGATTGCCTTTGTGATAAACACTGAATATTTCTGGTCTTTGACCGCAATAAAGAATGATTGATTGATTGCTTTGAATCTGTTCGGTTGCGTAGTCTTTTAATAAGTAGCTTTTAAAAAGTGGGTTTTGCTCTTTGTTTCTGCCACTCGACATCTTGAACTTGATGAAACCTGCAGTGATTTCCTATTGCCCAAGTGCCGAAAAGGCCATCTATCTGCTTCTCTCCCAGACTCCTGTTCCGTCTCTAAATCTCCCGCCCCCTTTTGATTGCTCCTACCAGTCATTCAGAATGTGCATCTTCTCTCTTCTCGATGTGTGTCTGTGCAGCTGTCCTGGCACCCCTAAAGAGTCTGCTCTCTTTGCTTTGTGAACAAGTGGCAACTGTTGTCAGTGCGTGTGGTTTTTGTTAATCCAATATTTTCCTTAAAATATTAGAGGCTTTCCAGACATTGCAATGACAGTGTAGATTTCCCCAAACAAATTGTTTCCTATTTCAATTAAATGAAGAGAGACATTCAAGGCGGTGCTTCAAAGAAGGGGGTGAGTAAGGGGAGAGTAATTGCAACAGGGGAGAACAGCTTATTTGCCGGATCGTACGGAAGGTGCAGGTGTCGTTTCCAACAGCAGGCAGCCAGCCAGCTGCCCCAGAATCTCAGAAACAAGCTCCCAGTAGCACCAACTCCGTGGGTGCCGGTGTTCTGCCCGCAACCACAATAATTTGCAATGGGTGCTCAGCACCTACCATGTTGGGCACCCCCAAAGGACAGCCCCCCCCATGTTTGGCGCTGGGCCGGAGTGCGCCCGGCCCAGTGGTGAACAGGCCCAGCCGAGGGCAGCGTGATCGAGCCAATGAGCTCCTTCCCGAGGCATCGCAGGCGCCTCAGGAAGAAGCTAATTGGCTCGCTTGCCCCAGCCTCGTAAGGGGGCGGGGCTGCCTTCCAACACCTAAATGCGATGCAAAGCAGCCGCTTCCGAGGCCGGGGCGATGACAGAGGGCGTGGCCACATCAGGGGGCGTGGCCACATCATCGTCAGGGGCATGGCTACGTCAACGTCAGTGTTGACGGCAAGTCGGTGCCCCTGGCTGCTCCCAACATCTTGGGTGCATGTTGGTCTTAGGCCAGCCCTGCTCTGAAGCACAGACAAACTAGGTCTCTTAGGGCGCAATCCCAATTTGCGCTGGAAAGAGTAGGCCGGGGGGCCTGCACCATATCCAGAGGAAGTTGGGAGCAGGTGGCAGCCTCCCTGGGGCAAGGGAATGGGCTCCTCGCATCTGTGCCTGCTATTTAGCAGCATCCCAGCTCCACCCCCCTCCCTGGGGTGGCATACAGTGATGTCATGCAGGGGGTACGCGGGGGTACGCGAGTATCGGTTTCTAGGATTACAGCTGGCCCCGCCCATTCGCCCGCCCACTCGTCGACTCCGCCCCCTGCAACATTTGAATTTCCTGCACGTTTGAGTTGCCTGCATGTTCTCAGAGCCAGGCAGGCAGGCAGGCAGCGAGCGGAGCCTTTCCTTTCCTTGCCACTGAAAAATGAGTTGCTCTGGGGTTTTAACATGATGCCAGGCCTCCTGAACATGTTCTGGGGGTGCTGTGGAATACTGTTGCAACTGTTGGGTCAGTTTAAAATCATCTGAGGCCTCAGAAAGGGCTTTTTTCATGTCACTTCCTGCCACGATATCACTTCTGGCTTATGACGTCACTTCCGGTGGGTGGGTCCCGACACGTGCCAATCAAAAGTGAGTACCTGTTCTTAAATCATTTAGATGACACCACTG
>JAJKFI010000093.1:1018405-1032198 GCA_029204185.1 Lerista edwardsae
CTCTCTCTCTCTCTCTCTCTCTCTCTCTCTCTCTCTCTCTCTCTCTCAGAACTTTTGAAAACAAGTTTCCTTCTGCGTAAAACAATGAACAGCTGAATTTTTGCAAATAGCAAAATAGCATGACATACAACTGCATCACAGGCCAATTCCAACCTCCTGTACAGGCCCCCAGTTTTTAATTTCTGGCCTCGACTTGCCCATTTCAAGAAAGCGAAGCCTCCTAACTAGTGTCTTCCTTACAGGCAATTGGAATCTTAAAAGCCTGCTGAGAAATAGGCAGAAGATACTCCCTACCTCCCCCAGGCAGAGAGCTTGGGAACCGTTGTAAGTCTTTAATCCTTACAGACTGAAAGCTGTGGTAGGCCATTTTAAGCTTGCAAGAAAGAACCTTACCTTGTAATTCCCGCGCCCAAACCCAAACAGTCATAAGTATTCAGTGCTGAGCCTTCATGGCTGCAAGACATTTATCTAGCACAACTGCAGATGGGGAAGGAGAGAATGAGAGGCCTACAACAATAACACAAGGTGCTCTGTTTATAATGTAGGAATTCCTCAATTAATTCCATACCTGAAATAAAACATGCCCTCAAGCGAACCATCTGCTCAAATTTAAACTGGAAGATAATAGATTTGGAAGGGAGGACTGTAATTATTTGCTAGGTGATTCAGATTAACTTACAAAGACAAGTGCTAATACCAATCACACACTACCCCTCTGGGCCAAGTGGAAATTGGGTGGCAGCAAAAAAAAAGTGATAGCACATAAATTGCAGGTACTGCAAGGCTGATTGGCCAGTCTGATCATCTTGGTGCTGATGAATGGCTAAGATTTGAGCACCTTTTGGACAACTCGGGTTTTCTTAGAAAAGGCAAATGATGGGCATTGATGGCCCTGAAACATGATTGTCCGGTCACTGGTTCTGGCGGTGAACAGCTGTTCGGAAACATTCAAAAGCCAGACCAAAGCATCGTGTTCTTACCAGGGCAACTTTAATTGCATGGTGGAGTTTTGAGATTTCTTTTGTTGGACTGTGTGAGATTTTACTAAAATAATCTCTCAAAAAATGGGGAATCCGCCGTGGAAAGTCGAGCAGTGTCCAACAGCACTGAATGAATACACAGTTTATCTAATAGGCAAGACTAGCCTACTTTTGGGCGAAAGTAGCAGTTGATCACGCCAGGACAAAAAGCACTGCCAAGGAAGCAGCACTATGCTGCGTAACACAAGTACTGTCAACAACTGTTGAATGTTTTAACGTTTTTCATACAATTCAGTGGCGCTGATTCCAAGGGTAACTCAAGTTTTCTTGCGTCATCAAAACCTTTTCAGTTATCTTAACCGAGGCCCACAGGGAGAGGGTCTCTGTGTTTCTGGGGGTCCAAACTCTGAGCCGTGGATCCCTGGGGGACTGCAGCAACCAGTCAGGGGAACAGCAGAATCCTTGCAAAAAGCCCACCTGCCTTCCAATGTATAGGATTGTAGCCCGAATGGGGAGCCTTGGCCATTGCCCTCAGTAGTAGCACAGTGTTGGGGATATTATTGCATTGACATTTGGCTAGTGTTCCCAACAATAAAAGCAAGCACTAGCTACTTCTGTCCCATTAGAGTGCAAGCCTGTGCACTCCTAGACTCAGCCGTGCCAACTCAAACGTAAGTTCCACTGGTTTCTATTGCACGTGGGAGTTCCTCCTCTCCTCCCAAGGGCGTGGAGCAGTTGTGTCATTCAAATGATTTTGGAACAGGAACTCACTTTTGATTGGCACTTGTCGGAAACCCGGAACCAGCCACGGAGCCTGTTAGGATCTGGAACGCCCGTTCTGGTCCGTTCCCCCTGAATGACATCACTGCCTTCGCCCCCCTAGGAATCTGGAGTCGCTCCCTTTAACCCTCTGAGTGCCGGCCAACCAAGAAGAAAAGGTCTTTGCAGAGGAATGGGGAGGAGGGAGAGTGAAGTGGGCAGAGTCAGCCCTAATTTTAACTAGTGGAACTGAGTTCCCCTGTGTTCCCCCTGCATGACATCACTGGTGTGGAGAAAGAGCAGGACTTGACAATGTCCAGGCTTACCTTCTTCCTTCGATCCAACCTCTTCTCCCCGCTTAAGTCAGCCACTCCTCTACCCCAACCAATGGCTTCCAGCTGGCCCCATGACTGAGCCCCCACCCCCCCACTAGGGTACAGGCATGCCCCGGTATCTGCTACAGTTCTGTCCCAGACTCTCCCATGGAGACCTGAAACCGTGGCACCTTTTCGAAGAGAGGGGAACATCAGTGCCACAAGGTAGCAAAAGAGATTCGCTCCATGCTCCGCTGTCTCTTTAAGAGCGCAGTTCTGTCCTGGCATTGCACTGGTGCTGCGCTCTTGTCCCAGTCCAGTGATTGTCATCAGGCAGCAGCGCCAGCGCGCGTTCCAGAGGTGTGCCAGGGGTGCAACGGGGTGGCGACAGCCAATGGCCATTGCATGGCACCCTGAGCCCCGTCCCTGGCCAGGGCGGCCCCAATCCGGGCGGCCGCTGCACACGTTCGCCTAGCCTGCAGATCAGCAGGCGCAGATGCGAGCAGCCCCATAGGGCTGGCTGGGGCTTACCTGGGTGCAAGGGGAAAACGTCCCCTTGCCCTGTGCTGCACTTGTGCTGCCTCCTAATGGCCTTATGTGCCAGCCTTGCTGTGCCGGCGCTGCTTAGGATTGGGCTGTCAATCTCTCCTCCCGCCCCCGCCCCAAAAAGATAGCTGTGACACTTCTGGGTAAAACTTGTAGGTTATTTAGTAACCCAGTTTCTAGCGTGACACAATTGGCAACCATATAATTACAAGTACAATAATTATTAGAATCATAGAGTTGGAAGGTCCTACAAGGTCATCTAGTCCAACCCCCTGCCTGGAGCAGGAAATCCTCCTAGAGCATCTCCAGCAGGTGCCTGTCGAGCCTCTGCTTGAAGGTCTCCAGTGAGGGAGAATCTACCACCTCCCTTGGCAATCTGTTCCACCAGAAGCACGATTTTTAAATCTTAAATACGGGATGTCCCTTATAATAAGGGACACCTGGCAAGTCTACTCCCCTTCTTCTGGCATTCTGAAGTAGCCTACTTCTAACATAAGGAGGCTGCACCACCCATCATGTCCTATAGCCCACAATGGACTTTTTCTCCAGAAATCTGTCCAATTCCCTTTTAAAGGCATCTAGGCCAGATGCAAGCACCACCTCCTGTGGCAAGGAGTTCCACAGATTAAGTACCCACTGGGTAAAAAAAAAAAAAAGTATTTCCTTTTATCCCTTCTAACTCTCCTGCCACTCAGTTTTAGTGGATGTCCCCTGGTTCTGGTGTTGTGAGAGAAGGGAAAGAACATCACTCTGTCTGCCCCATGCTGTATTCATATAGGTTCATGCTGTAGGATTAGGCCCAGGAAGTAAAGGGGGTTAGGATATCGGTGGTGCAGGTGGCAACAATCCTGGGATTGGAACTGCCCATACCTCTGCCCTCCCCTACCCCTCTGCCCTTCCCCACCTTCGTTCTGCCTTTCAAGGGCAGGTATTTACTACAAGCTGTGGTGTTGCATCTAAATACAACAGTCCTTTTTAAAAAAGGGGTTTCAACAGGGGAATCTCAAAACCATCCACGTTTAACAGTTGCTATTTAACTGAGTGGGTGTAGAGGTCTCATTAGCACAGCCAAAAGGGACATTTGCAGAGGGTTAAAAGCCACTTACCAATGTCCCAGCGACCAGTGTTTAGCCAAGCCAACATGCCTGCTAAATGCTTGACTGGTGGCAAACTGCATTAAGGGTTGCAATTTGTGGGGGGGGGGGAGCTTTGAGGACAAATGGCTCATCAGCCAAGTGGAGGTGAACTTCAAGATTGTTTGGGCTGAGATCCAGATGAATCTCCTGCCCACCTTCTATAAGACGCACTTAAAAATCCAGTTTCTGAAGCGGCAGATGAGGCCAACCACTTGAGTATTGGCAGGGACATAGTCAGAACAGCAGGGGAAGATCATCACTCAGCCTTCTATAGCAAAAGCACTCAGGTGCGGCCTTTAAAATATTCAAAGTGCAATCCTAACCTGTAGTAAGGCCGGCACAGTTAGGCCAGCAAAGTTTGGCTGGCAGAAGGACCACACCATTTGGACTTTTCTCGGAGTCGGTGAGGATGGCTTACATCTGTGTGCTGGCCTCTGACTCCAAACGCACTTTGCGGTGGCCCTTGTGCCGGCCAAACTTTGCTGTCCTAACTGTGCCAGCCTAACTCCAGGATAGGATTGCACCCTGAGGGAGAAAGAGAATCTGGAAAGGCTAAGGCTGGAGGGGAAGAATAAAAGCAAAAGACAGTTCTGGACAGTTGTGGTGATGAGAAGATAATATCTGATGATTAAAAAGGAAAAAATAATAATAATAAATGTCACAAGTAGAGAGTTAATGACAAGCCCTGTGTCACTAAGGGCTGAAGGCCACAGCTGCATATAAATGATGAATAGCAGAGGAGGAGAGTAATTAATAAGGGCAAACGTGTCTACTTAGACTGAAGGCAAAGATTAAAATAGGAACAGGGACATGATTTCAGAACCTGCTGCGCACAAATCAGCGTTGGCCGATGAAATACTCTTGCAAAACGTGTTGCTATTCTTCCTCCTCATCCTTCTTCAGTATTTTTTTTGCAAAGCAAGCAACAATTCAAAAGAAAGTACTGTTAAAAACAAAAAAAGAGGAGTGTCTGTGTGCGCCTCTGCCTCCTCCAACACTAGAAGGGTATAGGTGTAAACAAAACAGCTACAGCAGAGTTTTGAAATGGGTCACCATTCCTTGAAACTCTCCATGATTTATCGTCTCCTTACGTTTGCTGGTCATCAGAGAGCTAAGCAAGACGTAGAAGAAGTGTATGGAAACAGTCCTGATGGAAGATTAAAAAAAAAAAAGACTCTCCTAGCGGAAAGCTGGTCTTTCAGACTGCGGGCTTCTTGACCAAAATTCTTGATGGTCAGGGCGGGTTGGCAGTAGAACAAATTGCCTAGAGTGATGGTGGATTCTCCTTCCCTGAGATCTTCAAGCAGAGGCTTGACAACAGACAGAAGGGTGGACTAGATGACCTTGTAGGTCCCTTCCAACTCTATGATTCTAGCCCTGCCAGGACATGCTTGGACTCTGCTCTGTATCTGTGCCGCCATGTGTCTGCAAGGCAGGGTTCGGATGTGCATTAACGATACTTCCTGCCAGTCTCCAAACTCCCCTGCTCCATGTTCCCCCCTAAGCTCATGCATCTCATTCGTGGAAGCACAGGATAGAAAAATCAGGGCTCTGTTTGGCTTAACCTTCCCCAGCTGGTCCCAGATTTACCAGGGTTATACAAGTACTGCACTTCTTCCCCGTTCCCCAGGGTGCTGCCTCTTGGGTCCCATGATTCTTGCAAGGTCTCTCACGATCCAAAATGTCAGTTCTCAGGAGCGCCTGAGTACACCCTGGTGCACAATTTGAAAGCCACTAATCTATACCATCGCCTTCAAATATGTTTCAGTGACTCCTTCCTGCCAGCAAACCTTGGAAATTGTCGTTCTGTGTGTGGGTTTAGGGGCTGGAGGAGTCTTCACATCCTGCGTCTCTCCAAAGAATAACATTGTCTCAGGGGCTCTGAGGAGCTTTGCAACAACCTACATGGGGCATTACTGATCTGGGCAGGTGAGGAGGTTGTTCCTTCAGGTGAGACCAGTGGCTGATCTTACCTTCTCAGCCAGGGGGAGGCACCACCTTGATGGCCTTGGAAAGCCTGCCAGGAGCCTCAAAGGACAGGAATTGATGGTAGGACATCTCTGTTTGTTCCGTCACACGTTGAGTCACTCAGGGCTTGCTTGGTCGGGAGATGGCAGCCAAGCGATACTGCCAAGTATTGCAATACTGCCAGGCAGCTCAAGCAATACAATGAATGTGTCTGGTTTCAGGCTAAGACTTCGCTTTGGCAGTGATTTGGAGCGCAATCCTAACTTGGAGTTAGGCCGGCACAGTTAGGCCAGCAAAGTTTGGCCAGCAAAGGGACACCGTAAAGTATGTTTGGACCACTCTCGGAGTCAGAGAGACCAGCACGGAGACATGGTTCAAACTCCGAGAGTGGTCCAAACACACGTTACGGTGGCCCTGCTGCCAACCAAACTGATGGCCTAACTGTGCCGGCCTAACTCCAGGTTAGGATTGCACTCTTGATTAAATAATTCCCCAGGTTTACTTGTTTAGACAACTGTCTGCTCACCAGTGTTGTTTACACAACTTTCTTCAAAGCTAATTAGACGTATGTCCTTTGGCATCATCACAGCCTCGGGGCCAATGTTACCATCACTTCATTTTTTGATACTTCCTCTTATTGTCCGGGTTGGGGGGGGGGGGTGGAGGTATGTCTGGAAAGACACAGAGCAGATACCAGCACAAAACGGCTCAGCAACATCCAAGCTCCAAGTTCCATGAACCTTGATTAAGTGCAGGTCGTCATCATTATAACGTGGCCTGTGGCCTTCCAGAATAGTTTAATCCAAAGATAAAATATAATTTTCTTTTTCAGTCTGTTTAGTTTTTCATTAAGTTCGCATAGCTCCTTTCAAAGTTTATGAGGAAAGGTGTTGCTTGATTTCTCTTTCATCAGCTAATTTTAATTATTCACACCATTGGCTTCATTAAGTCAAAGCATCCGTAACATTACTTGTGAAATGATGATCTTCATGTCTAGTGGCTGTGTGTGTGTGTGTGTGTGTGTGTGTGTGTGTGTGTGTAAGAGAGAGAGAGAGGATGATAAGAAATCCTGCATGCTTTTTAGAAGCAGGAACATTGAAACTCCATTTGAAGCTTCCTTTGCCCATGGAAATGGAAAACTCTTCATTTTGTTGATTGGCTGAATGTGGAGAGCTTTCAACTATCGTCCTCTCAGCGGAGGAGTCCAGCTCAATAAAGGCTCTAATATGAATCATAGAATCATAGACTTGGAAGGGACCTACAAGGTCATCTAGTCCAACCCCCTGCCTGGAGCAGGAAGTCCTCCTAGCGCATCTCCAGCAGGTGCCTGTCGAGCCTCTGCTTGAAGGTCTCCAGTGAGGGAGAATCCACCACCTCCCTCCAGTGGCAATCTGTTCCACTGTCGAACCGCCCTTCTCGTCAAGAAATTCTTCCTGATGTTCCGCAGGAATCTCCTCTCTTGCAGTTTGTACCCACTGGACCTAGTTCTACTGTCAAAGGCAGATGAGAACAGATTTGCCCCTTCTTCCTTATGACAGCCCTTCAGATATTTGAAGAGTGCCATCATATCCCCTTCTCAGTCTTCTCCAAGCTTAACATACCCAGTTCCCTCAACCTTTCCTTGTAGGGCTTGTTTCGTTCGTTCGTTTCATATACGATATAATGTTTATTGGCATTAATACATTATTAAAAACACAGTTAAAACATAAAAATCATCATTGAGGTTCTGTTCCCACTACCATATACAATATTGGACTCAAAGCTGGTTACTTTTTTGATAACAGCTGATAGAAATTCTGCCACTAAATCAGTGATTGTCTCAGAGGTGTGTAGGACTTGTTTTCCAGCCCTCTGGATCATCCTCGTTGCTCTTCTCTGAACCTGCTCCAATTTGGCTGCATCCTTCTTGAACTGAGGTGCCCAGAATTGAACACAGCACTCCAGGTGAGGTTGCACCAATGTCTCTTGAGCTTCCTAATGCTTCCTGATGAGCTTCCTAATGAGAGGCCACTGCTGAGATCCAGAGGGGGAGGAGCCCCTCCCCCTTTCTCATTTGATCAGATCCCCAGTCCCAACAAAGTAATTTGTAATTCTTGCATACTGTATGTTGGCCCCAGTGATGACACCACAGTTGCGTCCCAGTTCAATGTATTGAACATTTGTGCCCATTCTTCTTGCGTCCCCGACATTTGTGACCAAGACATATATGTTTACATCCGATTAACTTTTTTATTTAAATGAGAGTAGATAAACAGGTACCACTTCGGTGGGAAGGTAACAGCGTTCCGTGCGCTACGGCCAGTAGTGGTATCTAAAGCGGGAGGAACCGGAATGCTGGGCGGGACGTGCGGTTGATTGGCAGCCCGTCTGTTCTGTTCCGCCGCCTGCCCACCCACCGCGCAGGCTGCCCTGGCCTCGGAGGGGGTGCCTGCTCGCCGGGGGGGATGGGTGGGGCGCGCCAGGTGCCTGGGCGAGCAGCGGTGGGCGTGTCAAGCAGGGGCAGCCCGCGCAACAGGCGGGCAGGCGGCGGAACAGAACGGACGGGCTGCCAATCAACCGCACGTCCCACCCAGCATTCCGGTTCCTCCTGCTTTAGATACCACTACTGGCCGTAGCACATGGAACACTGTTACCTTCCCACCAAAATGGTACCTGTTTATCTACTCTCATTTTTACATGCTTTCAAATTGCAAGGTTGGCAGGAGCTGGGACAAGCAATGGGAGCCTTTTCCATCACGTGGTCTCGAACTATCAGTCTTCCGGTCAGCAAGCTCAACAGCTCAGTGGTTTAACCCGCAGCGCCACCACGTCCCTGTTACATCCACTTGGCCCAGTAACGCACATGCATTTTTAAGCACACATTTTGATGGCCTTCCGTTCTACCGTGGAGATATAAAGTCCATCGTAATTTTTCTTTCTATAAGGTTCTACGGACCTTGGCTTGAACTGGGGCCCCGTAGTTCCCATGGCTAGATCTGGGTGGGCAAGAGGGCACCTCGCCCTTCTGTTTCATCCCCCGCATCCATTCACAATCCAAGGATTGGGAAGAGGGGGAGCAGCAGGTGGCCAGAGGTGGGCACCCATCATTAATTTTTGCTACCTGAGGCGACCATGTCCTGGATGGTTTTAAAAAGGAAAAACTCTTTAAATAGCATTCCCTACTGCCACACTGCAAAAGCATGCCATTTGCAGTCTTCTGAGCTCCCTTAAGCCACTTCTAGGTCACTCAGTGTGTTCTGGGGCAAACAAGGATCTGGAAGTGGCATTTAGGAGCTCGGAAGATGGCTCTGCAGCCCTGCAAACGGCGCCATTCTGCAGCGCACCAGTGTGGAAGGCTGTTTTCTTGCTTGTTTTTCCTTTTTAAAATGGTTTCCCCTCCCGTGTTGGTGGATATTGGGATCCACCAGGGAGTGAGGAAACAGGACCCCTGCGGATACTGAGGGATTGCTGTGTATGTATTCCTTGCATTGTTGGGTTCGATTGTGTACGACCTGACATGCCCCTGGAGTGCCTGCCCTGGGAATGCCTTTCCCAGGCTGGGTGAGACCTGCAGGCTGCCAGGCTAATTGTGCACTGAGTGCTTTAGAAAAATGTATGCAAACAGCATGGAGGGCCTGTCCAAATCATTCCCCGAAGCGGCGAAGCTGGTGCATTTTTGAAGTTCGGAGTGTTTTCCTCCCTCGCAGACTGACAGTTAAAATGTTGCTGTTAAAGCAATAAGCAGAATTTTTCAGTTAGCTTGTCAAAACAAAGAGCACTTTTGCTGCGGCAGAGCCTGAAGTCGCGCCAAACAATAGGAAGCGCCTTTCAGCGGCACGTCTCCACGATGCAGTCAGCTTCCTGGCGTGATCGCCTTACCCGAGCACCGTGTGCGATTTCCCCATATAATAACGCTTTATGGGAAGTGGACATTACGTGAATGCTGAATGCAGAATGACTTGGGGAGACGAGTGCCAAACGCGGTCAGGAAGGGGAGGGGCAGACCGACAAAGAGGGGTGCGGGTGAGCTCTGGGCTGATCTGGGGTCACCCCCAAAGTTATGTACATGAATATATGTTGGCGCCTTCCGGCAAGGGGTGACCAACACCGGGGCAGCCAGCATTAGGGGTTAGGACCAGCACTGGTCCGCCTTCCTGCCACCAGCCTTGCCTGGGTTCGTCCACTGGCCAGCGCCCTACCTGCTAGTTGGCCTCCTTCAGACTGCTCTCATCAACCGTTCCCCGGGGGTTCTATGGAGCCCCCTCGCTCCACCCCTTCCTCTCAGCCTGGCTTAAGCAGTGGTGTCATTCAAATGATTTAGGAACAGGAACTCACTTTTGATTGGCATTTGTTGGGAACCCGGAACCAGCCACGGAGCCCGTTAGGATCCGGAACGCCCGTTCTGGTCCGTTCCCCTGAATGACATCACTGCTGACAGCCCTCCAGGTCCCCTATCCTGCAAACACTCACCCCCTTCTCCGGCAGCTGCCAGAGGGGCTCCCTTTCTCTTGCTCCAGGGGTCAATCGCCCAGACGCCTCCCTCAGCTGCAACAGGCCTGGCCCGACTGCGACCGAGGGGAAAGGGGCAGGCACCCCCGTTGCTGTCGGTTGTGGCCTTGCCTGGGGCTCTGCTGCTGGGCCTGCCGCCACCGCCTCTGTCCCTTTGGCGCATGGGGACAAGACCCTGCCGGGCCTGCCATGCCTGTTTGTGGCCTGTCCCGCTGCTGCCGTCACTGTGGGAAAGCCTGCTAGCCAGGATCCTGGTCCCGGCGGGCAGGGCAGGTGGATGGAGCCCCAGGCCAGAGAGCCCTGCTGTGGGCAGGCCGACCTGGTCCTTGTAGTTACCCAGGACCAAGGCATCTAATGGCCACCGTCACACATCAATCAATCAATCAATCAATCAATCAATCAATCAATCAATCAATCAATCAGGTACTTATATACCGCTTTTCAACATGAAGTTCACAAAGCGGTTTACAGGCAAATAGTAATAATAATAAAGTTAAATGGCTCCCTGTCCCAAAAGGGCTCACAATCTAAAAAAAGGCAGACCGCCAGCAACAGCCACTAGAAAGACTGTGCAGGGGTGAAGAGGGACAGTTACTCTCCCCCTGCTAAATATAAGAGGAGCACCACTTGAAAAAGTGCCTCTTGTCCAGTTAGCAGGGGTGTATTCCCTGCAATGTGTGGATGCATGCATGGGGTGTAGTGGACTATGACATCTACTTGATCGACAGAGACGGGAGAAAAAGGGGATAACGAAATGCAAACACACAACACCATTTTCTGGACCTCATTTTGTGGTTTAAAAAATCTGCAGAGGGATTGTTGTTGTTGTTCAGTCGCTAAGTCGTGTCCGACTCTTCGCGACCCCCTGGACCGCAGCACACAGGCCTCCCCGTCCTCCACTAGCTTCCGGAGTTCGCCCAATTTCATGTTCATCGCTTCGGTGACACCTGCAGAGGAATAAAACCATCTTATTTGGTTTTTATGCATTATTTAGTTGGGGGCGGGGGCGCATGGGTAATGACTGTGGCTGCATCTGCTGATACTATACCACCCACATTACCTACCTGGCACGCTTTACCGTGGGATGTGGTGGCACAGTGGGTTAAACCGCTGCTGCTGGGCTTTCTGATCGCAAGGTTGGGAGTTTGAGACTGCGTGACGGAGTGAGCTCCTGTTGCTTGTCCCAGCTCCTGCCAACCTAGCAATTCGAAAGCACCTACATGCAAGTAGATAAATAGGGACCACTTCGGTGGGAAGGAAACGGTGTTCCGTGCGCTACGGCGTACAGTCATCCCGGCCACGTGACCACGGAAACTTGTCCTCAGACAAAACGCTGGCTCTTCAGCTTAGAAACGGAGATGAGTACCGCCCCCTACAGTCGGTCACGACTAGACCATTCGGTCCTGGGGAAACCTTTACCTTTACCTTACACTTTAAAAGCGATTATAATTTACAGAACGTTGAATGAAAACACATAACATCACTTTCTGCACTTCCACCTTTGGAAAAAACTGATTTTTTTTTTAAAGCATTTTCTCCCACCTCTATTAATCGTAAAATTAACTGGATTGTGATGGTTGTGCATGGGGGGGGGGGAGAGAAGGCGACTGAGCTCAGGGCTAGAGCACCTGCTTTGCAGAAGGCACTGGGTTCAGTCCCTTGTATTCCAGGTTGCCTCCTACCCACCTGCAGAGTTGCTCTCAGCCAGCGAAATCCGTGCGGAGCTGGCTGGATCCCCCGGGCTGGCCCTGGAGGAATGGAGTCTCGCAAGGGAGGGAGAGGGCTGTCAGCTTTGCTGGATGAAACCACTCTGTAGTTCTTTCCTCTCAACCCTTCAAGGATAACGATCCACGGCAGCGACAGCAGGTCAGGCTGCAGCCCTCAAATTGCCACCAAGCCTTTTAACCACGTTAAGCCACCTGGATGCGAATGTGGTTGAGAAGAAGAACGTTGTCTGCGCAGGTGTGCGAGGGAGAGATGGACGGCTGGGGTGAAATTGGTCCTGTGGTCTTTTCCACACAAGGTGGACTGCGGAGTGATGGATGACTGTCTCCACACTCCCTTCCCTCTCTCTCTTCCTCCCCCCCCCCACTGTTCCGAGTGAGGTTCTCCCAGCTGCTGTGCCCATGAAGGCATGATGCCTTTTCACCTGAGCGTTGGCAGACCCTCCTGAGCAGGCAAAAGGGAAATGTTGCCTGGCCTTGCAAAGTGGGAGCTTGAGGATCGCCCCACTTCCATTGAGAAGGGGCCACCTGGGTTTCCTCTTCTCCTTCTATTCTCACAACGGGATTCCCACATCTTCTAACGCACAGGATCCAGACTCTCTCCTTTCAACCCTGGAGACTTCTCAGGAAACACAGCGTTTTTGCGCCCTTTGCTTTTGTTGTGTGTGTTTCTTAACATTTCAAATCTTTGCAGACGTATAGAATTCAGCGAGTGCCCAGAAACTTCCATCTTCTCAGTGTTTCTCCAATCCTCTCTGCATAGGGATGGCCTCTTTAGAAATACAGGAATAGATGAAACAGTTTTTTCCCCCTGGGGACAACAGTTTCCGTGCTGTCGAACAGAACGCCCCACAGTCCACCAGAAATGTGGCCTTCGCTTCAGTTTCCAGGAGGCTGGCATTGGCTCTTTCCCTAAATACACCTGAATTGAAAAGACTTCTTTTGAAATTCCAGCCATTGATCAGTGTGAGCTTAACAAAGCCTGTTCTAGCCCTTAAAGAGAACAGGCATCTCTCTCTCTACTTTAATTTCAGCAAGCCTAAGCATGACAATAAATATGTGGGTTTAAAAAGAAAAACTGTACTTGAAAGGATCTGAATCAGCAAGGTTTTTGTTTTTAAGTACAGACTAATAAATGCAATAAAGGGACGTGGTGGCGCTGTGGGTTAAACCGCTGAGTTGTTGAGCTTGCTGACCGGAAGGTTGGCAGTTCAAGACCACGTGACGGAGTGAGCTCCTGTCACTTGTCCCAGCTCCTGCCAACCTAGCAGTTGCAGAGCACCTAAAAATGCGAGTAGATAAAGAGGTGCCATTTCGGTGGGAAGGTAACGGCGTTCTGTGCACCTTGGCATATAGTCACACCGGTCATATGACCATGGAAACTTGTCCTTGGACAAACGCCGGCTCTTTGGCTTAGAAACGGAGATGAGCACCCCCCCTACAGTTGGTCACGACTAGACCATTCGGTTTACCTTTAATAAATGCAGCACAGAGCAAAGGCATAAACTAGCAGCAGTTAATATGCACCTTGGATCAGATGTGTGCCATTTAGGGCTCAAAACTAAACTGAGCTAGGCCAGCATAAACTAAGCCAGCAAAGTTTGGCCAGCACAAGGGCCACCATAAAGTGTGTTTGGACCACTCTCTGAGTCAGAGATGCCAGCACGCAGATGTGCGCCATCCTCCCTGACTCCAGGAGTGGTGCAAAAGCGCTTTATGGTCACCCTTGTGCTGGCCAAACTTTGCTGGCTTAGTTTATGTCGGCCTAATTCCAGTTTAGGATTGTGTGCTTAATCTCATCCAAGGACAGCATGCTCCCATTTTAAGAGGCCTCTCTCTCTCTCTCTCTCTCTCTCTCTCTCTCTCTCTCTCTCTCTC
>JAJKFI010000093.1:1033214-1074279 GCA_029204185.1 Lerista edwardsae
TCTCTCTCTCTCTCTCTCTCTCTCTCTCTCTCTCTCTCTCTCTCTCTGTGTGTGTGTGTGTGTGTGTGTGTGTGTGTGTAAATTTAGCACGTAAGTGCTGTGTAATTTTGTGGAGATTTATTCATCGTCAATTTCCAATTATTACTTCTCTCCTTAAAGGCTGCATCCCGAAAGCACGAAGCTTTTCCCCAGTATATCATTTGGTGTTTTCTAGCACTATAAAATTAGTTAGAAAGTAATTTTCTTAATTTGGTTTCTTGCAACAAAATAAATGAAAGATTCATCACCAGCCAAGGCTGCGGGACTTGGGGTTTCTCCCCCATTATTAAAGAGAAATGATAATCTATAAAGCAAGGATGTGGCTGGGGACGAATATTAACTAGTAAAAATCTTAACTGCTGCAACGTCATTAAGGCGCTTTGACACAGCGAGCTGAATTTCCCCACAGGTATCTGTTTCTGTGTTGTGCTCGCAGCTGCAAGCATGGAAAGAGGCTGGGGTTGTGGTTCCCAATCGTTTTAGCACCAGGACCCCCTTTTTAGATACAGCAACCTGTTGGGACTCCCCTAAGACTGAAAGTTATGTCATTAAGCAGGAACTGCTTCAGAGTACCGGGTGTAAGGGAGTAGCAACAGTAGCTACAGAAATTTACCTCAGAATGCCAGATGCAGGGGAGTGGTAACGAGATGCAGACATCTTGTTGTCTTGTGTGCTCCCTGAGGCATCTGGTGGGCCACTGTGAGATACAGGAAGCTGGACTATGTGGGCCTTTGGCCTGATCCAGCGGGGCTCTTCTTATGTTCTTATGTTCTTACGTGACAGGTCTGGATGTCAATTCATTGTTTTAATAAATCCCTGTTTTTGAATAAATCACATATTGTCCTTCCATATAATCCGACCCGTACTCTGAGGTCATCTGGGGGGGCTCTTTTGACTGTGCCGCCACCAGGAGAGGTGAGAGGGGTGGCGGCCAGCAGGAGAGCCTTCTCGGCGGTGGCACCCCAACTTTGGAATACCCTCCCCTTAGAGCTAAGAACTGCTCCATCGTTGGCGGTATTTCGGCGGGGACTGAAGACCTTCTTGTTTAAACAGGCTTTTAGTTGCTGACAGGCTGGCTGGTCTTGTATTTCTTGTATTTTTCATTTTTTTTGTACTCGATCCAGGGGATAACAGTTGTATTTGTATATTGTATTTTTATATTGTTTTTAATCACTGTTTTTAAATTATGATGTTTTTATTCTGTTTTTTAATTGTTTTTGTATTGCCGCCTTGAATGCCTTTTTAGGCAGAAAGGCGGGGTAAAAATCTTTAAAATAAATAAAATAAATAATATTGTAAACATCCACATTTGGAGCAACGGATGGAAAATGAGAGAGAGAGAGAGAGACCCTTCAAAACACCTAATCTTGTTGTTGCTGCATCCTGCGATCGCTAAGCTGAGTGATCAGTAAAGCCATGCGTGCTTTTTGTTTATTTTCTGAGGTGTGTTCAGCTTTTTTGCATGATTCCTGTAGAAATTAATACTCAGCAGGTCTCAGAAGGTCTCAGGTGTTAATCTCCATCATCACCAGGTAGGGCTGCAGGAGAGATTCCTGTCTGAAACCCTGGAGTGCCAGTCCATGGAGCCCACATCTCCTGAGGATGCACCTTCTGTTTGGGGCTCCTGGTCCTTGCTGTGGAGGTACACAGGTCCTTTGCAGTGCTCCTTGGCCAGGGGCAGCATTGAGACTTCTGCACGCAAGCAGGTTCCGTGGCACTGAGCCATGACCCTTCAGTGCGCCACAAGAAGGGATATAATGATAAGGAGGCACAGACTGAGCGAGGTCGTCATTTGTCCCGTTGTGTTTTTCATCCTTAAAGCAAAGACCGGCATAAGTGTCGGGTGAAGGATTCAGAAGCTCTGTGGATTTTGTTGAAATCCTGAGCTGGGTTGCCTTTTGGGACACCCTCCCTCCTCCCTTAAGTTGACTTGAATGTGTTCATGCTGTAAAGCCACTGTCAATATATGCTCGGGGTTGTGAGTGTTAAGTGTGTCGTTTGCCCTTTTGTGGCCTGGTGCTTACAGTTCGTTTGGCCCCAGTAATCCTTTGGGCTCATGGAATGTGGGCTCGGAGGTCTGTCCCCGAGAGTCGGATGGACCTCTCTGGGGAGGAGGGGGCAGTGACTCCACATGCAAGCTTGAAAATGCATGTGTGTGCAGTGATGTCATCTGGTAATGAAGAACGGGAACTCTGGGCGGGACTTACGCGTGATTGGCAGCCCATCCGTTCCATTCCGCGGCTGCCCTGGCCTCGGGGGGCTGCCCCTGGTTGGTGCGCCCCACTGCTGCTCACCCAGGCACCTGGCGCACCCACCACCCGTCCCCCCTGGCGAGCAGGCGCCCCGCCGAGGCCAGGGCAGCCGCGGAACGAAACGGATGGGCAGCCAATCACGCGTAAGTCCCACCCAGCATTCCTGTTCTTCATTACCAGATGACATCACTGTGTGTGTGTTAAAAAGATGCCCAACCTTTCCAAAAGCTCAAGGTGGCTAACAACAATTCATAATACATAATATTATTTATTGACTATTTACTACTTGTATAAATAAGTAGCCTACTTATATAAAGAAGCTGCCTTGGATAGCGCAGTGTGTGGTAGAAACATGAGGTAGAAAATATTTTTTTTTAAATAATATTTATAAATAGAAATCAATATTTATTATTTACAGTCCGTAAAATAATAAGTGCTCAATATAAAATGCAAGACAGTAAAATACAATCAAAATTCAAAAACCCCAATGCTTGGACACTCATGCAAACCTCACCTGCACAAAGCAGTGATAAAGAAAATGGCAACATAAACAAGAAAACAGGAAGCCCAAATAAAAACAGCAAATTAGAAGCAAACACAATGATAAAAGCAATAAGCAGGTGAGAGTAGAGGTAGCTCACTCCGCCAACAACCCACCTACATTAGAAAAGCTAATTAAAATAAAAAATTTATTCAGCCCCTTCCAGAATGTCTCAAAGAAATGGCCCATACTCTGCTCATGAGGGTGAGAGGTCTGGTGGGCAGCAGCGTCATGCAGCTGGAACGCTGGGCGGGAGGAACGGGTGAGCGGCAGCCCGTCCGTTGCGTACCGCTCCATTTCGCCATCTTCCCCGCCCCTGCTGGTGGGGCTTGGGTTGGGCCATCTCACCTGTCCTTGCTTCCTGTTGACTCCAAATTGGAGCCCTCCAGACGCCATTGGTGTCTGCATCAGGCCTGCAGAAGCAGCCAGAGAGTTACTTCCGGTTTACTTTCAAGTTTGTGAACGTGTCTTCCGGTTGCTTCCAGAGGCCTGCGGAGGCCTTCCTAGGCCAGTTGCAAGGAGGTGGCCTTTAGCACCCTCTGCTGCAGAACAGGTTGTTCATGGCAAGGGGGAGTTTGAAAACCCCCTTCATAGTTGATCCTGGAAATGAAATAGCAGAGCTGAATTGCCACAGGAGCCATCACATTTCGCGCTAATTGTCATTTCCAAACTACCTTCAAGGGCAGCCCCATATATAGCAGGTTTGAGGATGAAGTTCAGTGGAAGACTGCATGGTTTGCTTGCAGAAGGTCCCTGGTTCAATCTTGAGCATCTCTAAACAAGGCAGCAGGAGATTCCCACAAAGCTTCTGCCAGCCAGTGTTGCCACTACTGAGTTAGGTGCGTCCCTGGTCTGACTCTGTATGAGAGTGCCTTCCTAACACTTTGCTCCCAGTTTTCTATCACTGACTCAGTGATGTCATGCAGGGGGTACGCGGGGGTACGCAAGTACCGGTTTCTAGGATTACAGCTGGCCCCGCCCATTCGCCCGCCCACGCGTCGACTCCGCCCTCTGCAACGTTTGAATTTCCTGCATGTTTGAGTTGCCTGCATGTTCTCAGAGCCAGGCAGGCAGCGAGCGGAGCCTTTCCTTTCCTTGCCACTGAAAAATGAGTTGCTCTGGGGTTTTAACATGATGCCAGGCCTCCTTAACATGTTCTGGGGGTGCTGTGGAATACTGTTGCAACTGTTGGGTCAGTTTAAAATCATCTGAGGCCTCAAAAAGGGCTTTTTTCATGTCACTTCCTGCCACGACATCACTTCTGGCTTATGACGTCACTTCCAGTGGGCGGGTCCCGACACGTGCCAATCAAAAGTGAGTATCTGTTCTTAAATCATTTAGATGACACCACTGCACTGACTCACAAGGCGGTGGCACAATTCCACAGAAAGCACAACAAATTCAGAATAAGACCATTAAAACCAATGCAACAACCACCCAATAGAGCAAAGCTCTCTTTCTTTTCCCCTCACCTTCAGCCTCTGCCCAAGGCTGCTTCAGCTGAGGACTGGCACATGGGAGGAGGGTGTTGCCCACCCTTCAGTGCTCCCAAGATGGCAGCTGTCGCCTGCAGGCCACATCTCTCTCCCGCTTGGGCACTTGTGTGATTTGTACATCGCTAATAGGTTGGCATGGGCTAAATTAGCGTAAATTGACAATTGAATTGTAAATCACACACACAGAGACACACAAATTGCCCTGGTAATTAACACAATATTTCCATAAAGACATAATTGCCATTTTGTTCGACGCGGGGGTTGTGCGCTCCTTTCTCTTCTGACAAAGGCCTCCTTGTCCGTGTGTTGCCGGCACCCCCACCTCTTCTTCCTCCGCAGCAAATATTATTGTTGGTCTTTGCCATTTTTCAAGCTGCCCTTGGTTTATAAGTGTGTGTTGGGTGGATAGTGAGATAAATGATATTCCACGTCTTCCCTCCTCTTCCCAAATCTCCTCCTACGTCTTCCAGAAGTGGGAGCCTCTCTCTCCTTTTCTCCTCCCTTAAGAGTCAGCTCCATCACACCCACCGCCTCGTTCATTAGGAGCTTGGATGTTGTCACTTGCAGTCAGTAGCTGTGCTGAGCTCCCTTCCCCCACTTCCCCACGCTTTTCTGATCTTTCTCTGGCTTCCCCCCCCCCAACCTTCTTCTCCAACCCAGTGAAAATAATAGCGCTGATGAGTCCTTACCTCCTGCCAGCTAGAGAGAGAAATTGATTTATGTATGTGGCATTCCCGCTCCCGTTGGTGTCATAATTTACCACTAAATATTGCTTTGACACAATAGTTTTGTAACAAATACCAGATGCATTGCGCTCCGTCGGCCCCTCCACCTCAAACCGGTTCTTGAATTAATGGAGTGAGACCCCCAGATCTGAGGAATCTCCTCTCAGTTGCCCGCTTGGAGGAGCAGGGTGAGAATTCCAGCCCGCCACTCCCCCACACTTCCTTGGCTTAGTGTCACCTTGACACTAAGATCCTCCCTCCCTTCCCCACCCACCCCTTCAAACAAGTCTGAAGGTTCTTCCTGCCCCCCCCCCCACACACACGCACATCCTTCCTTATCAGATTAGGCAGTTCTTCACTCTTACAGGCTGAGCTGCGGTTTTGCTCACAAAGGCCTGACTTGATTTATTAGATAAAGAAATACCCTGTCAGAAAGAATAAAGGTGGGTTCCTCCCCCCCCCCAACTTCACTGCATTGTGCCGCAGATCTTCACTGGAGAAATGCAGTGGTGGTTTTTGTATAATTCCTTTTTAAGGAAACGGGGTTACAGCAGATGCAGAAAATCCCTTGTCATTTTAATGAAAACAAAGATGCTCTTTTTGTGCGTGTTGCCTAGGCTTGCTGGATTTGTCCTTACTTTTTTCCACCACTACTACCATTCCCTTCTTTGCCATTGAAATGCTTCCTATCAAAACAGTTTCCAGTCTTGGGGCACAATCCTAACCTTGAGTTAGGCCAGCACAGCGAGGCCAGGAATGTTTGGCCGGTGCAAGGGACACCATAAAGTATGCTTGGAGCACTCCCGGAGTCACAGAGGCCAGCACACAGACATGCGCCATCCTGACTCCGAGGGTGGTCCAAACGCGCTTTACGGTGGCCCTGGTGCCGGTCAAACTTTGCTGGCCTCACTGTGGCGGCCTAACTCCAGGTTAGGATTGCGCCCTTTGTTACCTTTGTTACCTTGTTATCACCCTTGTTTTCACAATCAGATCCACAGAGATTATGTCACTGAGATTGGACTAGACCGGATTGCTTAAAACCCATTCCTTCCCATCAGCGCATTAGCACACCACCTTTTTTTTTTTTTTGCATTTTGAAACATGTACAGGGGGCCCCCCTCTCAGGTTTTTGGAACCATGTCAAAGTGTTCCCATATACCTGAACTGAAATTGGCACGCTTGCCCGCCGATGGGACTGAAAGTGTAATTTTTACTTTGCACTATGGTGCACTATCCATGGTGCTGTGTATGAATTTCTATGGAAATGTTGGAAAAAAGCTACCTTTACCCCTGAAAATCTTTAAAAATATTTAAAAAACATATTGTTCACTGAACACACAGCTTGCTTACTACAGGAATTTGCAGAAGGGGGCCCTAGAGTGCAAATCCTGAAGTAAGAAGTTCATTCTTGTAAAACTGAATTTTTGGCATAGCTTTGACTGCTGCTAGGCTAAATTAGGTGTTTTGCAGGCTTCTGCTACTTGCTTTGCACCCCCTGTAATGAGCTGGAGACAGAATTCTTCTGGACTTTCCTTGACCCTTCTCTGCTTTATAAACAACTTGAAAAAACCCTATTTTTCACGGTCACGACGTTCCGGCGCTATGTCACATAGTCATGCTGGCCACATGACCACGGAAGCTTGTCCTTGGACAAATGCCAGCTCTTCAGTTTAGAAACGGAGATGAGCACCACCCCCTACAGTCGGTCACGACTAGACCATTCAGTCGTGGGGAAACCTTTACCTTTACCTTTACTAACCTTTACTGTTCAAGACCAAGTTTACAAAGTTTAAAGGCTAATAATAATAATAATAATAATAATAATAATAATAATAATAATATAAATAAATAAATAAATAAATAAATAAAGTTAAATGGCTCCCTTTCCCAAAAGCTCACAATATTTAAAAAGGCAGAACACCACCAGCAACAACCACTAGAAAAGACATGCACGGGGGGAAGAAGGACAATTACTCTCTCCCCCCTAAATACACCACTTGAAAGAGTGCCTCTTGCCCAGTTAGCAGGAGATTCTTCCTGCTAACCCTCCTTCCTCCAGCCCTTCATGCTTTCTCGAGCCCTGAGCCATGTAGGGCGTTAAGGTCATTGCCAGCACTTTGAACTGCACGCAGAAACAGATCGGCAGCCAGTACAGCTGGAATGGCCAAGACAGGACCAAATTGTATCACCTGGGCCCCGGCCAGACTATATGCGGCTGCATTTTGCATCAGCTTCTAGTTTCCAGATGATCGTCAAGGGCAGCCCCACATAAAGCTTGTGAAGAAGCCCAACCTGGACATCGGCAGTTCATGTTTAATGAAATAAATAAATGAGGGTGGACACCAGACCCTCCCATTCTGCTTGTAGGCAGAATTGTCACTTGGCCTACCCTGGAAAACAAAGCAGAACAATAATTTGGCCATTCCTAATCTGTAGTCCCCCCCTGCAGGACCACCAGTCCCTTTGCTGAGAATCTGTGAGCAGCCATCTCCTCTGCAGCTTTGCGCGTTTGGTTTTTCTCCCATTTTTCCCCCCGTTCTGGAGGGGGAAAAGATGAGGTTGTCCTTGGCAATAACTTGCTGCGTCTTCTGATCACAGCTTAAGGTTGAGCGAAAATAATAAAAGGAAGTGAAACTAATAGAATGAAAGCCGCCCGGAGTGTATTATGCTTCCTCTGTGCTCAAAGGATTTTATAGTTACATTGTGCTAAGACTTGGGTGTCAATCAAATAAGAAGGGGGAAGAAAGCTTTTTTTTTCTTGTCCTCCTATGGGGGAAAGAACTTCTGATTCAGATGTGAAGAAAAGGGAGGGGGTTCGTCTTTAGCCACCAAAGGGCTATCGAAGAAAGGAACAGCCTGCCTGTCTGTCCCAAACAAATCAACACGATTTCCAAGCAGCCTTTGTCAAATCTCCAGACATTTGCAGATGGTGGGCAGAGGTGCTCCTTCTGTGGAACTGAATGAGGGGTGAGTGGCCATTGGGGGTGAGGAGAAAAGAACACAAATCATTAGGACAACGGTGATGTTCCTCCACTGTGAAGGGGGATTTGAAATGAAGCATTGTTGCCTGGGGAGGTGCTTCATTCAAGGCAACTTGGCTCAGACAGGAAAGGATGCCGTGATTTATCTCTGGAATTTGCTGAAGTTCCGAGAGCAGGGATTGCACTTCTCGAGCAGTGCCCGAAGAATCGGATCTTTCATCTTCACAAACCGCTCTTCTTCTTCTTCTTCTTCTTCTTCTTCTTCTCCTCCTCCTCCTCCTCCTCCTCCTCCTCCTCCTCCTCCCCGACATGAAAATAGGTCCCACCTCCCACAACAAGCACTGAGGAGAACTATACAACTTATTCCATGGAATGTCCTCAGTCCTTACATCTGCTGGGTTTCTCTGCAAATGCCCTGTGTGTGTTCTTCTGCATAATCAGATGTGTTCACCCAACATCTAGAAGGTGGCTGTGATATTGTGGCATTACTGCTAATAATTAAATATGGGTTTGTTTGTTTTTATTTAAAAAAATAGGCTTCAGTTTCTATAAAAGGAAGACTCTTTGAAATAATGGAATTGGGGGTGGGGTTAAGGGGTGGTCTACAAGGTTCTCTCAACAACCACAGCTGGAAAGTAGTCTTCATGTTTCTCTTGTATTTGAATGTTTACCCTTGGGACATCTGAGATAAAGAAAAGGCAAGAACCTTTGTTCTTGACTTGCTAGCTTTCCATATACAGGGTGCGGGGAAGCATATAGGACACAGGATAAAGACTGGTGCAATTATTCATATTGTCATGGATAAAAATAATTTTTTGCTTGCACAAAATCAGAGTTCAAGGACATTCAGCTAAATTGACAGTACAGTAGATTCAAGATAGATGCTTGACACAAACACTTCTTTACACTTCTTTAATTAGCCTGTGGAATTGTTGTTGTTGTTCAGTCGCTAAGTCGTGTTCAACTCTTCGCGACCCCCTGGACCACAGCATGCCAGGCCTCCCTGTCTTTCACTAGCTTCTGGAGTTCGCCCAATTTCATGTGCATTGCTTCGGTGATGCTATCCAACCATCTCATCCTCTGCCATTCTCTTCTCATGAGGTGGCCAAAGTCTTTGAGCTTCAGCTTCAGCATTTGTTCTTCCAGGGAGCAATCAGGGTTGACTTCCTGGAGGATTGCCCGATTGGACCTCCTTGCAGTCCAGGGGACTCTCAAGAGTCTTCTCCAACACCATAATTCAAAAGCATCTATTCTTCGGCGCTCTGCCTTCCTTATGGTCCAGCTCTCACAGCCATACATGACTACTGGGAAAACCATAGCTTTGCCTATGCGAACCTTTGTTGGCAGGGTGATGTCTTGGCTTTTTATTAAGTTGTCTAGGTTCACCATAGCCTTCCTAGACAATTTAATTATTGTGGAATTCACTGCCACTAAATGTGGCAATGGCCACTCAAGAGGGTACGTCTATCAGTGGCTACTAGCCTGTGTGGGATTTCAGTACAGGTGGTGCGTCGCTTAATGACAGGGATATATTCTCCAATTCATGTCATTAAGCAATTCTGTTGTTATGTGAACATTTAGTACAAGCTAGTCAGTTTCGCTCCACTATATTACATAGACACTAGATGCTATATTGCATTCAGCCACTAGATGGCCCATTGGTGCCTGAATGTGGTATAGCATCTAGCATTTAAAGCAGTGGACTGAATGACTAGCTTTTAATACAGGAGGGAATGAGGGGGTCTACCCTCATAAATGTGGCCAGTCCTTCAGCAGAACATTATTGAATGGCACATGCCTGTATTTAAAGATAATAAGCCACTGAATATCAATTGCTGGGGGAGCAGAGCTTGGGAGAACGCTGTTTTCGTAGTGCCCTGCTTGTGAGCTTCCAGTGAGTATCTGACTGGTCGTTATGGGATCACAAATGCTGAACTAGAACAGACTTCTAGGGCGCAGTCCTAACCAACTTTCCAGCACTGGCACAGCTGTGCCAATGGGGCCTGTTCTGCATTCTGCAGTGGAGTAGTAGTCATAGATGCCTCCTCAAGGTAAGGGAGTGTTTGTTTCCATCCCTCGGAGCTGCATTGCCCTTACCCCAGTGCTGGAAAATTGGTTAGGATTGCACCCGTAGCCTACTCCAGAACAGACTTCAAAACCAACACCAGGGAGCAACCACTAAAGTTGAGAGTCGGGACAGGTAGAACAGACAAAAGAAAATATTTCATTGCCCAGAGTGTAATTAGACTGTGGAACTCCTCGCCACAGGATGTGGTGATAGCACCTGAAGGCCTAGATACCTTTAAGAGGGGATTGGGTCGCAAGCCAAGATGGGTATATCTAGCCACCTGGTTTTAGAAGTATGCTACCTCTGAATGCCAGATGCAAGTGAGTAGAGGATACAGGCTCTTGGTGTCCTGTATGCTTTCTGATGCTTCTGGTCCACTGTGAAGTTCACAGCCAATCCTAACCCTGTGATGGAACAGGGGGCCCAGCCGGCCTGCCCTATATCCAGCACAGGGTTGGGGCTACATGTGGCACGATTTGGAGAGAGGGGAATGCATTCCCTTTACCTTGAGTAACGCCCCAGCAGTCCCAGTAGAGTTACTCAGAGCTGCGCCAGTGAAATTCCTGGCCCAGCTCCAAGTGACCCATGTCGGGCCAACTGGGCCCGGGGCAGGGGATTGTGTCTGGCCTAAGTGCTGGAGGCTGGCCCCACCCCCTCCCCGGGTTGGTCCATCCATGGGCCTGCTCTCCTCCTGCCTCCCCCACCTGCCTTCCCGACCCTCCCCACCCTTGCCAAGCCCCCAGCCTCGGTAGGCCGGCCTTAACTGGTTGCTGCAGGCCCAGGAGGAAGCGGCAAAGGGAAGCAAGTGCACAGCCATGCGCCGGCCTCCCCACCTCCTGGGTCCCTTTATGGAGCACTTGTGACACTCCTGGGCCGGCCCAGGAGACTTGTGCTGGCCCAAACACAACCTAGGATTGCAACACTAGATGAGCCTTTGGTCTGAGCCAGCAAGGCTCTTCCCAGTGGCGGATCTGGGGGGGGCAGGGGGGCAAGAGCCCTGGGCGCCATCTTGGGGCTATCTAGGGGGGTGCCAGTGGCCCCCGCAACATTGTGCAGGTAGACCTGGGCTCCGGAGCCCAGGTCTACCCATTGGGACCAGCCGCGAGTAGACCTGGGCTCCCTTCGAGGGAGCCCAGGTCTACCCGCGGCAGTTTCTAATGGAAGGGCCGTTTCTTGAAGGGAGCCCAGATCTACCCGCGGTTGTTTCTAATGGATAGACCTGGGCTCCCATGGGGGCGCACTTCTATTGGGTGCCCCGGGCGCCATTTTGACTAGGTCCGCCCCTGGCTCTTCCTATGTTCTTCTGACCTCCTTGGTTTGATCCAGTGGGCCTCTTGCATTTGCATGAGTTCCTGACACTGGAACACAAAGCACAAGATTTCCTCCCCCCACTTGACACCCGGAGAGTCACTGTTCTGTACCTGACACCTGAAGATAATCTCTTAATGTGTTACATGAATCTGTGCCCTTTCCCTCCCACCCTTCCAACATTCCCTAAGTAACCAGTATTGAGCCAACTCCTGACACGGCTGCCTTCACTTTGGGCAATCACTTTTTAAATTGCTTGCTAAAATTATAGCCTTCGGAGGGGAGGCTGCAGGGAGAAATAGCCCAAAGTTATCAGCATTTATCTCTTCAATCTCCCGAATCCCAGCATCTTATCACTCAGGGAGCTGTTGAGCGATTCTCCACTTTTTGTCTTTCCACAATGCAAAACAAAACAGCTGGGTGCCTGGGTGAGGAGCCTTCATTATAATGCCAAAGTAATTAAGAGGTGCTCTTAAATGATAACTTTGCTGAGCTTTCAGATGTTCCCTAAGTAGGATGCTTGCTTAAGGAGGAATCGTACTGTAAATGTTATTGTCAGCGTGGGCTAATTGCTACCCTACAAATCATAAAAGTTTAAGGCAGGGGGGGAAATGAGGGGCTGCGGGGAAAATTCTGCAATCAATACGATCACATTGATGCCTGGAGCTATCCAGATTTGAAGGGTGCTGACTTGGCTCTTAGCAACTGTCCTAATTGCTAAGCTGTGGTGTCTTGATTCAGTCAGGCTCCTGGTTTTCAAGAATCCCTCCTCATCTCTGTTATTGTTTGTTAACCTTCATGTACCTATTGACTGTATCTTCCTATTTTCTTCATCCATTTTGCTTTAATCACAGAAATCCACTTCTTTCAGGGCTATTCCCAGTTTAGATCAAGGGTAGCCTGTACAGAAATCACCCTGGGTCAGGGGGTTCCCAAAGTGTGTGACACAAAGCCTTTGGAACCCACTTTTTACAATGACAACCTGTCCAGGACACACTGGAAGTGATGTCATTAACCTGGTAGTGATGTCATGGCCGGAAGTGCTATCATTATGATGCCAGAGCCTGCTGCTTTTCCTGAGAATGCAGCAAGGGCAGCACAATCGTATGGACTGCGCAGCATTGGCGCAACGGGTTTGCACTGACACTGCACACACAGCGCTGAACCAGGGGCGCCAATCGGCACCCCCGCGTCGGCACTAAGGCAACGGGACCAGCACTGCAGGCAGCACCGGTCCTGTTGCACCCGCACAGCGCCCCCCTGGGCCGACTGGCGCGAGGGAGGCGCCATGATGGAGTGGCTCGGAGATTGGCAGGAGGAGGAGGGAGGGACGTGAGCAGGACATTGGCCATAAGGCCGAATCCTAGACCCATTTGGGAGGCCATATGGCCCCCTCGGATCTGCGCCTGCTATTTAGCGGGTGCAGATCCAAGGAGTGCATGGGGGGGCTGGAGCCTCCCCTACGGTAAGGGAGCAAACGCTCCCTTGCCATGGGGAGGCTCCACCTTCTCCTATACTGCACTGGATACGGCATTGACCAGCCAGCCTCGCCATTCCAGCGCAGAATAGGATTGCGCCCTCAGTTGGGCTATTTTTCAGCCATCTTCCAATAGCAAAGTGAATCAGAGGGGGGGGGAGCCAATTTACAACCTTGACTCAAGCAAAATAACCACACAGCCCCTCCCCCCTTTCCCAGGTCCCATGTTTTTTTATATTTTCAATGATATCTGCCCTAGGTGCTATGAGACCCACCTGAAATTGGGTTGCTACCCTCCTAGTGGGTCCCTACCCACAGTTTGCAAAACACTGCCCTAGGGCATCGCAGCCCACTCCCAGGATGGGATGTTCTCTGTGGCTCCTGCTACCTGTTTCCCTGGGTGCTGCCATCTTGGATCTCATGAAATCTCACGAGATTTGGGCGCCATCATCTTAGATATCATGAGAGCCAAGATGGTGGCATCTAGTCGAGACAGGAAGAAGTATCATGGCGCAGGTAGGTTTGGGAACCACTTCCTAATGTTCTGCTTTTTCCATTATTCTTTACGTATCAGGGCAAAATTAGACAGTATGGGAGATGTGCAGCACTCTCAATAATGCCCAGTAATATAAACAGGAAACATCACCACGCTAGATTTCACGTCTTTGCAATATGAGTTTCCCCAGCCTTGCTCCGGTTCATTGGCTGCCACTTGCAGGGGTCAGAAGCGCGGAACTCGACAGCCTCGCTTCGCACAGGCTGCATTGCACAGTGTTGCTGAGGGGTGTGGAGGGAAAGGGCTGCTCTCTTCAGCAGCAGTCACCCCTTCTTTGTGACAATCAATCCCAGCCTCAGAACGGATTCTGCAGTTTTGTGTGCCGCCTCAGGCATTAGGAGATCTTTGGCCAGCTTCAGGTTGAGGAATATTTTAAATAAAAGAGAACAAATAATTGCAGGTTTTGACAGCTTTTGCATAGGGTTTTCCTATGAGGAAAGGTTGAGGGAACTTGGCATGTTTAGCTTGGAGAAGAGAAGACTGAGAGGGGAGATGATAGCACTCTTCAAATATATGAAGGAAGAGGGGACAAATTTGTTCTCATCTGACTGACAGTAGAAGTGGGTCCAATGGAGACAGACTGCAAGAGAGGAGATTCTGGCTGGACATCAGGAAGAATTTCTTGACGATCAGGGCGGTTCAACAGTGGAACAGATTGCCAAGGGAGGGGGTGGATTCTCCCTCCCTGGAGACCTTCAAGCAGAGGCTTGACAGGCACCTGCTGGAGATGCTCTAGGAGGATTTCCTGCTACAGGCAGGGGGATGGACTAGATGACCTTGTAGGTCCCTTCCAATTCTATGATCCCCTCACCCACCACACTTGGGAGTGTGAAATTAGCCCCACAGTTCATTGGATCCTGGCTTGATATAGGAATGTCTGTTTTGCCTTCTCGGTAATCCTCCTAATAAGACATTTCTTGTTTTCCCATTTTAACGTTCAGTAGATTGAATCATTCCTATCACAGCAGATGTTTAAATTTCTTTCTCTCTGCACGGAGCAAAGTGGTGGGGCGCTGGGCAGGCACAAGGGATCTGCCACCACCTCCAGCTCCTGAACAAACAAAAATCTTCAAATATTTATGTCGTGGACCTTGGATACCTTAATATTTTCAACGGAAGACACTGACACTTCGAGTGTAATCCAGCCAAGTGCACCATCTAATAAGGCTGTATAATTTTGATATAACAGCCCCGCTCTGTTGTACTATTAAAGCTTTAAAATATTAATGCTCGTTAATGGTGTCACTCAGCCATTTTATATGATTAGTTTTAAGCCTCTCTTGGGTAGGCAAGAAGGGGAATTTTTAATGAAATGTTCCCTGCTCATCTGACCTGCTGTATTACTGCATGAATGCCATTTTTACGAGGCAGGTTTATGGCATTCATTACTCTGCTCCTTGAGCCACTTCATGGCTGCTGTAATTTTTAAAGAAGAGATAAAAATAAGTCAGTCCTTTCCTTGCAGTCAAGAAGCACTGCATTTTCCCAGCTTTGACCTTTAAGCTGTCATGCATGAATTAATCACATTTCTGCTGGAAATTGTTTTAGACTTAATACTAGCCAAGGCCTGATTAGCTTGCTTGCTATACTGGCCGTATCTTAACGAGGTTTGTCAGTGACTCGTCCCCAGGAAAAAAATGGCTCTGTTTCTGCATTGTCAACTGTGTGCATGTTTGGATGGGAGCGAGGCACCCTCCAAGCACACAGCCCTGAGCAAAGCGCAAGCAGGACACGAAAGAAGTGCATCCGGGGCAGATTTGCCCTTGCTGAGAAAACCTTCTCTGTTTTCTTGGTAGGCACATCTGCATGGGAAGCTTCCTCAGTGTCCAGCCTGTGCCCTAGAATAATAGAATAATAGAGTTGGAAGGAACCTACAAGGTCATCTAGTCCAACCCCCTTTAGCAGGAAATCCTCCTTGAGCATCTCCAGCTGGTGCCTGCCAAGCCTCTGCTTGAAGGTTTCCAGTGAGGGAGAATCCACCACCACCCTCCAGTGGCAATCTGTTCCGCTGTCGAACCCTGTTCCGCTGCCTTTGTGCCCTGGCATGCAGCTGCAAGGTTGGGAAAGAGTCCCAGGGAAAAGGTACACACACATGATGGAGACATATCAGAAGCTGCTTTCTGAATCTGGCAGTTGGTTTGGTTCGCTCAGTATTGTCAACACTGACATGGCAACAGCTCCCTGAGGACCAGCCTGAGCCATTTGGCATCCATCTGCTGCCGGAGATTGAACCTGAGATTTTCTGCTTGCAAGGCAGGGACTCTACCACTGAGCTTCCGCCCTTTCCAAAGGGGTCAGCCCAAATCAGGGTCATCAAACAAGTCTTGGACGGTGGACCAAATAGCATTTGTGGCACCTATTGAGGGCCAGAAGTGACATCACTAGGCAGGAAGTGACACCGTTAAGCAGGTGATCGCCAGAAGCAAGCCCTTGGTTCTCACACCCAGGGTGCAATCCTCACCTGGAGTTAGGCCGGCACAGTTAGGCCAGCAATGTTAGGCTGGCACAAGGGCCACCATGAAGTATGTTTGGACCATTCTTGGAGTCAGAGACACACAGACATACACCCTCCTCCCTGACTCAGAGAGTGGTCCACATACGCTTTTCAGTGGTCCTTGTGCCAGCCAAACTGTGCTGCCCTAACTGTGCCAGCCTAACTCCAGGTGAGGATTGCACCAGCGATGGGATCTATAAATGACCTGGGGGAATGCTGGGCGGGACTTCCACGGGACTTCCGCATGATTGGCTGCCCTTCTGCAGCGTTCTGCAGCTGTCCTGGCATGGGGGGGGCTGCCCCCGGTTAGCACGCCCCACCGCTGCTCGCCCAGGCACCTGGCGCGACCCTCACCCGTCCTCCGCAGCGAGCAGGAGCCCCCCTGAGGCCGGGGCAGCTGCGGATCGCCGCGGACGGGCTGCCAATCACCCGGATGTCCCGCCTACGTCCCGCCCAGCGTTCCCCCAGGTCGTTTGTAGATCCCATCGCTGGATTGCACCCACAAACTCTTTGGCTGCAAATAACAGAAGAGAGAACATGCACATCTTGAGATGTTCAAGATATGGGAAAGCACACTTATAACATAGTATAGGGAGAGCCCAATGATAACACTGTCTGCCCTTTCAGCCATGCTGCTTCTGCCGCAGCATCACTTTGCAGCTCAACCCCTGAGAGGTGCTCTGCAAAGTGTTGCCTCAGCTGGAGCGGAGCTGCTGAAAGGGGGGCGGCCAGCATGATAATTGGGCTCTCCCGGCACCTTGACAGCCTTTCCCTTTCTCACCTCTCTTGGTCCCCCCCCCCATTTGTTCCATGTGCATATTATCTTGTGCTCTGTCAGGAGAAACAGGTGCTAATGGTACCTTTGCATAAATGATTTTTGTTTTCTAAGGTGGGAACACAAAATGAGATGCTTTGGGACAATAGTGCACAGTCTAGTGCTGAAACAGCAAAGAAGGAGAGAGAAGTGGTTAACTTTTCAGGCAGTGGTGCAAAAGCTTCACAGGAGGGATGATTTGCCACTAACCAGTCTAGAAAAGTGTTTCCCTGAGGTTTGCTGCTGTTATGTTATGCTGTGTGGGGCGCAGCGTTGAGGAAATGCTAGTGGTGTTCTGGGATCCATTGAAACCGTGGCAGGTGGGAATACAGCGTTGGCTTTTATTTAGCAGTTACACACCAGGCTTCTGACCTTTCGATAAGCAAATCTCAGAGGAGCTCTGCAGGTGGGCTAATCTGAGGGTGGCAGGGATAGAGGTTTTCCGTGGTTATGTGATAATTCAACGAAAGTGCTTGTGATAGGGAGGAGGGAAATTGACGCACCTTCCAAAATTGAGAAGGGAGCTCTTATAGAAAGGGGCAGAATGATCAATCAATCAATAGTATTTATATACTGCTTTTCAACACAAAGTTCACAAAGCGGTTTACAGGCAAATAATAAAGTTCAACAGCTCCCTGTCCCAAAAGGGCTCACAATCTAAAAAAAATGCAAAACACCACCAGCAACAGCCACTAGAAAAGACACTGCTGGGGGGTGAAGAGGGACAGTTACTCTCCCCCTGTTAAATATAAGAAGAGCACCACTTGAAAAAGTGCCTCTTGCCCAGTTAGCAGGGGTTAGATAGAATGATGATCGACATCTGTGAGTGTGCAAAACACTTGACATGTCTTCTCTGATTGCAGTCCTTCCAACAAACCAGTAAGATGAATAAGGATGACTGTGTCCATATTGCAGATGGGGAAGACTGAGGTTTAGAGTAAATGACTTGCCAAAGGCCCACTGGTGAACTGATCACAAAGAATCAAATCGGGGAAACCCGAATGCACAACTCAGCCTCTTAGGAATAAACTACAACAGCTCTAAATCAGAGAGCAGATAACTAGTGAAGAAAGTAGGAAATGCTTTTGAGAATGCATCTGTGGGTTCTTCAGAATGAGCTTCAAACAGTTTCTGATCAGGAGTGTCGGGGGGGGGGCGGGCAGGATGACGGGCCGAGCATCCTCAGAAGTGGGAATTGCCAATCCCCAAACCTCTTCTCTGCCCTTCCGCAGAGATTCAGAAAACCAGAACTGGGAGACATCCACTAAAATTGGTATTGGGAAACAAATAAAAATGTCTCTACCCAACATCTAACTGGAACACCTTATCACAGGGCATGGTGATGGTACCTGGCCTGGATGCCTTTAAAGGGGGATTGGACAGATTTCTGGAAGGAAAAATTGACTGCAGGTTACAAGCTGTGATGGGTATATGCATCCTCCTGGTTTTTGAAGCAGGCTGTCTCTGAATGCCAGGTGCAAGGAAGTGGCCACAGGATGCAGGCATCTTGTTGTCTCGTGTGCTCCCTGAGGCATTCTGGTGGGCCACTGTGAGATATAGGAAGCTGGACTAGATGGGCCTTTGGCCTGATCCAGCTGGGCTCTTCTTATGTTCTTATCCACTCCTCTTCTGCTTGGATGGCAGCATTGCTCTGTTCCTTCATTCCCCAAGTCAAGACCCTCAACAGAGGGGTCCCCACAGATAGGAAAGGGCATGTGGAGGGAGTTTTCTGCCTAAGATCTGATGTCACCAACTGCAGCTTCTCCTCCTCTGCCCAGGTTCCTGCAGCTTTGCATCCATGGCCAATTGCAAGCAGCTAGTTTGTTACATGGCAGTACGGTGAATAGCTGCAGCTTCCTTCCGCCAGCCTCTTGCCTGGGCCCCGAAATTGAGTTGACTGGGTCAGGTCTGCTTGGTAGAGCTCAACATGACTCAGCTTGAACATCAGCTCCTTCCAAGGAAAGTCAGAGCGCCATCCTAAACTGGAGTTAGGCCAGCATAAGCTAAGCCAGCAAGGTTTGGCCAGCACAAGGGCCACCATAAAGCGTTTTTGGATTAGTCAGGGAGGATGACTCACATTTGTCTGCTGGCCTCTCTGACTCCGAGAGTGGTCCAAACATACATTACAGTGTCCCTTGTGCTGGCCAAACTTTGCTGGCTTAGCTTATGCAGGCCTAACTCAGTTTAGCATTGCGCCCTCAGTTTTGAGAGCTGGTTCTTAAATGTTTCTCCCAACTTTATTAAGCTTCACTTTCCAACTGACAGATTGAATGTGTGAACTGACTGTAATCAGCGGCGTCATGCAGCCGGAATGCTGGGCGGGAGGAATGGGTGAGTGGCAGCCCGCCCGTTGCATACCGCTCCGTTTTGCTGTCTTCCCCGCCCCACGGGGCGGGGAAGACAGCGAAACGAAGCAGTACGCAACAGGCGGGCTGCCGCTCACCCGTTCCTCCCGCCCAGCGTTCCGACTTCATGACGCCGCTGACTGTAATCCTCAAGAGACATATTTGGCCGTAGGAAGCTGCCTTATCTTGATTCAGGCGATTAAGTACATCTTGTTCAGAACTCTCTAGGGTTTCAGACAAGGGGCCTTTATCCAGCCCCATCTGGGACTGTCTGTATATGAAGGCCAGGCATTGATCTACAGCCCCTTCCCCTGGGTTGGCAGAGAGGGGTGGACTTCTTCCCTTGGGGCTTCAAGTGCATGTAACCGTCCCTCAGGAGCTGCCTGTATTTCTGACCAACACACTCTGTTTCTGCATCCCCATGGCTGAAAACAGACTCGGCAGTGACAGACATCTTTCTTTAATGGTTGGTCTTGGAAATATTATTCCAAAAATATTTGCGTTTCTTTGTTTATTTAAGTGATTTATAACCACCTTCCCTCCGGATAGAGCACGCAAGGCAGCATACAGAAGCATACAGTGGAAAAACAGTAAAAATGCAAAACAAGAACAGAATCGAAACCACAAAATAATCCTACAGAGCAATGCAATAAAAAAAAATATTGAAGCAAAACACAAAATGCCACTGCAAAAAGGGAAGGCCAGTGGAATTTCTAAGAGTAGCCCTGAAGCTTGATCCTGCACTACATTGACGGGTATGGTGTGGCAGGATACTCCCCCCCAGCGGTGTTATGCTGCCAGAACGCTGGGCGGGACATCCGGGTGATCGACAGCCCGCCCGTCGCGTTCCAGAGCATTCCGCCGTTTGCATAACGTACGCAAGTGGCGTAATTGGTTACGCAAACGGCGTAACTCTCCGGAACGCAACGGGCGGGCTGTCGATCACCCGGATGTCCCGCCCAGCGTTCCGGCAGCATAACACCGCTGTCCCCCCCCCAGTTCCTCAGGAGTCCCTTATAGCCTGTCCAGGTGGCAGCCCCGAAATTTGACAGATACTTTAAAGACACAGCTCTTGTCTCCAGTCCATCTCATTAACGTGAGTCCCTGGCTGGTTCAACAGGCTGTGGTGCGGAGCACAGATCATAACTACAGTCATTTTAATAATCAGATTGATAAATGAGCCACTCCTTCTTTTCTTCCCAGGCCTCATTTGAACTGGGTGACATTTCAGAAGATCCTTCTTTTAAAAGGCGGTGGGGAAGTTAACTGGAAGTGAGATTTATTTGCCTCTTTAATGGCCACCCTAATCTGTGGAGCCTCTGCCCTGACAAACAAAGGCTTAAGGCTGCAAACAATAGCGATACTCACATTTATCATTTATCTACCACTCTGGAGCCTTTGGAGTATATAAATATCTCAGCATCCTTTCCAATAGACCCAGCTGAAGCTCTTAGGGCCTAATCCTAACCAATTTTCCAGCGCCAGTGCAGTCCCTTGGTAAACATTCCCTTATCTTGAGGAGGCCTCTGTGACGACCACTCCACTGCAGGATGCAGCACATGCCCCATTGGCACAGCTATGTCGGGGCTGGGCAGTTGGATAGGGTACAACGTAGAATGCAAGGTTGGTGGCGGTGCAGGCCCCCAATGTCTAGAGCTGTGGTTTTCAACCATTGTTCTGCAGCACATTGATGTGCCCTAAATTGTCCGTCAGTGTGCCGTGAGATTGAAAGGGTTGAAAATGGCTGGTCTCTGGGGGGTCTAAGAAGGCCTTAAGACTGGGGCAGGGCAGGCTCTGGTTTCATTAGAGGTGGAGGTAAAAGGCACCTCAAAAATTATGTTTATGAAACTCACTTCCAAACGTTAGGTTCAGGATTTTTGAGACTTAACCTCCTGGATCCTGGCTTTCAGGACTGTTCGTGCAACAAGTGCAGCTCAGTGGCTGCAGAGCTCCCATATCTACCTGCCGCCAAGGCAAGAAAAAAAAATTCTCAATCTTTTGAGAGGCTCTAGGGGCTGCTACCTGATTTATAAATTCAAAGGGGTGTGGCTATAATAGTGATTGGGCAGCAGAGCTCCCCACCCACCCACCCACCCAGTAGCAGCTTGCCTAACTCTTGGTGCTTATTGCCTAATCTTGTCTGTCGGTTTTGCAAACCACCCAGAATTGTGGTCGTGACTCACTGATGGGGCCCAGACCCACAATTTGAGAACTACGGGGTTAAATTACTCCCTTCCTCTTATCTCTAAAAAAAGGGGGGGAGGGTTCCCTAGCACACGTGGAGCAAAGATGCCATGTATTTACTATGCAAGAGATCATATCAGGAAATTGGCCAGGGATTGGGCCCGAAGGTTACCTTGGAATTGTATAAGACAGTCTTATTCAAACTGTGGGCCGGGGCCCATGACCTGAAGTCAGGTGGGTCGCGGAAAGCTGGGAGCAGCCATCTTGGAAACTGCAATTGTTACTCTTGTAAATTTCCTGTGGTGAGTGTTAACAGTTCAAATTTTCAAGTGAGGGTTGTTTGTTTGTTTTTATAGTTTTTAGTTCAGTGCTTTTACATCGTATTTTGTCCTCATCTTGCTTTCTGTCAGGGATGTTTCCTGGTTGTGCAATTGCTGCAGTCTAAGAATGCCAATTTGCATTTCAGGAGTGTCCTTTTATTACGTTACAATGACAGCACTTCCTACTTGATGATGTCACTTCCTGCCACAAAATCACTTCCAGGTTAATGACATCACTTCTGGTGGATCGTGACACAAGTGCCATTCTAAAAAGTGGGTCCCAGTCTAAAAAGTTTGAATACCACTGGTATGATAAATTCAACAAACATTTTTTGTGTTATGCAATGATATTGCACGTGTGTGTGCGGGAGCAAAAGACTTATCCTCTGCCTGTTGCTAGTTTATGTGAACTCATTACAGTGCTCTCCTATGCATGTACACTCAACCACAAGTCCCACTGTATGAAATGGGACCTCCTCTCAGTTTCGTGTGTATAGGATTGCAACCTTAGATCCAGTGGAAGACCAATACACGTTGCCCCCATGCCACAGCAGAATTACTCTCATCCGCTAACTGAGATCCTTCAGTACAACCACTTGGGAGCTCTGTGTCTGGATTGTATCAAAGAATACAAAGAGTGCCACACCCAAGCCTTTCCTTTTTCCACTAAGGATGTTTCCGTAGGAAGAAGGCAAACCCTTTTTGTCTTTTTAGCACTACCACGCACAATTGGGCCATATCCTCTCCCACAATGGTTTGTGAAGAGGCGGTTTTTGCATCAGTTCCGGATCATCAGCGTCTACGTTTTTCAAAAAATTTTAAACCTCAATTTGCAAGTCTTCCTCTTCACTGCCCTTAAGTCACAGTTTCCCAAGGACAACACCATGTGAGACAATATTTTCCAGGAGGAGAAATGGTTTTGTTCCGTTTTTCCATCCTCTCCCATTCATGCAGGGTGTGTGTGTGGCGTGGTGAACAGTTGCACGGGGACAGCTAAATTCTGAATCTTTGGTAACCATAAAGCTCTGGCTGGCCCTGGAGAGGAAGAAGGGGCCAATCCAACTTTCCAGCACCGATGCAGCTGCAATGCAGCCCCCAAAGAAAGGAACAAATTTTCCCTTACCTTGAGGAGGCCATTGTGATTGCCCTTCCACCTCAGGATGCAGTATATGATCCTTTGACACTGCTGCAACAATGCTGGAAAGTTGGACAGGGTTGAGCCCTAAGTCTCTTGGCCAAACATATTGTGGTGAGCCTGAATCTGGGGTTACCCCACATATCTTGATTTGAGCTTGTTGGGGGAAGAGTAGGATTGTTGTTGTTGTTCAGTTGCTAAGTCGTGTCCGACTCTTCGCAACCCCCTGGACTACAGCACGCCAGGCCTCCCTGTCCTCCACTAGCTTCCGGAGTTCACCCAATTTCATGTTCATCACTTCGGTGACACTATCTAACCATCTCATCCTCTGCCGCCCCCTTCTCCTTTTGCCTTCAATCTTTCCCAGCAATCTTTAGGTCTTTTCTAAAGAGTCCTCCCTTCTCATGAGGTGGCCAAAGTACTTGAGCTTCAGCTTCAGGATTTGTCCTTCCAAGGAGCAATCAGGCTTGACTTCCTGTAGGATTGCCCGATTGGATCTCCTTGCAGTCCAGGGGACTCTCAAGAGTCTTCTCCAACACCATAATTCAAAAGCATCTATTCTTCGGCGCTCTGCCTTTCTTATGGTCCAGCTCTCGCATTATGTCAGATCTCACATCACATCTCACAAGAGTAGGATACAAGTGCGCTAATGATCACTGGATATAGCAATGTAACAATCCTACAGGATTCCCCAGCTTCCCCAGTGCTCAGTTTATCATCATCATCATCATTGTCACCATCGTCATCATCGTCATCATCATCAGGTGAGCTCCCTTTAGCCATGGTTTTGACACCTGCAAATTTGACCTAGGTCACATTCAGAGGTCCTCTGATGCCACCCACCCATGGATTCCATTATCTGTGAGTGTTGGTATCTGCAGTGGGTCTGGGACTGGATCCCCCTGGATACCTAGGGCCAACCTGTATACCACTTTTCACAGAATCATAGAGTTGGAAGGAACCTACAACATCATCTAGCCTAACCCCCTGCCTCTAGCAAGAAATTCCCATAGTATAGGTGTCTGTCAAGCCTCTGCTTGAAGATCTCCAGTGAAGGAGAATCTACCACGTCCCTCGGTAATCTGTTCCACTGTCGAACCGCCCTTATCATCAAGAAATTCTTCCTGATGTCCAGCCGGAATCTCCTCTCTTGCAGTTTGTACCCACTGGACCTAGTTCTACTGTCAAAGTCAGATGAGAACAGATTTGTCCCTTCTTCCTTCTGACAGCCCTGCAGATGTATGAAGAGTGCCATCATATCCCCTCTCAGCCTTCTCTTCTCCAAGCTAAACATATCAAGTTCCCTCAATCTTCCCTCGTAGGTCTTGTTTTCCAGCCCCCTGATCATCCTCGTTGCTCTTTTCTGAACCTGCTCCAGTTTGGCTGCATCCTTCTTGAACTGAGGTGCCCATAACTGAACACAGGTGAGGTCGCACCAATGTGGAGTAAAGCGGAACCACAGCATCTTGTGATTTGGACGCTATGGTTCTATTAATGCAGGCTAAAATTGCATTAGCCTTCTTTGCAGCTGAATCACACTGCTAACTCATGTTCATCTCGTGATCCCTCTACAAGATCCCACTCACATGTTCTCCCATTTCCCCCAGAGTAGTCCACAAAGCAGTTTATATAGTAAAACAAATCAGTAAATCGTTTCCTGTTCCCCAAGGGCTCACAATCTTTTAAAAAAGATACATAAGTGGCTGTGGCAACAGCCATTGGAAAAGTTGCCCTGCTGGTGTGAAGAAGGAGCATTGCTCTCTCCCTGCTAAATATAGGAAGACACCACTTTAAAAGGTGCCTCTTTGCTCTTTGCAGGGGTTATCATGACACAGTCTCAAGGAAAGCTATAAATCCCAGCATTGTTTTCCGTGCTTTGGGTTTCCAAAGTCTCTAAGTTTCATTGAAAATGACAACACTAAATTACACCGTCTGAATAGATCTCCTTCTCTCCTGATCCCTGTGACAAGAGCCTGCCCTTTATTTCCATGTCGTGTGTTGTACTTTGAAACATGCCCAAACCTTCAATGAAACGTTCACCGTCAGCCTCTTGAAATTACATCTCTCCCGCTCCACCCCAAAAAGCCAAGCGCACTGATCAACCCTGCGCATTTTCATTTCCATGCAATTTGCCACAGTTCCTCCTGCTAAATATGCACTGGGCACTCAGGACTGACTTTTTGGGCATGGCTGCTCTGCACTGCTGTGTGAGCTGGAGCCGGTCTTTCGTGCCGCACAAATCATTGTAGCAGGTCCCTGCTTATTAACCCTATCCATTCTGACTAGAGACTTGCAACTTGAAATTCCAGCTTCCTGGCTTGAACTGGTATGTGAAATTCTCCCTTCCTCGCTTTTCCGAAACACACTTGACCAATAGCAAATCTTCCTTTTGTTCTTCTCTCCAGTCAGGCAAGGTGTCAACTTCTCTCACGAGAGCCATGTGGATTTTTCAGCTTTATATGGTCGACCCTTTTCCCTTTGCAGTTGGAATATTTATGGCCATTCTTCGACATCACAGCAGCTTAGCATAGGTTGGCTTGCAGGTAGCCATTAGGCACCTGACAGGTTTTTTTTTCCATCTCAGTCAATCATGGGTTTGCTTAAAACCAAATATGGTCGCACAGATGTTAAAAGCTCCAGTTACCAGTACAAACTATTAACACATGCATCCAAAAAACAATTATTTTATTTATATCGGTATTACTATACTGTCTTTCTTCTTCTTCTTCTTCTTCTTCTTCTTCTTCTTCTTCTTCTTCTTCTTCTTCTTCAATAACATTCAAGGCAGTTTACATGGACATGCTGGTCTATTTTTCAATGGAGTTTTAACAATATATTCTGATATATTCTGTGATTCACGGAATCCTCAGTCCCAGATGTAGCTTTCAGTATGGGTCTCTTCTCTAGCTGCGTGCCATCAAAGTTCAGAGGCAATCTTAAGTGAAACCTGGACAGGTCCTCAAGATTGTTCTCCATTTCTTTGCTAGCTGACCTTCTCGCACACTCCCCTGCTTCTGCTGCTGCATGGCTATTCAAATCATTAGTTACCCTGTCCTGCCACAACACGTATAGCAGCTTGTCACAGCCTGGCATTCAGTCTCCCATCCAGAAATATGACCGCAGACTCTCCTGCTTAGCTTATTCAGGCAGTACCGCCAGCTCAACCATCAGTCCGTACCTCCTGTCTGTACACCTGTAGAAGGTGATCAGTACAGCCCTAGGCAATATGTAACTCCTGCAGGGTTTTTTTCCCGGCAGCTACTTCAAATGCTGCAGTTGCATAGGTTGAACATTGTCTGAATCGACCAACAAAAACCCCAGTGCTGCTCAGAGTCGGGCAGCCAAGCAGTGCGACTACTCAGATTCCTTAAGCCCGATTCCCTGCAACCCTTCTCTAACAGGCAGTGCAAAATGTAATGAATAGCAGTGTGTGTCAGGGAAACCTGTCAGGTTTTATTTGTTTGTATCTTTGTGTCTCTATCTGTGGGGAGCCTCCCTTGAACTCCTTTGGAATGCATTTTGTGCCTTCTGAAAGCATCACCTCTCGACACATCCCTTCCCCTGTGGCTGCTTCTGAATTTGTACACTATCCAGGAATCAGGCAGCTACGGGCTCCAGCATGCCCGTTTGGCTGGTTGATTTGGATGATGAGCTTTGGCACAGCATCACCTCACCTTGCCAGCAGGCACTGAGCTTTGAAAGAGCTCTGAAACTGACCGTGTTTGGGGTGAGTCCCTGTGTAGAGGAATGAAAGAGGCCCAGGCGTTTATCCCAGGATAAGAGTTTCAGTTCAACAGCTGACTTATTTCAACATTGAAAGGATTAAGTCGGAAGCTGAGAAAAAAAATCAGGGGTTTGCCCTTCTTCTGCCTTGGAATGAACTAACCTTCCAAGAAGGCAGAAGATTTAGCCGAGAGGGTTAATGCCTCCGTTTGCCCGAAGATAACACCTGAAGATCTCAAGGTCGTGAGCTCGGACCGGAAGTCAGCAGACCTTGGAAACTGCAGCTGATTAAAAGCTAAGTTTCAGCTGCCTCGTGGGAGGAGGAGTGTGCTGAAATCAGCTGCATCTCTGGTGGCAGCAGGGAAGCCTCATCAGCCAGCAGACGACAGACAGGTGGCTAAAGAAAGAAGGCTAAATCCAGAAAGAAAGATCTGTAGGAGTGTTGTTCTTGGAAGATAGAACATTCTGTAAATTGTAAAAACCTTCGGGTTTGTGAGAAAGTCTGCCTATGTAAACCGCCTTGAGTTCAATCATTAGAGAAATCTAGTGATATTAAGAAAGGCGGTATATAAATAAATTTATTATTATTATTATTATTATTATTATTATTATTATTATTATTATTATTAACCTGTAAGCCAGTGGTCTTCAGAGTCCTACTCAGACTACTTTGAAGAAACTGCAAGTGCTTGCAGGGGCCGGGCTGAGGTTGGGAGGAGGACCTGGCAGTACCCAGCGATCGCCGTGCCGCAAGCATTTAGGGGCAAGTGCCCTGTCTTTATCTTCATAAAGTGCCCTACCTACCTAGCTTCATCCTGGGGGGGGGGGCGAAGGGTTGGCGAAGCCCGCTGCCACCTCCGTGGGCCTCCCTGATGCTAAAAATAGCTCCGTTGCAAGATCTGAGCTCACTTCCCATTTAGTCCTAACAGATCCCTTTTCTACACATTTCCTGTTTAGTCCAAACAGGAAGTTAGTGAGGTAGGAAGTGGGGGGGAAGGGTGTTTCTGGGCAGGCTGGCAGGCATACCAGCCCGGAGGGGGGTGGGCTTCAGATTCGGCCATAAAGTCGAATCCTATACCCGTTCCAGTGGTGTCATCTAAATGATTTAAGAACAGGTACTCACTTTTGATTGGCACATGTCGGGACCCGCCCACAGGAAGTGACGTCATAAGCCGGAAGCGATGTCGTGGCAGGAAGTGACATGAAAAAAGCCCTTTTTGAGGTCTCAGATGATTTTAAACTGACCCAACAGTTGCAACAGTATTCCACAGCACCCCCAGAACAGGTTAAGGAGGCCTGGCATCATGTTAAAACCCCAGAGCAGCTCATTTTTCAGTGGCAAGGAAAGGAAAGGCTCCGCTCGCTGCCTGCCTGGCTCTGAGGACATGCAGGCAACTCAAACATGCAGGAAATTCAAACGTTGCAGAGGGCGGAGTCGACAAGTGGGCGGGCGAATGGGCGGGGCCAGCTGTAATCCTAGAAACCGGTACTCGCGTACCCCCGCGTACCCCCTGCATGACATCACTGACCCGTTCCCCAGGCCATGTGGCCTCGATTTGGGCCACATGGTCTCCTTGGATCTGCACTTCCTGTTTAGTAGGTGCAGATTTGAGGAGTGCATTGGGGAGTGCAAGGAGTGCTCCAGCCTCACCTGTACTGCGCTGTGTATGTCACTGAGCCCAGGTCACAAGTCGAGACATGAGTTAGCAACTCCCACAACTTGACTGAAGTCACAGCGCCCTCCGCTGGAAGGCTAGAGCTGTACAGCCTGGACCACGACTGTACCATGGAGGGAAACATCTGGAGTGTTCTATGAGTTTCTCTCATAGACTAACACTAGTAAAAATCCCATTTGGAACAGAAATGGGTTTATGGGCAGTTCACCTATGTAAACCTACCATCTAGGGATAAACTATGACAGTAGACTGAGGGCGCAATCCTAACCTGAAGTTAGGCTGGCACAGTTAGGTCAGTAAAGTTTGGCCAGCACAAGGGCCACCATAAAGCTCATTTGGACCACTCTCGGAGTCAGGGAGGATGGCACATGACTGTGTTTCTGTGTCATAATCCAGACTCTGACTCTGAGAGGGGTCCAAACATACTTTACGGTGGCCCTTGTGCCAGGCAAATTTGGCTGGCCTGACTGTGCCGGCCTAACTCCAGGTTAGGATTGCGCTCCTAGTTACTTGTCCTTTCTATGTTGTCCACAAGAGAGAAGGGCCTTTATGCTTGCCCACTGCAATGCAAGAACCTTCCAAGGTTCTTAGGGGTAGATACAAAGGTCAACCAAAGGAAGAGCAGAGTTGTAGCTGTTTGTTGGGGGATGTAGACCCCATACATTGCTACACTGTACAAGGAAACAGGAGCTTTGCTCAAAATTTCTTACATCCTTATTCCCTCACAATCTGGGCCAGAAGGATGACATGTCATTACAGAATTTGTTAGCGGGAATGGATGAGTCTCGAGCAAGACAGGTGGCTGTGTTCCTTGAGCGATGTATGTCGTAGAGTCACACGGCCTTGCCTCAGAATGTGGACTTACTATAAAGCCAGAACTGGGGATAGGAGTTTTGTAAAATGCATTTATAGTTTGTTAATATTTATATGCCGATAAAGGTTCTGAATGATCTGATCTATGTAAACCACCTTGAATCTATGAGATTCAAGGCAGAATATAAATAATGTAATAGATAAATATTTCCATAAAATTTGTGCCCCCCATCCCCAAGGAGCCAAGTTTTGCTCTCCTGGTGAGACTGTCTCTTCCTAGCCACACAGACACTGCACAGAACTGAACTCCTTGTACTTGAAAAGTGAAGATCAATATCAAGCATAATTGGTACAATCATCGCTGCTAGACCCAGAAGGGTAATGAACGCACACCATTAAAAGCTCACTCTGTCTAACTAAATGCCTCGTCTTGTCTATAGGGCTCTTTGAAGACCTGATCTGTCTGTAGCTTCTTTTTAAGCCCTAGTTAGAAAGAGTACCATGGTGATTAATATGCACAGCTCCATTTAAAAGCAACACACAGCGAGGCACATGCATGTGCGCACGGATGCTGCAGCTCGGAGTGATTGCTTGATTTCCCAAGTCACATGGTGAGAGCAGAATTGAATCGGGACCAGCCGTGCAGAGTTTCTGCTTTCCCTTTATTTCCAGTACAACAAGCTTTAGGACTTCCTCCCAAAGCACTTGTTTAATTACAGCTTCAAGAACATAAAGCCTGTTATTATTTTAATGGACGGAGCTGGGAGTGAAATAAAATTGAGCTGGGTCCGTGTCCCTTCCTGGCAACTTGTAATTTGGCGGATGGGGAAATGGATTGAGAACAGAAGAGAAAACACCTGTTCAGTGCAGGATCCATATCATTATGTTTTTAGATTTCTCCATTATTTTACCTTTCAGTTTTCAAGCAGATAACCAGACACAAGGCAGGAGCCTCTCTCCTCAAGAAGTAAAACACAGAATCACAGAGTTGGAAGGGACCTACAAGGTCATCCAGCCCAACCAACCTCTTGCTTGTAGCAGGACAGCTTGTAGAGTATCTCCAGCAGGTGCCTGTTGAGACTTTGCTTGAAGGTCTCCAGTGAGGAAGAATCCTCCACTTCCATCTCTGGCCACTAGTCTTTATTGCTGTATTACTGGGGGGGGGGGGTCTTCTTCCAATCACTAGAAGTGACTTTGTTGTTTCTTTCCATTGTTTGAGAAAACTTGCAAAACTTTCACATAAGTAATATATCGAATTATGCTACATGCATGTGCCTGATGAAACCTATTAGTAAGCACTTAAATTATTCCATTCCTTTTTTTTTCATTAAGCATCAATTTAACCAACGTTAAAGCTTAACATTAACAAGGTCAATATCAAGGATATAATTTGAGAGAGAGAGAGAGAGAGAGAGAGCCTTACTGTTATGGTAATATTTGACTTGTGAGTGCTTTGTGAGCCTTGTAGGGTATGTAGGGAATAAAGACTAAGGAGACATGGATTCTAACCTTCATTCATCTGTGCGTTCACAGGATAACATTGAGATAGTCTTTGTCTCTCTGTTCAAACTACCAGCGCAATCCAAGCGTGCCTGTCGCATCGACGCAACATCAGTAGCGCCGACTCAGGGGCGCCAATCGGCAACCCCATGTTGGCGCTCGAGCAATAGCCGTGCTGTGCACTCAACCAGTGCACGACGAGCACAGCCAACGCTTGCGCCAGTCCTGCACCCAACTTGCTGGCGCCTGATGGCATGTTTCCAACAGCACTGGGTTGGCGCAAGAGCGCAACGCCAGTATAGGACTGCGCTCTTAAAAAGCAGGCACCCAGAAGTCCCTGCTCCCGCCATCTAGCAGATCAGCAATGATTTTAAAAATAAGCAATAATACACACACACACAGAGAGAGAGAGAGAGAGAGAGAGAGAGTGGCTTAAACGCCAAAGTGGTTTCGAGTCGTGGGTTGAGTCTTGAGTCAGGGATTGTTGGGACTTAAGTCAGACTTAGGAGCAAGTTGGGGAACTCGAGTCTGAGAGTGCAATCCTAACCTGGAGTTAGGCCGGCAAAGTTTGGCCAACACAAGGGACACCATAAAGTATGTTTCGACCGCACTCACAGTCAGAGAAGCCACCACACAGACGTGCGCCATCCTCCCTGACACCAGGAGTTTACGGTGGCCTTACGGTGGCTTTACGGTGGCCTTTGTGCCAGCCAAACTTTGCTGGCCTAACTGTGTCAGCCTAACTCCAGGTTAGAATTGTGCCCTAGTATAGTTCTTGTAAGGGCACTGTGAGAATGGGGGGAAAAAACTTGCATACTTCCCTGGGTGCCTTGGGAGAGGAGGGAAGCATTGGAATCTGCCGTTCTGAGCCTGATCATTGTCAGCACTGACCAACAGCAGCTCTCCAAGGCCAGGATTTGAACTCAGGTATTGAACGCAGGATTTGAACGCAGGTAGGGCTCCACTGAGCTAAGGCCCTTTCCCACGGAGCTTGGTATGTGTGTGGGTGGGTGGGTGAAACTTAATAAATAAATAGTGAAGCAAGCATTGTTAGTCAGGGCTTACTCAGCCAAAATCTGTGCCTTGTTACTTGAAACTGCTGGTAATTTGGTCTTGTTTTGCAATTTGTCATCCTATTAGACCAAATTAGATGCAGACCTTTCCACCCGTCCCCCAGCCTCTGACTCCGTGGCCACGAAAGTCTCTCAGACAGAAATTCGACTGAAGATAGCCCTGAGTCTGCCAGCGCTAGTCATCAGTGAATCACCCACGAGATTCCATTTCTGAGGAAATCTGTAGATCACCACAAAATTGCAATAACCCCCCCCCTTTCCCTCTGAAAGTAAGGAGTTTGCCTTGCGTTCCACGCTTCTAGGGAGTGTAAACAACTGAAAACAATCTTCATGATTGTTCTCAGAAAAGAGAATTGCAGCTGCACACATAATCCTGGGGATCCACCACACTTGGGCATGGTGTCAGCCCGCTGCAGTCTCTTGGCAGCCTCCAGGGCTCCACCACGTTGGCAAGGCCCACCGCTAATGCCGGTCCTCAGTCTTTATCTTAAAAATAATCTCTTTGGGGTGTTTCTCCCAATGCCATGTGGCTGGGAACCACCATCTTGTTTTCCCACAGTGCTCCAGATGTTGGGTCATTCCAGGGCAAGGCGGAGGAAAGAAAATGGCCTCTACTGCAAGAAAATGGTCTACCGAAGAGGCAAGCTTTTGCCAGGGGAGGGAGGGGTACAAAGTTTCTTTTGGGCCCCTTTTTGAGGTACAAAGCTTTTTTTTTTTTTCCCCTCCTTCTCTACTGAGGGCGCAATCCTAAAGTAAGTTAGGCTGACATAAGCTAAGCCAGCAAAGTTTGGCCGGCACAAGGGACGCCGTAAAGTATGTTTGGACCACTCTCGGAGTCAGAGAGGCCAACACACAGACGTGAGCCATCCTCCCTGACTCCGAGAGTGGTCCAAACACACTTTACGGTGGCCCTTGTGCCGGCCTAACTTTGCTGGTTTAGCTTATGTCGGCCTAACTCCAGTTTAGGATTGCACTCTCAATCAGAATTTCATACGATCGTTGGATCATAATTTTTCCTTACAAAATGGCGTAGGCTTACACCAAATGTGAATGCTGTCCTCACCCAATATATGCAAACATTTTCTGAGATCACAGGAAATTTCTGGCTCCCCTCCTTTAGCTCCTGGGTCCCTTTTTGACCCTGGGCCCAGCTGTGATGGCCCCCCGAACCCACCCCCTCTCATGGGCCCTGGGGCCGGTCAATGTAAGAGGAGGCCTACAAGGTGTAGGTCATTCTGCAGTATCACACTCAGGGCGCAGTCCTGCACTTACTGCTGCCTTCAGCACCGTGTCAGGGGCTTGCTGCCCGGCAGTGCACATTCCGCTATGCCCATGTACATTTGCCAGGTCGCCCCCAGGAGCTACACCTCTGAGACTGGGGACCACAGCCTTAAGCTGTAGCCAGTCCTGGAGGACAGGGAGGCATAACTCCGAAAAGGGAGAGGAGGGGTTTGGAAGGGTTTCTCCTCCCACCAACAACACTGCCCCATCCAACAGGAGTGCAGGTGGAGGAGGGCAGACGGTGCCGTAACCAGCAGGGGAATTTCCTCTGAGACCTGCGGAGGAGGCCATTGTCTCCTCTGCTTCAGTAGCCAAGAGACCAAGAGCCTGAACTCGTCTGCCCACATTCAGCAAGGCCGGGCCCATCGGCTCATGCCAAGAACTCTTTCCAGAGCGCTTGCCTCTTGCCGCGGATAAACTCCCCACGCACACAGCACAGATTAAAAAATGGCCACTGCGCGCTCGTGTAATTAGAAGACTTTCCGGGCCGATTTCAAAGGTTTATTTCCAAACCAAATGTTTTGAGAGCTGTCACAAGCACTTACCCTTATGAAAGACGTTATTGCAGAAATGCACCGAAGCTTGCGAGAGCAAAAGCGCTCTGTGTTCTGTGCTGGAAGGGAACAATCAGGGAAGCAAGACCTTGTTGTGGTATTATTATTATTATTTTATTTTATTTTATTTTATTTTATTTTATTTTATTTTAAAAGAGGGAAACATTCTCCTCCCCTCTGCCCCCCGCAGAGTTTGTAATTTCATAACATTCGCCTGGTCTCTCTCCAGTTTTCACAGCGTTGTGGGAGGGTTGTCTCTGTAGCTGCTTTCTCGGCTATATGCTGGCATGGTGGCAGGACACCAGCAGTGCACTAGCGTTTGCAAGACACAGGGGAAGGAAGAGGGGGCTGGGAGGTAAGGAGACCCTTTCCATGGGTGTAACTGGATCAGCCAGTGCCCGGTCACTCCCCACTTCCCAGAGGCTGGCTGCATGGGCTCTGCCTGAAGGACCTCCCCCATTAAAGTCCTGGCTGGGTGCTTTGGACCTTGGTGGCAGTGCTTCCTCTTCTTTTCAGCTCAGCCCAGCACCTCCATCTTGGATTGTGAGATCCAAGATGGCTGCTCCCAGAGATCAGGTAGGCAGGAGATCCCTGCGAGTGTGCCATGACACCCTAAAGAATTGCAACCCACCCTTGGAGAATCCTTGCATCATCAGGAGATGGATAGCGGGCATCCCGTGCGCCATCAGGAAATGACTGGAGAACGCCATGGATAGGACCACCAACCCTGACTGCAGCTATCCCTGGATATCTCGGGATACTAACCCTAATAAGAGGCGAGCATTTATGCTCACCAGGCTGAACATCTTCCCCTCCGCCTTCCATACGGGTCGATTTCTTAACATCCCCCGTGAAAATAGACTATGCTGGTTTTGCCAGTTGGAACTGGACACTGTGGCACATATTCTGTTTCACTGTTCCAGCCATCAAGCATTGCGTGTAAATTACCTTGAACCCTTTGTGTCTACACTCATTGGCTCATCAGCTGACCCTGTCTCTGCTTTTGAGTGATGGACATGCGTCTCTTACCAATGCGGTGGCGGAATTTTTATTAATGGTCCTCAAGTCAAAACACCTTTGATGTATTATTTTAATTCCCTATTTTCTTTTATCCTCTCCACTTTTCTATTTGTCTTACCCTTTATTATTTTTTCTCGATTGATTACTGTAAACGCTTTTTGTTTGTTTCTTGATGCCAATAAAGGTTATGAAAATGAATGTTATCTTGTTCCAACGTGATGTTGTGTTGGAAGTTCCCGGAAGCCCTGTTAGAGTCTCCAGGATTGCTTTCAGTGGGTCACCTGGAGATGGAGGCCAGTTCCTGGAGAGGCCAAGCCAGGCAACTAAGCACAGGGCCCTGTGCATCAGAAAAAAGGGCGCCAGCACAGCTTCTCAGACTTCAGCCGCAACCAGCCACATTGAAGGGTAGGGAAGGAGGGCCCTTCTGTTGACTTCTGTTGACTTGTGTGTACTGTGTATTCCTTTTGTGGTCCGCCTCGAGTGTGTCTGTCAGAAAAGCAAGGCTGGAGTTAAGCTGAGGAAGCGAGTGTCCCATCCCAACGTTGGTTGTACCCCCACAGAGCTCATGACATCACAGCAGTCCTGCTGGTCTGCTATACCGTAGGAAGCAGTGATAATGGGATTGTGATAATCCCATTGGCCAGGCAGCCTAGCAGGATGTATTCTGCTGTGCTTCTGGAAGAGGGCTCTCTGGCTGCATTGCTGCGGCTTGTGGTTTGCCTGGTCACACTAGTGCATGGATGAGATGTGTGACACGCTTGATCGGAAGCTGCACGGTTGTGCCCCCCCCGTTGTCGTTGGGGCTCTGCCGTCGCAACTGAGGGTCCGTCTCTTTGACGGACCACGCCTGGGTGTGTTGCGGAATGGAGGGGACATTTTTCATTTGTAGCAGAGGAAAGGTTACACCTGGTTTCCTTGGGCAGGTGGCACCTCCCCAGCTCTGACACAAATGCACCAACACTCCCCGGTCAATAGTGTGAGGCAGCAAAAGCTGCATTGCAGGATCCGATTAATTTTTTGCAGCCCTAAGGGAATAAACTCAGTTTCTGTCAGCTGGACTTGCTCTTGAGTACGATGGCTTGGGAGCAGGCTGCACGAATGTAGAGATGGCGTAAGAGTGAAGCTTGACATTTGCATGCATATCATCATCCCACCTTTTATATATTTATATACCGCCTTTCTTGGTCATTGGATTGCTCCTTTGACTTTAATTCAAGGCGGTTTACATAGGCAGGCTTTTTCTAACCCCAAAGGCTTTTACAAATCACAAAGAGGTTCTATCTTTCAAGAACTACTACATTCAGATGACACTTTCATAGTCCAGTCTCTCTTTCTGGCCGCACGATCGCCTTCCTGCTGGCTGATAAACGGCTTCTTTGCTCTCACCAAAGAAAACAGCTGGCCCAGCACAACTCCTCTCTCACAGGCAGCTGGAGACAGCTCAGCTCAGATCTTATCAGTCGCATTTTCAAGGTCTGCCACTCACGGAAACTTCCGGTGTTCTCAAACTGGCGACCTTCGGATCTTATCTCCGGGCAGAACGGCGGCTTTTACCCTCTCGACTAGACCTCCTGCCCTCCAGCATAGCAGCAGGGGGGCTGTCAGCCATAAGGGGTTGCTAACGCAGGCAGCCCCTCTCCCTTCGTGCTGGCTACGAGGATCTACTCTATTCATGCACAGTAAAATACTCAGGGCTGCCCACGCCGCTTGCCTGGTGGCCCTTCCTTCACTGAAGGAATTCCATGTAGGACCAACAGGCAAGCAACGCAGGCAGCCCCTCTCCCAACAAAATAGCACGATAGCAGCATGACTCTGCCCCATCCATCTAGGGTGTCAACTAGAGGCAGAGCCAGAGCAGGCTCTGACTGCATCTGGGGCATGACATCGCGCACCCCACACAGCCTTGCCACACCCCCTGCCCCCGGAATCTATCCATTTTGGCGGGTAACAGAGCCGGGGTGGGTGCGAGGTCCCACCTCCGCACTGCTTTCTTCCCCAACATGCCCAGCTCCCTCCGTGGCACCTGTGGCTGCGTGAGTGGCACTTTGCTGCATGAGTGCGATGCCTCTGATTAGAGGGGTATGTTTCAAAAAAAATGTTATATAGAGGAGAGGGTTACATCCACCTGGGTGTCAAATGTACTAGCTACACCACTGTTTGTATGAATCCTAGAATCATGGAGTTGGGAAGACCAACAAGGTCTTCTAGTCCAACCCCCTGCCTGTGGGAGAACATCTTCCTGGACCAGCCCCAGCAGGGGCCTGCCGAGCCTTTCCTTGAAGATCCCCAGTGAGGGAAAATCCATCACCTCCCTCAGCAATTTGTCCCACTGCTGGACCACCCTGGCCATCAAGAATTTCTTCCTGATGTCCAGTCGGAATCTCCTCTCTTCCGGTTGTACCACCAGATGGATCTAGCTCTCTGATGGTAATCCAGTGGTCTTAGGAAACAATTCCAACCTTTCTGATCCTGAAATATGTGCAAAGCACTTCACACTTGCAAGAACCCTACAAGATAAATATTGTTACCCTCATATTGCCGATGGGAAGACTAAAGTGGAGTGGCTTTCCTTATAATCTCCTTATCAGTTCGTTCCAGGGCTGAGTTTTAAGCTAAAGAAGGCCCAATAGGCACTCAGCCATCTCCGGGCTATGATGCTGTGAGCTACCAGTGGAACCTCAAAAGAAACAGATTCCCGTCAGCAACCTGCACAGGTGGCATGGCTCTGGCCCACTCTGCTATACCTGGCCGTCCCACTGCAGCTGCCTACTGTGGATTTGCCACTGTGTTGCCCTGTGTATGTGTAATCTCCTGTAGCTCTGGGACTTGATGGAGGACTTAGTAAATCAAAGTGAAGCACATGATAGTTTCTGTAATGGTAAATCATGCTGGCTGGGTTGCTACCTAAGTGGCATAGAGCGTGGTGATTTGTATGTCATTGTCAGCTGTGCTCCTGGATCAGGCATCTATAACTCTGTGTTTGTGTTCCCAGGTAAATAGGAAAGCTCACTGAAAGGAGCAGTGCATGCACATGGCAGGGGTGCATGCGGGAGAAGGGCTGGAGCTTAGCAGCAGCAACATGTGCAGAAGGTTGCAGGTTCAATCTCCAGGTAGGGCTGGGAAAGCTCCCTGGGAAGGCCAGCCCAAGATAAGCCTGCAAAGTGTCACCATAAAGTGCGTTTGGACCACTCTTGGAGTCATGGAGGATGGCTCATGACTGTGTGGTGGCCTCTCTGACTCCAAGTGGTCCAATCATACTATATGGTGTTCCTTGTGCTGGCCAGACTTCGATTTATTTACCTTATATTTACCTCAGAATTTTACCTCAGAAATTTACCTCAGAATGCCAGATATAAGGGAGTGGTGTTTGGACCACTCTCAGAGTCAGGGAGGATGGCGCACATCTGTGTGCTGGCCTCTCTGACTCCGGCAGTGGTCCAAACATACTTTACAGTGTTCTTTGTTCCACCCAAACTTCGCTGGCCTAACTTGTGCCTAACTCCCACTTAGGATTGCACTCAGCCAAGGGCAGAGCAAGAGAGAAGACATACGAGGGCGAACCTATGACATGTGTGTCAAAGATGACACACCACAACATTTGGGGTGACACACCAACAGTCCCCAACACCTGACAAAAACTGGGTTACTTTCTCATTTTTCATTTTTGTAATTATTTGGTGTTTCTTTATAGAATACATTACACCACACATAATTGGGCTTTATTTTTTGTTTAAATAAATGAATGTAAAGAATGGTTTCTCTTTCATTTGGGAAGGGGGTTAACACACCAACAGAGTCAAGTTAAGCATTTCCCTAAGTATTGACACACCGAGCCCAAAAGATTCGCCATCACTGTACTAGGGCAAGAGGAGGGGTCTGGAGGCTGAGCCGCCATCTTGCCAAGAAGGGTCAGCCTGGCTTTAATTTTGGGAGTGAGACTGGGAGTGCAGTCCTAAACTGGAGTTAGGCCGGCCCAGTTAGGCCAGCAAAGTTTGGCAGGCACCAGGGCCATCGTAAAGTGTGTTTGGACCACGCTTGGAGTCAGGGAGGATGGCGCATGTCTGTGTGCTGGCCTCAAGAGTAGTCCAAGCATACTTTATGGTGTCCTTGTGCTGGCCAAACTTTGTTGGCCTAACTGTGCCAGCCTGACTCCAGGTTAGGATTGTGCCCGGGGATGCCTCTGGAGTTTATGGAGCTGAAAGCTGCAGAGGACTGTGAACTGCGGAGGTGTTCTGCAGCTGCCTGTGGAAGCTTGGAAAGGGCAAGGGCTGTGCAGCCAGAACATGACCGCACCATGAAGGGAAACATCTGGAGAAATGGAGTTCCTCTCATAGAGTGACACTTGTAGAAAAACAATTTGGAAAAAAAAATGGGGTCAGCCTGCCTAAACAAACAGCCAAGTAATCCCTTGAATTTTAGAGATTACAAGCAGCGGTTTTCAAACTCTTAACGGAGAGTTTTCACCATTGTAGGTTTTTGCGGGGGCAGGGCGAAGGCAGCGACACCATTCCCAGGATCGCGTTGCTGCCTGGGGCAACAGGGGCTGCAAGCAGCGGCGTCATGCTGCCGGAACGCTGGGCGGGAGGAACGGGTGAGTGGCAGCCCGCCCGTTGCGTACCGCTCCGTTTCGCCCACCCGTTCCTCCCGCCCAGCGTTCCGGCAGCATGACGCCGCTGGCTGCAAGTGCCCTACTTGTCACTGCCAGGGGTGCAGGGAGTCTGCAGGGAGTCATCCCAAACGTCTGCAGAAGTGAAAAAAAACAACACAGCAATTGCATCCCACTTCCCTTAAAGGCAGAGGGGCAGAGGCTTTCAGGCTGACTTGTTGTGACGCCCCAGTTTGAAAACCTCTGGACTACAAGTCTTCAAGAAAAGCGGTATGTAAATACTATACTAAGTAAGAGTCAAATAAGCCCCTTTGCCAAGGGCAGCAGCGTGATCCTGGGGGTCGCGTTGCAGACTTTGCCTCGCCTTCACCCCACAAGGCCCCCAACTCCCACAGGGCTAGACTGCTTCCTGGGCAGGGGAACGGTGCTCAAGGAATGGCTTTGGAAATGCACTCCGGAATATTCTGTAATGTCGCAGGGGATTCTGGGATGCTCTCAAAGTTGTCCTAAGGATGCCTTTTCCTTCATCCTGCCTCCCACCCAGCCTGTCCTGCCCCGAACCTTCCCCAAACCACCCCAAACCTCCTCCTGCCTGCCCAGAACCTCTGACAAACTGGCCCCCACCGCGTTCTCCAGCTCCCACACTGTCAATAGCAAGCCATTCGCAGTGGGAGTGGCTCTTTGCAATGTTGGGCCTGACCTTATGCTGACAAATCATGAGATCCATCAGCATAAGGCCCTGACAGGATTGGGCCCAGGCACGCTTACCTGGGATTAAGTCCCGTGCAACACAATGGAACTTACTTCTGAGTAAGCATTCTTAGAACTGCACAGGAGGAGACTGAGCTGTGAATCAGGACTTACCTGGTTGGAATCTCACCTGTGCAGTGAACTCACCAGGTGACCTTTGACAAAGCACTTCCTTTCAGCCTCAGTCTTCCCCACTGGCAACATGCAGATGACAGTGTTGTTTTGTGAGTTGTCAGAACCACCTCAAAGTGATGACTGTGAAGTGCTTCTCACACTCAGGTGCGATGGCTCACCGAACTGAGAGTGCAATCCTCACCCGGAATTAGGCTGGCACAGTTAAGCCAGCAGAGTTTGGCTGGCACAAGGGACATTGTCAAGTATGTTTGGACCACTCTCGGAGTCAGAGAGAGCAGAACACAGATGTGGTCCGTCTTCCCTGACTCCGAGAGTGGTCCAAAGCCACTCCCTTGTATCTGGCATTCTGAGGTAAAATTCTGAGGTAAAATTCTAAGGTAAATAAAGCAAAGTCTGGCCAGCACAAGGGACACTGTCAAGGATGTTTGGACCACTCTTAGAGTCAGAGAGGACAGCACAGAGATGTGCGCCATACTCCCAACTCTGAAAATTGTGCTTTACAGTGTCCCTTGTGCTGGCCAAACTTTGCTGGCCTAACTTGTGCCAGCCTAACTCCAGGTTAAACCACCCAGAGTCTCTACAAGCAGCAGCACCCTCCTTTCTGCTGCTCTTTCCATTTAACTGCCTGCACCCCATCTTGCTGTTGTTGCTCCTCCCGGTCCTCTGTTGGTTTTGCTGCTGCTCAGAGAGAGTGTGAGAGTACGTGCGCGTGTGTGTGTGTGTGTGTGTGCGTGCATTAGCAGGAGCAGAGCATGGGTTTGTGCAGATATAGAAGGCTCTGAAGAGACTCTGGGTACCCAAATACCCAGCTCAGGGCCTGGCTGTGTGGCACACATCTCAGGAGAGAGAAATGGAAGGGCAAGGGGTGTGGCGTCATTGTTCTCCCACTCCAAATCACTCTGCCTTCGTTAAGCCCCTCGTAAAACGTACCCCAAGGTGGTTGTTACGGAGCTCCCCTGCCGAGATCTGATTAAAGCCAGATGATTCTGGAGTCCCCAAACACGGGCTCTTTGTTGGAGAAAACAAAGCTTTGGGTAATTGGATTCACATTGAGGGAAGCACGTAAAACAGCCAAGTAACAAGAAAAATCTGCCAGGTTATGTCATAAATACCAGGGTGGGTGTTTTGTTCTTTTGAAAGTGCGTGACTCTTTCTCTCTCTCTCTCTCTCTCTCTCTCTCTCTCTCTCTCTCTCTCTCT
>JAJKFI010000093.1:1076154-1109688 GCA_029204185.1 Lerista edwardsae
AATAATAATAATAATAATAATAATAATAATAATAATAATAATAATAATAATAGGTATTTATATACCACCTTTCTTGGTCATCAGATTGCTCCTTTGACTTTAATTCAAGGCGGTTTACATAGGCAGGCATTTTCTAAACCGCAAGGGTTTTTACAAATCACAAAGTTCTAATCTTTCAAGAACCACTACATGCAGATGTCACTTTCATCGTCCAGTCCTCCTTTCTTGTTGCATGATTGCCTTCCACCGGCTGATAATCTGCTTCTTTTGCTCTCACCAAAGAGCAGCTGGCCGTTTAGCACAACTCCCACTCTCACAGGCAGCTGAGACGGAGCAAGAACACAGTTCTCTTCATACGTGAATCCTCTGCTTGTGAATGCACGTATCCACGAGAGACAGAATTGACACTTACCTCGCTTTTCCTGCGACAGTGTTCTCAGAAAGCCACTATCTGAACACCTCTGCTGCCTTCCAAAAATCTCTGCTGGCCTCTCGAACGCAACAGAGACATTCAAAATGGTGCCGCAGCCAGCGCGAGAGCCTAGTCACGGACGCCATTTTGAAGGAACTCTACGGCTCCTGAGTGCAGCAGAGACCTTCAAAATGGCCTCTGAAGTGGTCAGGACAAGCAGAAGCTCTGCAGGTAAGGTGCCCCTCCCCCTAGCCCCATTGGTTCCCATAGAACCAATGGTTCATGATGCGCAAATTCACCATCCCTTAGGGTTTCCAGGAACCTAACCTTAGCTAACGTTCCAGCCCGTCACAGCAGGCTGGAGGTTCTTTGTGATCGGATGAAGGAGCGAGTCCAGTCCAAGGCTGAAGGGCAAAGCCGTTCATTGCAAGACAAACAGCAGGAAACTTACAGAGTGCTGCTGGACGGTGTGAAGCGGTCGAGGGTCGGGGCGTGCATGTCCTGTGAGGTGAGTGCCAGGCTGTATGGGAAAGTGCTGTCTTAGCAGGTGCCTAATGGGTGCAGGTTCAACGCATGGTGGGGGAGCAGGGCTGTTGCGGGGGTGCCTTCGCATGTGCACAGGTAGCAACACGGAGATTCCCACGGCCGGGGGGAGTGGGCCTTGGCTGCAGGTGCTAGCGATCAGGCCCGGGCTAGCCTTGTCCAACCAGCAGTGGTCAGGTCCCTTGGCTTGTGCCCAGGTCTCGCTGCCTCCCATAGTAACAGAGCCAATGAGAACTCGGGGCTGTTGGGAGGCAGACAGTCAGTCTCTGGGGGTAATGCGAACTGTCTGTATTTTGCTCTGCGTAAACCCTTCCAACACCTCTCCCAGCCTGGAAATTTGCTTCTTTCATGTTCCTCATCTGACTCCATCTCTTCTGATTGGAAAGAAAAGAGGGATTGAAGACAGATGCAGAGAGAGGGAGAGGGTCAAGGGGCCAACTCAGCCGGGATGTCCCCAGGCTGCTCCATCACTCTAACTTCTACACCACACTGTCTTTGAACTCTGCCATTTTTCACACGAGTTGGGCCTGAAAAACCGGCCAGGCGGGCCTCCTTCCAGTCAGTGGTGTTATGCTGCCGGAATGCTGGGCGGGACATCCGGGTGATCGACAGCCCGCCCGTCGCATCCGCAGCGTTACGCCGTTTGCGTAACGTAACGCAAGCGGCGTAATTGGTTACGCAAACGGCATAACGCTCCGGACCGAGACGAGTGGGCTGTCGATCACCCGGCTGTCCTGCCCAGCGTTCCGGCAGCATAACACCACTGCTTCTAGTTTGTTGACCATCCCACTGGCAGCACTTGTGGATGAAGTTTCTCTGAGGTGGGGTGTGATGGGGCCTGCCTGCCTGCGGCTCTGAGTGAGGCTATTGCTTCAGGCAACTTGTGGGAGCGCCCACCTCCATCGGCCCCCTGGCACCCACTTCTCCTCCCTGGATCGGACGACAGAGTGGAAAGGAAGTGTTGAGTAGAAGAGAGCAGGGGGCTAGACAGTCAGAGACCCACCACCACTCCTCCCCACGTCCTCCCTGGCTCTGTTCCCCTCTTCCTTTTCCAGCCCAGGGAGTAGGAGGAGCAGATGTTGGCCCATCAGCAGGCAAGCACGACTTACCCTCTCTGGCCCAAGGAGGTCTTGACCTGTTGGTGCAAATCCTTGGTTAAAATGTCTCTGTTGCAGGGGTGGCCAAAAATGCTTAATGTCAGGGCCACATATTGATAAACCTGAGATGTTTGAGAGTGCAGTCCTAACCTGGAGTTAGGCTGGCACAGTTAGGCCAGCAAAGATTGGCCAGTGCAAGGGCCACCGTAAAGTATGTTTTGACCACTGTCAGAGTCAGAGAGGCCAGCACACAGATTTGCGCCATCCTCCCTGACTCCAAGAGTGAACCAAATGCTACTCCCTTGTATCTGGCATTCTGAGGTAAATTTCTGAGGTAAAATTCTGAGGTAAATATGAGGTAAATAAAGCAAAATCTGGCCAGCGCAAGGGACACCATAAAGCATGTTTGGACCACTCTTGGAGTCAGAGAGGCCAGCACACAGACATGCCCCATCCTCTCTGACTCCGAGAGTGGTCCAAACACGCTTTACGGTGGCCTTTGTGCCAGCCAAACTTGGCTGGCCTAACTATGCTGGCCTAACTTCAGGCCAGGATTGCACCCTGAGAGCCATAATATTTAAAAAGCATTTCCAAATTCTTAACGCTTACATTGAACATTTTTTTAATCCGGTGATGTCTCAGTTTATAATTATAAAGCTGGTAAATACTTATAAAGCTGGAAAAAAAAATTGTTCACCTTTTATATTAATGGGGATGCAAAAAGGAGCAAACATTTCCACGAGCCCCACATTAGACGTCCAGGAACTGCATGTGACTTGCGAGCTGTGGTTTAGTGTGTCCTCGTGGCGTTTGGCGATATCGAAGTTGGAATCCCAGCGTTTGGCATGTTCCTCCGCGGCACTGGTGACATCCTGGAAAACGTCACCTGGATGTTGTGTCCTTGCGGAGAAGCTGCAGAGCATCCGTGGTTGGCTGGCCCACCAGCTCCCTCTCGGGCACTGCACACGGGCGTCACGCAGGTGCACTGTGGCGCCCGCTGCCAGCCCATGCTTACGACAACAGCGCGCCCAGCTTTGATTGCTTGTCTCCGGCTAAAATTCAATTATTCAGTGCAGGCAGGCTTTGCCGTGACACAGAGGGTTAGGAATTAATGTTAACACTGTTTCTGGTTAAGACTTTTTGTGTTGATAAATAATTCATGAGGCAGTTAGCTCTTTTGAGTCCGACAACACAAGAATATATTAATACAGTCGACTCCGCAAAAGGTCAGCCCTGAACAGCGACGCATCTGAGCCATCTTTTATTCATTTTCTGACACCGGCTCATTAATTATTACCACATTTGAAGGTCTGCAATGGGAAGAGCACTAATGAGAAAAAGGATATTGGGCTGGATATCTGACACCCGCTCTGCTCTCTGAAACGGCTGGCGAGGGGAGGGAGGGCTTGGCGGGCCAGGTACGGGGCTGAGCGGCTACCTGGACGGAGGAAGAGGAAAGGGTGGCTGTCACTTGGACCAGAGAGGAAGCTGCTGTATGCTGAGTCAGGGCTTTGTTATATCTAGCTCAATACAACGGCCCTTCATTATCTGCAGGTGCAGGAATTCAGTATCCATGGGGTGTCCTGGGATGGAGCCCCACAGATACCAGGGCCCACTGTATTGTCAACACTGATGGATAGCAGTCCTTGGGGTTTCCGGATTTTTCTCTGCCCTAGCTAAGACGGCAGCCAAAGAACCTTGTGCATGCAGAACAAATACGATCACTACCTGGCCACACATCTGTTGTGCATCTGGTTGGGTCTAAATAGCCGACAACTGGGTAGTCAGTGTGGCCTGGCCCTAGAGAGCTAGGTTTGCATCGGAGGGGCCTGGGGGCAAACCTCTCTGTGGCCATTAACTTTTCCAGCAAAGCAATTTCAAGAGCACAGCGAACTAGCCTCGGGGACGCTGCCCTTGAGCACCTTGCAGGAAGGGTGGGAGACAAATGCAGCCGATGAAAAATAAACACTCTCCCCCCATTGATAAGCTGTCCACTGAGCCCACCTAATAAGGCTGAAGCTAATTTGTGTGTGATTCATCTTTGAGAATATTGCAGCTGTAGTGTTTAATCATTTAATTGATTAGATTAATTGATTGAAAATGTCACACGACAAGAACAGTTCCCTAGTTAATCAGATTTGTGTGTGTTGTATAACAGTAGCAGCAGCAGCAGCAACAACTCTATATAGCACACTCTGTATACTAGCACACTCAGATGGTTGAGTTCCTATCAGTTTGTACAACTGCTTGTGTCATTTATACACTACACTATCCCAATTAGGGCTCTGTATCGTATTATTCCATATTCTACATGTCTTCCTTCATTACAAAGCATATGTTCCATGCGGTCGATTATGTGGGTAACCATATTTGAGCACTGTTCTGGTGTTATACCACTGATCACTGATTCTATGTTGGTGTGAAGCTCTTCTAGAATTTGTGGAGTTGGTGTGAAGCATCTTTCTTTTAACATTCCTCATCGAAATGCATCACATATTGTGAGGTCTGGGTTACCGATGGCTGGGATAAGCAAAGTCAGACCCTCAAGAACTTTCTGCACCACTTGACCGACATTACCGCTGGTTCTGGTGCTTTGTGATCATCCGGAGTGTCCAGCTTTGTGATTTGGTTACCATTTCTTTGCCCCACTGTACTTCTCCTGATAGAGGCAGGGCTAGTCAGGGGATAGAATACCTGTTACGTCACGAAACCAACAGGTTTACTGGCCCTGCCTCCTGGTAGTGGAAGGGGCATCCCAAAAGGGTCAGAAATGCACCCCTACTTCTATTAGAGATTGCTTTGAGCAAGTGATTACCTAAGTGGGGATCAGGTGATCACTTTTTGCAAAAGTGTTTGTCTGTGTGCTCCTCTTTTCTCTGCATTGTCACCTGTCCTCAACTCCTCCAGGATTAGGTAAAGATAAAGGTTTCCCCACGACCGAATGGTCTAGTCGTGCCCGACTGTAGGGGGCAGTGCTCATCTCTGCTTCTAAGCCTGTAGAGCCGGCATTTGTCCGAGGACACACTTCCGTGGTCATGTGTCCGGCACGACTATATGCCGTAGCACGCGGAACACCATTACCTTCCCACCGAAGTGGTCCCTATTTATCTACTCACACGTTTAGGTGCTTTCGAACTGCTAGGTTGGCAGGATCAGGGACAAGCGACGGGAGCTCACTCCATCGCGCAGTCTTGAACTCCCAACCTTCCAGTCAGAAAGCCCAGCAGCAGCAGATTAACCCACTGTGTCATCACATCCCAGTAACACCTTCAGGATTACCAATTGGCAAACATGCCCAAATCCCTTCCTGTGTGTTCCTGCTCCTTTGCGTTAAGCCGAAGGAATATCCTCTCCCTAAATTGCTTTTAACGGGGGCACAAAAATCTGACGCCATGAGTTATGATCATGGGCCCTTTGCAACTAGCGTGGGCTGCCCGTGGGGGTTTCCATCATTTGTAATGTCACATTTCATTTACCTTGTCATGCCTGGAATATAAATGTGAAGAAGGGTTACAGACGGCCGGGAGCAGGAGCAGGTGTAAGCTTTGGGCCACGATCTGCTGCTTGTTTTTTTCCTGCAGGTGGGGCGAATTAATTGCCAAAACGGTTCCCATGTACTTGTTGGTGCATCCAAGTGTCCTAGAAGGAAAGGTTACTATTTGTTTGAGTTATCATTCAAGGTCATACACTAGGCTGCCAAGCAAATGTGAAAACCTCCTCCTTTTTTTTTTTTTGTAGTGGATTGCATCGTGCCAGAAAGGCAGTGTCCCGAAAGGTTCTTAAACTTAAATTAATCCTTAAGGTTGGTTTGTTTTTTTCCTCATCCAGCCGCTGCTTTTGAATTTGGGGAAACAAAATTCATTTCTGTCCTTCATTTTTCCACTGTGCACCAGCCACAGACTCCCTGTGAATTGTCGAGCAGCGGTGGCACGAGGGCTTTGTGTCAACACTCTTCAGAAGGCTTATCTGGACAGACAGGTCCCTGAGTTCTTGGTACCACTGGCAGTGGCATTCCCCGTATTCTGGCACCGGGTCCCATGCAGGGGAGAGCACAGTGCCTGCCGAAGTGGCCAAACCATAGCTTGGGAGCCACGTGTGGCTCTTTGACACACAACGTGCGGCTCACAGAAATATGTTGGTTGAGCTCCTTTTCGCAACACGAGTATTATTTAGAAGGCAAATAACAATTTTTCAAGGTTTATAATTATTTACCAGATATGAACTCAGAGACACGGAAAGTGCAATCCTAACCTGGAGTTAGGCTGGCACAATTAGGCCAGCAAGGTTTGGCTGGAACAAGGGACACTGTAAAGTATGTTTGGACCACTCTCGGAGTCAGAGAGGCCAGCATACACATGTGCGCCATCCTCTCTAACTCCGAGAGTGGTCTAAATGTGCTTTCCCGTGCCTCTTGTGCCAGCCAAACTTTGCTGGCCTAACTGTGTTGGGATTGCGCCCTGAATTAAAACATTAGGGACGTGGTGGTGCAGTGGGTTAAACTGCTACTACTGAGCTTCCAACCAGAAGGTTGGGAGTTTGAGACTGCATGACGGAGTGAGCTCCCGTTGCTTGTCCCAGTTCCTGCCAACCTAGCAGTTCGAGAGCACCTGAAAATGGTAATGGGAAGGTAACGGCATTCCGTGCGCTATGGTGTATAATCATGCCGCCACATGACCATGGAAGCTTGTCCTTGGACAAACGCCGGCTCTACAGGCTTAGAAACAGAGATGAGCACCGCCCCCTACAGTCGGTCATGACTAGACCATTCGGTCTAGGGAAACCTTTAATATTCATGGTGAGCAAATATATTTTAGAGCGCCATCCTAACATGGCGCTGGGCTAACGCAAGCTGCTTACATCAGCCCAAGGCTGTCACGAATTCCAGCACAGGTTAGGATTGCGCTGTCCAGAATTTAAAGACTTATTAGATAGCGCAGCTCTCAAATATTTTAAGTGGCTCTTGTGTTAAGCAAGTCCGGCTACTCCTGTTTGAAGGAATAGCTTCAGTTCACATATGACAACTGCCAGGTGCCTTCGGTCTATATACTGTGTGAATCGACACCAGTGAGAAGATCAGTAATGGTGCACCAACTGCCTTACAGAAAGGGTTTCAGTATGGTAGGAATATATGGAGGTATTCACGGCAGTCTCTTCCAGTCCCTGACAGTCAGCAACAGGTTCCAGGCACTTCCCTTTATTGAAAAAGAGAGCAGAAGGAGCTTCAGATGGGATTATGGGGCTGGTTGATGGTAAACATGACAGCCCACAACCGTTCTGTTGCTATTCAGACTTCTGGTTTTCCCAAAGGGGGCACCAGAAATACCTATCTAGAGGGGTTGGGAGGCAAAAGGAGAATGTGTTTGGGCAATGGGTTAACGTTGGCCCACCTGTTTGATTTCCAAAATAAAAATGGCCCCATCAGTGGCCCCAGCCTTAACGCGAAAAGAAGTGAGCCCATTGCAGAGTTAGAAGAGGCCTTTAAGACTAGCTATTCCAATTCCCCTGTTGGAAGCAGGAACATCCTCTCTAGAGAAGAGGTCTCAAACTTAGCTGTCATTTGCTGGTAATGAGTTCCTAAGTGAGAAAATAGTGCTTATTTCTGGTCAGGACCTGCTCGATGACATCACTCTCTGCTTAATGACATCACTTCCTGACCTCAGCAGACACAGTGAACGCTATTTCGCCAGCTGCGTGAAATGAGTTTGACGCCCCTGCTCGAGAGCATCTCCGATAACGATATTATTCTCCCTGACCATGGAGAGTTAATGGAATGGACCAAGGGGCCATAGGATATGGAGGAGGAGGAGGAGGAGGAGGAGGAAGCATAGTCTTGTGCACAATGTGTCCCCTTTATCCATAGATTTGATACCTGCCGATTTAACCCAAAGAGGGTTCTGAACCCGCAACTGTGGCCCCACTGAGGATTTCCTGGATGCAAAAGGAACCTCTTTCTGGTTGAGCTTGGGAGGCTTTCTGAGGCCTCATAATGGTCCCCAGGAATATTGGAAGGGCACTTCTGGTTTCACCCTTCCAGTGCTTCCAGGGACCTCAGAAAGGTTCTGGATGTGACCAGAACAGGGCTCCAGTCTCGTTTCGAGGATCTGTTGCTCTGCAAGCCTGGATTTAGTTATCCGTGTATGTGCAGTGTGTGTGTGTGTGTGTGTCTGGGAACGGATCCTCCACAGATACAAGTTGAATATCCCTTATCTGGACTGCTTGGGACAGGAGGATGTCTGGATTTCGGAATAGATGCATAATTATAATGAGAAATGGTCTTTTCCCTGTGACCCATTTGAGTGTCTGCTGGCCTCTTTGACATTTTCAACCATGTCAGTATGTACGGGCCCACCCCACAGAGCAGAGAATAGAACTTACAGGGCCCAATCCTATCCAATTTTCTGATGCCAGTGCAGCTATAATGCAGCCCTGAGGCAAATGAACAAATGCTTCCTTATCTTGAGGGGGCCTCCATGACTGTCCCCACCACCACCGAATGCGGCATGCACACCATTGGGACGGCTACACTAGGTTTCCTGAAGGTTATTAGGAAAAGGGCCTGGAAACGTCTGCTCTTGGGCAGTGGTTCCCAAAGTTACCTGGATCACAATGCCCCTGCAGCCTCTTTTCCCAGCTGAGCCGGGCACCGCCATAGAAAGATTTCATGAGATCCAAGATGACTGTACTCAAATGTAAATCTGTGGAACTCCTTGCTACCAATGGTGTCTGGCCTAAATGTCTTTAAAAGGAGGTTGGACAGATGGATGGAGGAAAAGTCCATCGCAGGCTACAGGCCATGATGGGTGGTGCAACTTTAGAACTAGGCTACCTCGGAATGGCAGATGCAAGGGAGTGGCAACAGGATGCAGGCATCTTGTGGTCTTGTGTGCTCCCTGAGGCATCTGGTGGGCCAGTGAGAGACACAGAAAGCTAGACTAGATCGCCCTTTGGCCTGATCCAGCAGGGCTCTTCTTAGGTTGTGAGATTTGGGCGCCCCGTCTTGGATCCCCTGAGATCTTGTGAGATCTAAGATGGTGGCGCTTAGAGGGAACAGGTAGGAGAGGTGATCGGGGCATCCTGCAGCGTCCCTGTGAGTGTGTGATGACACACTAAGGCATCACAAAGCCTACATTGGGAACCCCTGACCTAGGGATAAGGCTAGCCGTGATGGAAACCCTTGGCTTTCTGCAGGCAGGATGAGGGTCTCTGCCACAATGAGTCACCCTCTGTATCTGGGCCTGCAGTGGGTCGGGTGGCCACCCCTGGGACCCTGTGCGGCTGGGCTGGGAATTTGGAAGCTGGAAGGAGGCAGGAGCAGATGGTCCAAGTGAGGATTTTCGAGGATTAATGGCAGCCCACTGGTCTCCGGAGCATGAGAAGCACCGTGCAGTTCCCCCCCCCCCACCAGAGAATGATGAATGTTGCACAGCTGCCTTAAAACAGCTGGATATTCTGACAGGCCATCCAACATGCCCTTTCCTCCTCCTCATGCTCACCGTCCTTCGTCTTGATGGCCACTTTGCCAAACAATAACACACGATGTTCTTTTATCATCAGACAGTGGCTTCTTTAAAACAGTAATCTCTCTCTCTCTCTCTCTCTCTCTCTCTCTCTCTCTCTCTCAAAGCAGGGATGCTGTGGGGGGCAGAGGTTGGTTTGCAAAAATATTAGCATGTAATGTAACATCTCCGGAAATGTAGTGTTTGCTACAGCTGTGTATAAATTTGTTTAATGGGTCTCTTAACTCACCATCAGACTCATAAAAGCAGCCACTGTACAGGCTATTAGGCTGCAGTAACTTAATTGCTCGTTAATTGGGTAATTAGTGCTTTGTTTTGCTTTAAAGCCTAAACACTCATAAAAAGTGAATTAGCTGAGTAAACAAGAATGGAATTTTCATGATATGCTGTCCAGGTTATTGCACATAATTAATCAACCTTTTATTATGATTCTTTCCTTCCTTTTTTTTTCTCCTTTCCTAGCAGCTGCATCAGGTAGGTGGAGAGGAAAGGTACAAATTGAAATGAGGCTTAAGAGACCTCATGAGATCACAAAGCAGGTCCCTACCTCCAGCATTAGAAAAGAAGAAAACTTTGCATCATTTTCCCAATTCAAAGGCTCTCTGTGCCGACAAAAACATATAGGGAGACTGTTCAAGAAGGGGCACATTGCATCCAAATGCCTTGCTTTGCCCAGGTGTTGCAAAGCATTTTGGGAAACTGGGAATGAATGGGATCTGAAGTATCCCAAGCTCTCCAGTTGCAATTTGCCCCTGAAAAATCCATCCTCTTATTTTTTTATTTTGTTGTTGCTATTGTTGGTTTCTAGCTATTGCGGTTAAGTTTGTGGTTCCCAACTCTGCCCACCTGTAAGGATGTGCTTCTGTGTAACACTCACCTGTTCACATATCTGAACTGGCTGGTTTTGACACCCTGTAAATTGAGAAGGGCTTGTGGATTATTTGAAGACCTCCACCTAGGTTTTTACGGTGGCAGGACCATTGCATCATAGACAACTGTGCCCCAGTCAAATGGGTCCCAGATATTAGACATTTGTATTCCAATATCAGTGTTATTCAGACTGTGGTTCAGGACCCACTTGGTGTCCCATCAGGACCCACCTGATGTCAAGTGGGTCGTGGAAATCTGGGAGCAGCCATCTTGGAACCTGCAGACCTTACTCTTGTGATACTCCTTTTGTGCGTGTTAACATTTTGGATTTTCAAGTGAGGGGCTTTTTAAAAAAGTTCACTGTTTTTATATCATGTTTTGTCCTAATCCTGCTTTCTGTCAGGGATGCTTCATGGTTGTGCAATTGCTGCAGTCCAAGAATTCCAATTTGAATTTCAAGAGTGTCATTTTATGATGTCACAATGACGGCACTTCCTGCTTCATGATGTCACTTCCTGCCACAACATCACTTCCAGGTTAATGACATCACTTCTGGTGGTCCCAATACGAGTGCCATTCTAAAACGTGGGTCCTGGTCTAAAAAGTTTGAATACTACTGCAATATTAGATGTGCTTTTTTAAAAAAATTAAAAGTGCAGTTAGGGCTGGGATAGGGGGTTAGGCTGTATATCATGGGGTTTGTTGCCCAGTTATAGTGGGATGCAAATAACCAGGATGCAAGAAAACCTAGTGCAAATGTGCAAGGATGGCAGTGACTGGGGAGGGGATGCATCTGACCGGGTCACAATCGGCCACGATGCAAATCCCCTCGTATTACACATAACGCATTGGATGTGCCTGACTGACCTCAGAAATGTGTTCCAAGTCACGTAAGAGCTTTGAGTGAAGCTTTGGGTGTTGGCTTCTCAAGAGGCAGAAGACCACAGTAAGGCGAGATCTCAAAGCGCTTGTCTTTGGCATTTGTGGTCGCCTGTCTAATGTAAATGGAAAGGGATGGCAACAGCAGACGGCTCTCACTGTAGCACGTTTGAGGTTTTACCGAGAATGATGCATAAACCACAGAGACGATTCCCTTGCAAGCCGATAAGCAGAGGAGACGGCAACGTTTACACCTGTAGTTAACCCCTTCTTCTTACTCACACGACCCTGCTCAGAGCACAATCCTAACCTAGAGTTAGGCCGGCACAGTTAGGGCAGCAACATTTGGCCGGCACAAGGGCCATAGTAAAGCGCATTTGGACCATTCTCAGAGTCGGGGAGGATGGCGCATGTCTGTGTGCTGGCCGCTCTGACTCCAAGAGTAGTCCAAACGCACTTTACAGTGTCCCTTGTGCCAGCCAAACTTTGCTGTACCAGCATTTAACTGTACCAGCCTAACTCCAGGATAGGGCTGTGCTCTCAGAATCCTACCTAATTTAGCCCGTAGAATTGGAATGGTTCCACTGGCTAAGTTAGGGATTCAAACCTAGGTCTGAAGCTCTCACCACACCATTCTGGACTGTCACCTCTTCAGGAGGTGAACCCAAGCCTTGGTATTCTATATATCTACGGAATATCAAGATTTCACTTTGGCCGTCTCAGTTCGTCAGCTGCTGGGTTTGGGCACAGGTGAACTTGGCAGGCTGAGCTGCAACAAAAGTAAGACAGACTTTGGGTAGCTGCAAAAAACCCATAGTTGAAGCATGTGGGCTGGCTTGCACGAGAGGGGGTGAGCACGACTTGCCTGGATAGCAGGAGAGCAGGAGATAAAAATACCAAGTTGGCTGTCTTGGGGGAACATTGGAAAATAGGAAAAAATGCTTTGTCTTGTGCCATTCACTGCCCAGGCTTGGCTTTTCCTTCTGGTAAACTGATGTTAGTTATGGCTCCATCTCTCTAGCAAGTGTACATATATAAATATTATTTAGGACGCAATCCTAACCTGGAATTAGGCCGGCACAGTTAGGCCAGTAAAGTTTGGCCGGCACAAGGGCCACCATAAAGTGCATTTGGACCACTCTCAGAGTCAGAGAAGCCAGAATCCAGACATGTGCCATCCTACCTGGCTCCAAGAGTGGTCCAAATGTGCTTTACAGTGGCTCTTGGGCTGGCCAAACTTTACTGGCCTAATTGTGCTGGCCTAACTCCAGGTTAGGATTGTGCTCTTAATGTGTGTAATGTAAAAATAGTTTCCTATTCAGGGAGAAAAAATAAGTTTATATATTACAATAAATCTGTGAGAGTCTAGAAAACTCCATGGAACGATTCCACTCCTGTCTGGTATGGCTTGACCTGTGGCCAATGACCTTATACTGTCCTTCATCCAAAAAGGAATAAAAAAAGAATTTGGCGGCAAACATCCTCAACTCTGTTTGAGTAGTTCTAATTTACATAACTTAGGTAGGCATAAAAGATGAGGAATGACCTTTTCAACATGACTTCAGATATTAAAACGATCTTACAATCTTATTATCATGAGAACATTTCGCAGAGTATTAAGCTCAATAAATTACCTTTTCCCCAAGCTGATAACCCTCCATCCCTCTGGGGCAGCTGCAGCAACGGTGTTAGTTCACGGCCTCCTTATTTTAGCTGAATTGCTTAATTGGTATGTGTTCTACATCCCAGATTGAGTATTTGGAGCGCAAATGAAGGTTAGAACCTTTGCGCTAGTTATCGACGGAAGGAAAATTGATTCATGCTCAGGAGTGCAATTGGGAGACGGTTTGCAGTTCTCCCTCGGAAGGCAAGAGACTTCTGGGGCTGGTTATTCCCTCCCCCCCACATTTTTTTTCAAAGGGTTGTCTTGGCTGCGTAATGTTAGTCTGTCCTTAATGGTCAACCAACTGTTCCTTGAACATTAAACTAAAAGGAAGAGTTCGAACATCAGTGCTGGTTTCTTCTGCCTTCCGCATGCATCTATGCAAACAACAGTGCAAGAGCACAGCCACTCAACAGAGAGTAAACGTGCGAAGACTAGCAAGACTGGCCATTTTTTCTTTCTCTGCTCCAGCTACACCAATGGCCATCCCGTCTTGGGGTCCAGAACCTTGCCCTTCTGGCTTCCGCCCTCTCAGAATTGCCTCTTCAGGCAACCATTCTTTGAGAACAGGGTTCTCGAGCTTTTTCGCACCAAATTTCATTCATTAATAAAGAATAACAAAGACGTGATGTCATTAAGGTGGAAGTGATGTCATGGCTGCAAGTGACATCATCAAGCAGGAAAATGTTCAACATCCCATACAACAAAACCAAATTAATGAAGTAAGTAATAGTTTAGAATGAGCTTAAAAATGTAAAATAAAGGATCTTCCTAACCCTCCCAAGCAGTTGCTGATATATTTAAAAAATAAATTCCCCTAACATCCCAAATGCTTCAGTCCTGTCCACATTTACCTGGGGGTAAGCCCCATTGACTATTATTGGGCGCAATCCTATCCAGCTTTCCAGCACTGGCATAACTGTGCCAATGGGGCCTGGGCCGCATCCTGCAGTGGTCATGGAGGCCTCCACAAGGGAAGGGAATGTTTGTTCGCTTACTTCAGAGCTGCATTGCCCTTGCCCCCGGTGCTGGAAAGTGGGTTAGGATTGCGCCCATTGTTAAAAGCATAGCCATAGCAGACTGTTAAACCTGCAGATCTGTCACATTTTCCCAAATGCAGTCCCATGCCATGGCAGCATTGAGTCTGATATGTTAAAAATAAAATGCACATCTGAAATTGGCTCACGACCCACCTAGTGGGTTCCGACCCACATTTTGAGAAATATTGCAGAAATATCTCAAAAAATAATTTTGAGAAAGTGGTGGGATATAATTAAAAATAATAATGAAGGATCAGAACCTCTCAATAGGACAGCTACATCCAGCCCTCTCCTCATGCTGCAGAGAGAAGTAACTCAGTGTCCGTGGTATGCCGCTTGAGCGGTGCAAGCAGCAGCGCTGATGCTCGGGCACCGAAGCAACTGTCAGCAGCGCTGGTCTTGCGCCGGTTCAGCATTGGCGGTGCTCGGTCAGTGCTGGGCCTTGCCGAGGGCGTTCCAGAGGCGTCCCGGGGGGCGTAACTGGCTGGTGCAGGGGGCGGCGACAGGGGTGGCAACGCAGGATGGCCCTAGTTTGGCCCTAGTGCTAGATTTCACCCCTGCTAACTGGGCAAGAGGCACTTTTTCAAGTGGTGTTCCTCTTATATTTAGCAAGGGAAGAGTAACTGTCCCTCTTCACCCCTGCACAGTCTTTCTAGTGGCTGTTGCTGGTGGTCTGCCTTTTTTTAGATTGTGAGCCCTTTGGGACAGGGAGCCATTTAACTTTATTATTATTACTATTTGCCTGTAAACCGCTTTGTGAACTTCATGTTCACAAACCTGTTGATTGACTGATTGATTGAAATCCTAAACCTTGGCAGCCCTGATCCGGGCCACTTCTGTGCATGTTGACCTGTGCCTGCAAAACAGCAGGTGCAGATCTGAGCAGCCCCATAGGGGAGACTGAGCCTTACGCGGGTATAAGGGGAAAACCTCCCCTTGGTCTGCACTTTGCTGCTGCCGCCTCCTAATGGGCTTTAGGATACAGCTCTGCTATGTCAGCCTTACTATGTCGGCCTTACTTAGGATTGCGCTGTCAGTAAAACTTCGTCTGGGCTTCACCACTTCCAACTTCAGGTGGGGGTTCGTGTGATGGCGCACATGACAGGGGTGAGCTGCATGTAGAAAACAGAATATGTTTCCCGTCCCCCATTGGAGTAACTTGATGGAGAACACAAATCCCACAGGAAATTTAAAAATAATCAGGATACAAAATCTGACACAGTATTGCGGATTTACGTGCGCCTTTTATCAACAGAGAGAATGAGAAGAATTCACGGTCCTCTGTTTGTTGTAGCTGGCATAAACTTTCTCCGTGTAGGAGGGAATCATGTGTTGGTTTTGCTAATACCAGCAGTCTTTAAACCATCAAATCTAATCAAAACAAAAATTGACGCTTGTCAGAAAGCTTGTTCTCTTAAGAAGAGAGCAGGATTAGGAGAAATTAAGCGAAGGAAAAGGTCTTAACTGTCAAGGAACGAGCCTGGACGAGTTATGGCAGCTCTCGGTATTGCTGAGTCTACAGGCAGCACCTTTTGTTGATTGGCCTTTTCATCACCCTGAGGCAAAATACAGAAAAGAAGCACAATGTCAAAAGAGAGTGTTTTGGTTGGATTTTTTTTCCCTCTTTAAAAAAATAAAATAAATCCAAGGTACAGGTTTGTTGGGAGGAAACACACTTTGGCCTTTACTTCTAAGTGAAATGTAATATCCATGTAGTCAAAATTATCCTGTAACTTTGTCTGAAATCAATGGCCTTATCATAATGCAACTGTGCATGTAATTTGCCCTTTGGGTATGAAAACTGACATAAACTACAACTAAATGTGGTAAGAAAAGGTCAGTGACTGACAGGTTGTCTAGGAATCGTGTCTTAATTCTGCGGCAAAATGTGCATCTGTCCTTCATCCTCTTGTTTGTAACTTACCTTTCGCCAAGGAGTTTGGCTGTTGGCGTGTTTGGAAACCAGAAGGCAAGCCGAGTGTCCCATTGGGGCATGTTAACGCCATTGGTTCTCTCCGGAAGAGATCGTTACTAAGTGGTAGAGCAGTGGCATTCAAACTTTTTAGACCGAGACCCACTTTTTAGAATGCCACTTGTGTTGGGACCCACCGGAAATGACGTCATTAACCTGGATGTGATGTTGTGGCAGGAAGTGACATCCTCAAGCAGGAAGTGCTGTCATTGTATCATAATAAAATGACACTCCTGAAATTTGCATTCGTGGACTGCAGCAATTGTACAACCATGAAACAACCCTGACAGAAAACAAGATGAGGACAAAATATTATGTAAAAGTACTGAACTAAAAACAAATTAAAAAAAAAAACCCTCACTTGAAAATTCAAACTGTTAACTCTCAAGGAATATAAGAGCAATGTCTGCTGTTTCCAAGATGGCTGCCCCCAGCTTTCTGCGACCCACCTGACATCAGATTGCAACCCACCAAGTGGGTCCCGACCCACAATTTGAATAACACTATGGTAGAGCACTTGGCTTGCATGCACTCTTTGGCAGCATCTCCAGGTAAGACGGGGAAAGTCCTTGCCTGGAACCCTGGAGGGCCTCTATCCCTAGTGAGCTGGATGGTAGAAAACAGTTCTCTCTATTCACGGTGGAGGGACAAGATCATAGGGCAGAGTTCCCAGTGTGTTGCAATGCTCTAGGACAGTGGTTCTCAAATGTGGGATCCACTTTTTAGAATGACAAAGTATGTCCTGGACCCACCAGAAGTGCCGCCATTGTGACGCCAGAGTCTGCTCCTCTCCTGAGAATGCAGCAGTACATTGGGCTATTTCTCAGCCATTTCCCAATAGCAAAGAGAGAAAGATTTTAAAAAGCCTGTTTACAACCTTGACACAAGCAAAATAACCCCACAGCCCTCCCCCTTTCCAGCATCCTAGCTTTCCATATTTTCCATATGGCTGCTCTAGGTGTGTTGCGACTCACTGGTGGGTCCCAAGCCACAGTTTGGGAACCACAGGGAGTGCCGCGGGATGTCCCCAGTGGCCCTTTCTACCTGTTCTCCTGGGTGCCACCATCTTGGGTCTCACAAAAATCTTGTGATATTTGGGTGCCACCATCTTGGGTCTTGCTAGATTTGGGCACCACCGTCTTGAATATTGCTAGAGCTTTTTGGGGCACCGCCATTGTGGAAATCGTGTGTTCCACGATGGCAGCACCCGGCTAAGCCAGGAAGAAATGGCTGCAGGGGTGCTGTGACCATGGTAAGTTTGGGACCACTGCTGTAGGGCCTCTAGTCATGATCAGCTTGAAATATATGACACATGTGAATCTGGGTCGTCATCATCAGATCAAAGCCCCTCACATCTTAGCCATCCATTATGATGGTTTTTCACTTGTCGACCAACTGCTCGACAGTATGGTACTGGAGCTAGAGCTGACTCTCTGCTTGTTTTGGAAACGGGCTGGTTTCATAATGTTTTATAGCAGCAGCTGGCTTGTTTAAGGACTTTCAAATGTGATCCTGAGCACCCGGATGTTCACACAATCAGACATGTAAAACACTCACTTTAGTAGGTGCCGAAGAATTTTAGGGGATTTTGCTGGCCACATCATGACTCAAATGACAACCAACGGCACCAGCAAACATTGTTTATATATATTCTGTGCATGCTTGCACATGGGGGAGGAGAGAGACAGAATAAAATTACCTGGAGTCCAATCCTATCCCACTTTCAAGCGCTGATGCATCGTCGCCCTAAGGTAAGGGAACAAATGTTCTCTTACCTTTGAGAAGGCCTCTCTCACTGTCCCCCCACCATAGGATAGAGGCATTCCCTGTTGGCGCGAAAATATGTGACACTCCTGAGCTGGTGTTGAGGACTAATGCCGACCCATCAACAGGTCTGGATTGCGTTCCTAGTGTTGCAGGTCTTGTGCCAAGCCTCACAGTAATTTGTGATGGAACTAAAGGAGGTTATTGGGAGGGAAACCTAATGAGGAGAAGATTCCTGAAAGAACAAGGCATCTGCAGCAGTACTGTGCCTGCAAATTTAGCTAGGGCAAAGTAAACTCTCCAGTTCATTTTTAGATGTGGTGGAGCCAGGGCCGGCTCTAGCAGTGGCAGGGCCCAATGTGGGGCATTCCTGTGGGGCCCCCAACCCTCCCTGCGGGGCCCCCACTCACCAAGAAGAGCTCTGTTCATGCCACATGCAAAGCATGGCATGTGGAAGTAGTTGGTGGTGATCGCATCACATCACTGCCAACTGCTTCCAGGTGGGCTGTTCAGAGGCAGAGGCAGGTGGGAGAGACCAAGGTAAAGCTGCTCTGCTCACCCCACTGACTTACAGCCAGCGGTGTTATGCTGCCGGAACGCTGGGCGGGACCTCCGGGTGATCGACAGCCCGCCCGTCGTGTTCCGGAGTGTTACGCCGCTTGCGCACGTTACGCAAACAGCGTAGCGCTGCGTAATGCGACGGGCGGGCTGTCGATCACCCTGATGTCCCACCCAGCGTTCCGGCAGCATAACACCGCTGCTTACAGCCCTTCGAGACTTACAGCTTACAGCCCACTGACTTACAGCTGCAGCCACAGGCAATTTGCTCACCCTGCTGGTGCGGGGCCCATTGGTCACACTGGCTTAAAGCCGGCCCTGGGTGGAGCACATGGATTCGTGTAACTCCAGAGACCAACAGACCTGTCAATGGTGGCCTATTGTCTTTGGTGTTGATGTCTGCAAGGTTGGTGATATCCCTCACTGGCAGCTTTGGTTATTGGTGGTAGTGCTTACACACACACACACACACACACACACACACACACACACACACACACACTTGTTGTGTAGCAGATAGAGATTCATTTCCTCTTACTGATGCCTCTGGAGAAATGCATGTGATGTGAATAATAATTGTTACTAGTGTTAGTGGCTGCTTTATTTCTGCTGGTGGAGTTTGGGGGTGTGCAGGAGGGCTGGGGGAATAGCTGAGCCCTCTACAGTCTTCATGTTACAAAACAAAGGCTGCAGCAGCACATTTGCATGTTTATCAATGTGCTTAATCAACACTGAAGCACCTTTCTGTGGTTCACGTATAATTTGAAGTGTATTTGAACTCTAAGCCCACCTTTTAAAACCATCCTAACTAATTTGAGCACATAATCCGTTTGCATCGATCATATGGAATTTTCCAGCCTAAAATCTGCTTTCCATTTACTTTTCACCTTCAAATTGCGGTTCCCCAAGGTCCTTTATGGAGAACTATAAATTGCAGATAGGCCTTCTTTTCATTCTTTTTTTTTTTTTTAATTCACGCTTAATATCTCGCACGGTTAGCGAGCCCTCAGGAATCGCCGTGTGCCCCCTCCCCATTATAACCAGGGTGGTAATAAAGTGGGGGATTTGCAGAAACCCTATAAAAGTGTGTGCAAGGGTAAATTGTATTTAGGCTACTACTGGGGAGAGAGGCATGAATGTACAATTATGAGAAGGATGTCCCTGAAGAGAGATTTCAATCCATCGCTATAGTCTAAATCCTCTATCTTGTGCTGCACAAGGTAATTCAGGCGGAGAGAAGAGGAATATTTTTTTCCCTAAAGAGATTATATTACCCGTCTCCTCTGTTGATGGATTTTATTGCTCAGGTTCACTGAGAGTTTTATTATTGCATTACTTAATCTGTTTTTGAGGTTTCTGAAACATTTTAAATATAATAATGAGTTGAGCTGCGTGCCTTCTGCCGAGGTTCTTTCTAGCCATTGTGGAGGTGGAATCTGTGATGATGTTGCACCTGCCTGGTCAATGGTGTAAAAAAAACCTCAGCTGTGGAAATCCACAAGCAAGCAGGAGTGGAAAATCCATCCAATGAGATGCACCTTCTCAAAAAGAGCATGAAGGTAGATCAAAGTTGAGATGCATAATTCCTGTTGCAATTTTGCATGTATCGGCACTCTTTTATCACTGTGGAGGAATACCACTAGTGGTCCTTCACTGTATGATAGGTGTGTGTGTGTGTGTGTGTGTGTGTGTGTGTGTGTGTGTGTGTTCTTCTCCAACTAAGACCTGCTGTCCAAATACACCTGTTTGCAAGTCCACTTACGTGTCTTCTGAGCAAAAGTCCCTGGAATTTAATGTGCCTTTTACCTGATATCTATTTTCTTTGAAAAAGTTCTGTCTCATGGTTACTGTTAGCCTACTTTTGAGGCATTCTGAGGTTGTTTCACTGCTCATCCATGTAAACGATTCAAAAATGTGTCACAGTGCTGAATTTGAACTCTCCCTAGCTAATTTCCCCAATTTCATGTATGTGTGCATGACACATGTAGGACACACGTGTGCGTGTGAATGAGCAGTGTTGATGTGGTGGTTGTTTTCATTCATAACGGTTGTTTCATTCATTAACAGATCGATTGAGAATTGTGGGAAAAGGACATCCCTCCATCCACTTTATCCCATGCATGATTTTATACATCTCAATCAGGTCCCCCCTCAGGTGCCTTTTTTCTGGACCGAAGAGCCCCAAACACTGCAGTCTTTCCTCCTAAGTGAGGTGCCCCAGCCCGGTAATCATTTTTGCTGCATGTCCTGGAAGTCAGAGCATCAGCAGCAAAGGGCAAGCCGGGACACAGAGAGGTTGGTCAAGCGGAGGAGCTGTGGGTGGCCGGGGTGCATTTCGCTTGCAGGTGCTGTTTGGCCTCAGAACAAAACACTCCCCGTGTCTTTGCATGCAGCTGCAATCACCTCTGCGATCTCCGGAGCACTTACTTTTTGTGGCGAGTGAGTAGGAGGCTGGATTTTTGGGTTCTCATGAAAGCGAGAGTGTGAAAGAGCCCTGGCCCGTCGCACACACAGGTGCTGGATAAACCTCCTCCTTGCTGTTTCATCCTGACACGAAATTCCTGCAGAGTCCTAGGCCTGGACTTGCCAGTTGCACCGAGGGTTGCCAGGTTGTGCAACATCCATGAGATGCTGTTGTGTGTTCTTTGAGGTGCTGAATGGGAGTTGCAGACTTCTGTTGGTTTTTGTGTTAAGAGGAGCCAGGTTTAAAGGAAATGTGTGTGTGTGGGTGCAATCCTAAACTGAGTTAGGCTGGCATAAGATAAGCCAGCAAAGTTTGGCCAGTACAAGGGACACTGTAAAGTATGTTTGGACAACTCTCGGAGTCGGAGAGGCCAGCACACAGACGTGAGCCATCCTCCCTGACTCCGAGAGTGGTCCAAACGTGCTTTACGGTGTCCCTTGTGCTGACCAAACTTTGCTGGCTTAGTTTATGCTGGCCTAACTCCAGTTTAAGATTGTACCCTCTCTCTCTCTCTCTCTCTCTCTCTCTCTCTCTCTCTCTCTGTATGTGTGTGTGTGTGTGTGTGTGTGTGTGTGTGTGAGAGAGAGAGAGAGAGAGAGAGAGAGTTGCTATTAATGCATTTTGCACTGTATGAGTGATTCAGCATAATTATTTCTCTAACCTTCAGGAAAAAAATGTTTTTTAACCTTTACACATCCCTCTTTAGCCGTAGAATTTTCTGAGACTCTCCACAGCAAACACAGGCAGGCCTTTAATCAGCCAAACGGTGAGAAGTCTTTTTCTTCTTCTTGTGAATTTGCAGCTTCTCGTACAGTATTTTTCCTATCGAGTGTGTGTGAAAGTTCTCCTACACCAATGAAAGTAGGTCAAATAAAAGAGATCGTGTTACCTGTTTCGAAATGAAATAAGCAGTGGAAATAAATGGTCTTGGGGTGGTGGGGAAGAGAGAGATTCTTTGTGTTCTGTCTACAGTATAGCATGTCAAAAAAATTGTAATGCATTTGATTTTCCACTAAACTTTAAAGAGTTCAGTGCATGTGTTTTTTATAGTGAGTAGGTGGAATTAGAATTTCCAGTTTAGCTATAGAACAATGTGACCCACAGAGCAAACAAACCTGTGGTCTGATGGGCCTTGAGCATTTTTGCTGCACATTTTTGCTGAGCATTTTGATCTCCCACAGTGTGCTGCTTTAGGGCTGGGCATTATCTGATAGATCGATCAGTGGTATTCAAACTTGGTGGGTCGCAACCTGATGTCAGGTGGGTCATGGAAAGCTGGGAGCAGCCATCTTGGAAACTGCAGACCTTGCTCTTATTATATTCCTTTTGTGAGTGTTAACAGTTTGAATTTTCAAGTGAGGATTTTTTTAAAAAATTGTTTTTAGTTCAGTGCCTTCACATCATATTTTGTCCTCATCTTGCTTTCTGTCAGGGATGTTTCACGGTTGTACCGTTGCGGCAGTCCAAGAATGCCAATTTGCATTTCAGGAGTGCCATTTGATTATGTCACAATGACAGCACTTCCTACTTGATGATGTGACTTCCTGCCTCGACATCACTTCCAGGTTAATGACATCAATTCCGGTGGGTCCCGACACAAGTGCCATTCTAAAAAGTGTGTCCCAGTCTAAAAGGTTTGAGTACCATTGTGATAGATAATAAATGGGGTGAGTTAAGTTATGCATGCCCTGCATTTAGAGGGTATGTGACCATCCAACAGTATCCCACTCTGGTGTTGCTTGAGCTCTGGGGCAGTCTTCTTTGTCCCAGGGCTCCTGATGGCTTCCGGTGACACACTGTTGCAGAGTTTGGCCTGGGCAGATGGGCCATTGACCTGGGTAGCCTCTCCCTTTTACCTTCAGCCTTGCTTATCTGCAAAATGTGAGCACTTGCCTCAAAGCAGCAATTGTCAATGTCTTCCTTCTTGCAGCACACTGACCCCTCTGGTCTTAGCTGTTTGTGATGTTACTTCTGGGTTCTGTGATTCTGTTTCTAGGGCATCTGTCTGTAGTAACAAATTGTCAGCCCCTTTTCCTCCCCTTTTCTTCAGCTGCCCTAGAAAAAGAGCCAAAGGAGAGTTTTTCAGCCCTTTTCAACTGCTGCACTCCAAACTCCTGCAGCACAGATCCGGATTTTTCGTGACACACCATTGTGCCACAGCGCACCAGTTGAAAATAGCTGCCTTAAAGCAACATTATAGAGACAAGATCAAGAGAATGCATGTGAAGCATTTGCATACTCAGGAAGCACCACACAGATGCCCAGTTCATATCAGAATAGGTGGCTGTAGCAGCTGTTTAAGCCACACTTGCAAGCCACAACAGCAGCAGTGGACAGCCATTAACACTAAGTATTGGGGGCGTTAGCATATACAAAATATTTCAAAATATACAAAATATTTCTTTGTCCAATGTGTTGTTAGTCTGTGGAACCCCTTGCCACAGGATGTGATGGACAGATTGGACAGATTTGCAGAGGAAATGTCCGTCACAGGTTACAAGCCAAGTGCAACCTCCTCGTTTTAGGCTATCTCGGGCCGAATCCCGAAAGCCCTTATTATATTGCCGGTGGTAGGCACGTACTGCCTGCAAAAATGTTGAAAACGTGCCATAAAGCATTCCATGACATTGCACTCACATTGGGGCAGCACTCGTTCAGCACCAGGCCCCAGTGAGGGGCGGGCAGGCGGCTGGCGTGCCAGCAGTGCTAGCAGCCAGTAAGCCCGTTTGGGGCAGAGGAAGGAACCAGGCAGAGGGGAGGGGGGAGAACTGGCCAGGGGGGAGGAGCCAGCCGCAAAGGGGTGGGACCTGGTGGTGGCTTCCACCACTGAATCTTATCCCTGGCGGTGGCTCAGGTAGCCTGACCTGAGGCTGCTCAATTCACCGCCAGCAAAATAGCCGGCAGAGAGCCGAGGAGCCCCAATGCTGGCTTTTGCCAGGAGAAGGGGATGCAAGTCCCCTTCTCCTGGGGAGACTTTGGCTACTGCTGCGCCCGCAGCAGTTCGGCAGTTCAGGACTGGGCTGCCCGAATGCCAGATGCAAGGATTGGCAACAAGGTACGGGTATATGGACTAGATCAGTGGTGTCATCTAAATGATTTAATAACAGGTACTCACTTTTGATTGGCACATGTCGGGACCCGCCCACCGGAAGTGACGTTATAAGCCAGAAGTGATGTCGTGGCAGGAAGTGACATGAAAAAAGCCCTTTTTGAGGCCTCAGATGATTTTAAACTGACCCAACAGTTGCAACAGTATTCCACAGCACCCCCAGAACATGTGAAGGAGGCCTGGCATCATGTTAAAACCCCAGAGCAACTCATTTTTCAGTGGCAAGGAAAGGAAAGGCTCCGCTCGCTGCCTGCCTGCTTGCCTGGCTCTGAGAACATGCAGGCAACTCAAACATGCAGGAAATTCAAACGTTGCAGAGGGCGGAGTCGACGAGTGGGCGGGCGAATGGGCGGGGCCAGCTGTAATCCTAGAAACCGGTACTCGCGTACCCCCGCGTACCCCCTGCATGACATCACTGGACTAGATGGGCCTTTGGCCGTATCCTGTGGCAGGCAGCCTTCCGATGTTCTTTCTTGAATGTCAGGGACAGGCCGGCCTGCCATCGTGACAACAAGAACACCAACCACGTACAAGATCATTAAGGGAGTTCCATCCCTATAATTTTATGGTTAAATACTGGTTGTTGTGGTGGTGGTGGTTGATTTTTCAGCTCAAATTGAGTTTCCTGAGACCCCACTTAGAGCTGCAAAACAGAGCATGAGATGGTTTCAAAGAGCATGAGATTGCACAGCTGCAAACTTCCAGGGAATGTGGCGTTGCAAAGGGCGCATGGCGGTGTGACGGATTCGAACTTGTGGAAGGCAGGGGAGTGGGGGAGAAGCCTGTGCGCCAGCCCTTCTGGAGGCGAGAGCTGCAGTGCGAGAGCGGAAAGTGTGTGGTTAGCTCGGAGCGTTGCAGTGGCTACAGCTGCAGAAAATCGCCTACTTTGCGTGCAGAAGAGAAACACGTTGAGGTTAAGTTCACTTGCTTTTACCTTGTCAGTAGCCCGAGATAAGGAGCTGGTGAAACCAGTCAGCCTACTTTCTTCTTCAGCATGCACTTCCTGTGGTTGAATTTGATTCTTCTTCACCCGGGCGAGGGAACGGAAGAATCAAATGCTGTGTTCACTGGAATTGACCTGGAAAGTGACGGTGGGACGGGGAGTTCTGGTGTCCCTCTGAGTTTCTTTTATGAGGTACAAGGTTAGGGTTATTTGAGCAGCACTTGAGTTCCCCTGCCGATGACACCATCATTCTGGCTGTAGAAGTCCCAGAGCTCTGCTTCTCCTTGACTATAGCCTGTCCTCCTATGTAGCCCGTGTTCTTTGATGCATGCTAATTTAAAGAGGACAGGGGAGAGGCCTGCCCAACGCAGCCATTTGTGGGTCAGCCTCCCTTGCTATTCACAGGTCTCTGGCTTTATGGCCCCAAAGATGGACCAGTAATTGAGGGCACAATCCTAACCTGGAGTTAGGCTGGCACATTTAGGCCAGCAACATTTGGCCAGCTCCAGGGACACCGTACATTATGTTTGGACCTTTCTCAGAGTCCGAGAGGCCAGCACACAGACGTGCGCCATCCTTCCTGACTCCGAGAATGGTCCAGACACCACTCCCTTGTATCTGGCATTTTGAGGTAAATTTCTCAGGTGAATTTCTGAGGTAAATAAAGCAAAGTCTGGCCAGCACAAGGGCCACTGTAAAGCGTGTTTGGACCACTCTCGGAGTCAGAGAGGCCAGCACACAGACGTGCGCCATCCTTCCTGACTCCAAGAGTGGTCCAGACACCACTCCCTTGTATCTGGCATTTTGAGGTAAATTTCTCAGGTGAGTTTCTGAGGTAAATAAAGCAAAGTCTGGCCAGCACAAGTAAAGGGCCACTGTAAAGCGTGTTTGGACCACTCTCGGAGTCAGAGAGGCCAGCACACAGACGTGCGCCATCCTCCCTGACTCCAAGAGTGGTCCAAATGCACTTTACGGTGTCCCTTGTGCCTGCGAAATTTTGTTGGCCTAACAGTGCCAGCCTAATTCCAGGTTAGGATTGCGCCCTGAGTGTGGAGTGTGGGAGGAGCTCTGTGGGTGTCCAGGCACAAGGGCCTGGAAAGTACCCTGGGCTTGACATGTGACTGCCTTGCTGTCAAGCTGCCTAGAATCATGGACCTTCAGATTCTGGCCGGGGTCAATGATAATACCAGCCTGTGACCTCACCTCATCAGACCTGAACTTGGAATGGTTGACCTTGACATCCGAGCAGTTCCTTGCAGGGTTTGCGCCCCAGGCATTTCACGTGACGTTGCACAATCGCGGCTGGGAGGCAGTTGGCCGGTGCAAACGTGTCGACAGGGTCACCCACATGGCCTAAGAGATTTGGTTGCTTCTCTGATCCGCTTGACTGGCGCCTTTCGGACTTGAATGTTGCTCCGTAACCTTCCTCGGGACCTCCAGAGCTGAAACGTTTGACAAGGAAGCCGGTGAGCGCAACCCCAGGTCTCCCCCTGCTCATGAATTTTTCATGCCTTTGTTTGAAAAATGCTGCTCTGTTAAAAACCCTCTTGTTATCTCTCCTGTAAAGCACAGTAATTAACATTCACATTGTTTGAGGGGGAGGGGAAAAAAAACCCTGTCTTGTTTTTGTTGAAGCTTAATTGCTTTGTTGATTTGTATCTTGTGTGTGTGTGTGTGTGTGTGTGTGTGTGTGTGTGTGTGTGTTCCTGGATTCCCACCCCCACAGCACCCTTGTCTCTCTCACTCATCTCTCCAATTGCAAGACCCCTCTTAGTTTTCCTTGAAGCACATGGAGAGGTGACTGTGGGGAGAATCGGCCATAGCAGGGAACTACCCCTTCATCCCGTACTCCCATCCCAAGGGGGAGATGTCGTTGTTTGACTGGGCTCTCTAGTGCCCCTTGTCCACACTTTGCTTTTAACTGGTGATAAGAGATTGGGAGGGGCATCTACAAAGACTCAGGGCGCAATCCTAACCAACTTTCCACCACTGACATAGCTGTGCCAATGGGCATGTTCTTCATCCTACAGTTGGAGCAGTCACAGAGGCCTCCTCAAGGTAAGGGAAGGTTTTTCCCCTTGTTGTGGAACTGGAAAGTTGGTTAGGGTTGCGCCCTCAGTGTCTAGTGGCAGACCTACATGTTTGGGTCCCAGAAATAGAGCTATTCTCCAAACAAGAAGGCAGAGACATGAAGGTGCTTATTGGAGTTGTAGGTTGTAGGTTGTAGTTGAGGAATACAGCACAGCACCCACATAGCAGCAGCCTTCATAATGACTACAATTCCCAATAGCATCTTCACCACTCTGCCTGTTTGGAGAAGAAGGAAAATGGCTACTGTTTTTTTGCTTGCTGTCTGTTGGTGCCTGAGAGCAATTACTGGTATGTAAAATTGCTCCGGTTTTTTTTCTACCCCCCAGTTTTCTGCTTCATAGCCCAGCCCCTACCCACGCTGCTGTTAGAAGCTTTATTAACTGTATTGACCCATGTATAAGTTGATCCATATTTTCAGGGTCAATTTTCAGGCATAAATTTTTAGACTTATACATGAGTATATACAGTAATTTATACATGTGTCAACCTAAGACCTAAGTATCAACTAGATATCAATGCAGTTGTACAATGTTCCTAAAAGTGCCAGGTTTTGCAGATCTGATGGTGTTATTTCAGTATTGTTGTTATTTTAAAAACTCTTCTCATACAGAAGACCAGCAGTTCTCAGATTGCAGGTCTATGGTGGGTCGCAAAACTGACTGTGGGCGCAATCCCAAACTGGAGTTAGGCCTGCATAAGCTAAATCAGCAAAGTGTGGCCAGCACAAGGGACACCGTAAAGTATGGCTGGACCACTCTCTGAGCCAGAGAGGCCAGCACGCAGATGTGAGCCATCCTCCCTGACTCCGAGAGTGGTCCAAACATGCTTTACAGGCTTGACTTGCAATTGCCTGCTGAAGCTCGATGACATGCAGGCAGAGGAGAGAACCCCACTGTGAAGGCCACATCTGGGACTGAGGATTCAGTGAGTCACAAAATACTATATATTCGTGAAAAAAACACACATTGAAAAATGGGTGGTTTAGACTAGCCTGCCCATGTAAGCCACCTTGGGCATTTGCTTTGGCATGGGAAAGGTGGGATAGAAATTCTTCAAATAAATAAACAAATAAAAAGAACACCCTGACTTCAAGGCACCGTAGGGCAACCCTGGATTCAGCCGCCTTCTGCCAGAGAAGGCTGCGGGCTGTTCATCTGAGCCCTTGGTTCTGCAAGAGTTGATGATAATTCTGTCTGCAGAAGCTTCTCTTTCTCCCCCTGCGGCTTTCTGCTTCTCCACCAGCAGATCACACATTGGGGAGATGTAGCCTCAGAAGCTTCCCCAAGAGTGCAACAAGCTAAATTTTCATCGCTGCAGCTCAGGGAAAGAAAAAATGAAGTCTTGATAGCCATTTGCAAACATTGTTTTTGTTGGTAAGAAGAAGCAAGCAATCTCTCCTTGCTGGTTAAGCAGAAAGTGCCAGAATTTCAGCAAGGGAAGAGGGGTTCATGGTCATTAAAAAAAAAACCCTCTTAGTAAGCTTTTATATGACTCTATTAGTTGATTTATCAAGAATATCAGAGCAGGAATTTTAAATAGCATGCCTTGAATCTTGTCCTTGGTGGAAATGAGTATGTTGATTATCTTCATCACACAAGTCTTTCCAGAATCCACTGAGGACAGAGACAATTGGAAATCTGACAAGTTGCTATTAATTTGCTTTAACCAGAGAGAGAGAGAGAGAGAGAGAGAGAGAGAGAGAGAGAGAGAGAGAGAGAGAGAGAGACACAGAGACAATTAATGTTAGTGATAGTGGGAGTGAGAGATATATAAGTGCTAAAGATGGTGAGAGAGAAATATTCATAGAATTTAAAAACATTTTTAGTATACAGCGATGTATCTAACCATCTCAGCCTCTGCCGCCCCCTTCTCCTTTTGCCTTCAATCTTCCCCAGCATGAGGGTCTTTTCTAAAGAGTCCTCTCTTCTCATGAGGTGGCTAAAGTACTTGAGCTTCAGCTTCAGCATTTGTCCTTCCAGGGAGCAATCAGGCTTGATGTCCTGTAGGATTGACCAATTGGATCTCCTTGCAGTCCAGGGGACTCTCAAGAGTCTTCTCCAACACCATAATTCGAAAGCATCTATTCTTTGGCGCTCTGCCAAAGCATTCTTATGGACTATTCTTATGGTCCAGCTCTCACAGCCATACATTGCTACTGGGAAAACCATCGCTTTGACTATGCGAAAATGAAATTGGGCGAACTCCGGAAGCTGGTGGAGGACAAGGAGGCCTGGCGTGCTGTAGTCCAGGGGGTCGCAAAGAGTCGGACACGACTTAGTGACTGAACAACAACAATACAGCAATGTAACTCCCCCCCCCAAAAAGTTGGGTCATTGTAATGCATTGGTAGGCAAAGCAAGGGGGGGGAGATACACCCCATAAGAGCCTCCAGTCTAGCCCTCCAGCTGCTCCCCCTGCATAGCCAACAGCGTAGCCGACTGACCCATCTCCCACGCACGACGGGGGTCCATGCTGGTGCTGCTGCCTGAATGTGCATCTCCAGATTCAGTAACTTTGAATGTAGTTGTAAGGGAGCGATGATGGGGGAGGCGCTTGTCTCGGTCTCCTGCATTTTGGGGTCCCAAGGGCAGCTGGTGAGACACTGGACCAGATGAACCTTTGCAGGACCCTTCAATCCCCTACTGATTGGCAACTTTGGACTTGGCCCAGTTTTCCTCCAGTGATTTACCTGAGGAATGGGAATGTTACAAGCACAGCCCGAAGCATGTCTGTCATAGGATAACAGAAACATGGAGTTGGAAGGTCATCTAGTCCAACCCCCTGCCTGGAGCCACAAATCCTCCTACAGCATCTGCAGCAGGTGCCAGTTGAGCCTCTGCTAGAAGGTCTCCAGTGAGGGGGAATCCACCACTCCCTTCGGCAATCTGTTCCAAACAACCCTGAATTTTTTCCAACTGGACTCTCTTCTCTTGCAGTTTGTATCCATTGGATCTAGCTCTCCTCTCAGAGGCAAATTTGTCCCTTCAGCCACACAACAGCCCTTCAAGTCCTTGAAGAATGCTATCATATCCCCTCTAAGCCTGCCTCTAAGCCTGCCTTCAGCCTGCTCAATGGGACTTGCTTCCAAGCATGTTTGCATGGAACTGCAACCTTAGCGATCTCCAGTTCCTCGCATCACGCGGATCACCAAAACCACCGTTCTGAATCACTTTGTACCACTGTAAATACGAAGGAAGGGATACATAGTGACGGTGGTTCTTGAATATTTTATTACTAACGGTGAGCGTTTGGGCACATAATCTCCAACATCTGATCTTCCTTGTGTTTCTGAGCCCGTCGAGATGCAGCATTTCATTCCCTTTACGTCACTCACCAAGAGGCGCCATTTTGGAGACTTCCGTTCGCAGCACTGACTAAAGTTTCCCAACTGAAGCTCTTTGTGGCATTGGGGCTGTCAAATTGGTAGGCTGCCCAGCGTGATTGACAGTGCCATTTTGAAGGTCGTTTTGCTCAGCGCATTCAAAGCAAGACAGATGCGACTCTTCCTCCCCCTCCCCCACCCACCCTTACTCTGATTAATTGCCTCATTCAATTTCAACTCTATTGCAGTTAAACATTAATTCAGTAGGACTTAATAATGTATTCATTTATGAACTTGCTTGTGCATTAATGACAATGATTTGCTATTTTTTTTAATTATACAGATTCATGCAGTACATATTTTATATTCACTGATGTGTGTGGGGGGGGGAGGGAGAATACTGTATATTCAGGTTCTTTTTATGCAAAATAAAATAAATGCTCTGAGATGTTCCAAAAGGCTTTGAAAAATACTTCCTACTGAAAATTTGACACAGAATTCTTATACTTGCGACTTAGATTTCAAAAGAAAACAATTGGTAGAAGATCTGAAGGGCTGTCATGAGGAAGAAGGGACAAATTTGTTCTCATCACCTAGTTCTTTGACAGTAGATCTAGGACCAATGGGTACAAACTGCAAGAGAATGCAGCAGGACAGCAGAATTTCTTGACGATAAGGGCGGTTCGACAGTGGAACAGATTGCCACTGGAGGGAGGTGGTGGATTCTCCCACTGGAGACCTTCAAGCAGAGGCTTGACAGGCACCTGCTGGAGATGCTGTAGGAGGATTTCCTGCTATAGGCAGAGGGTTGGACTTGATGACCTTGTGGCTGCTTTCCAACTCTATGATTCTATGCTAAGATTTGGCAGATCCTCTTGTCTTTGCCTATGTGGCATGGTTGTCTCTATCCTGCTTCCCAGAGCCCAGTGCATCATGAAAGGAGCTGCTCTTTTCTGATAATGTGTCTATTTGTAGTACTGATTTCAAAGGCTTATGTTGCATTGGCCGTCTCCTCTTCTACTCAGATGGGTTGAGTTTTTCATCCACATGAATCATATTACTCTAGTTTGCTGCACATTAGCCCATCATACTGTGGTCGTACGATCCATCTTCTAGCCCTCCATTAGCCCTTTGAAGGTGACTTGTGTCTGCATGTCACAAACTCTTCATCTAGATTTTGTAGTTCCCAAATTGTGGGTTGTGAGCCAATTTCAGAAGGTTGCAATGCACCTAGAGCAGCCATATTGAAAATATGGGGAGATGGGATGCTGGAAAGTGGGAGGGCTATTTTGCTTGTGTCAAGGTTGTAAATAGCTTTTTTTTCCCTTTCCGATTTACGTTACTATTGGGAAATGGCTGAGAAATAACCCAACTTATTGCTGCATTCTTAGGAAAGCAGCAGGCTCTGGTGTCACAATGACGGCACTTCCAGCTGTGACATCACTTCTGATGGATCCCAGACAGATTGTCTTTCTAAAAAGTGGATCCTGGTTCTAAAAAGAGAACCACTGGTCTAGATATATTGGAGAAGGCCATCAACAAAGCACATATGTTGCCTTTGGAAGTTCCCACATTCCAAAGTGGATCATTAAATGATCCACAAGGATCATTTAATGATCCTTGGCATTAAAACCGTCTTGAGCAGCACGGCTCGAAAAGCTTTGCAAAGCAATGACCACTGAAGAGTAGGTAGGTCCTCCCAGACTACGTGGCCTGATGAAGTCTAAGGCAGGTCATATCCTCTCAAGGGTTTTAAATCATATTAGTGACACACCAACAGGCAGAGTTGAAATGGAATGGGAAAACCTAGCCTGCGAGCATCTTTGGCCAACAACTCTCTTGTTGGGCTGCAAAAATACACAAAGATAAACCCTACTTCTCGAGGATGGCACCTTGGATAATTTAGTAGGAACTGGAGACGCATCCAGAGTGCATTGAAGCCTCATGATCTTATGAGTGTTCTTCAACCTTGGGGTCGGGACCCCAATGGGGTCTCAGATCTTCAATTGTAGGGTTGCAGCATCTTATGGGAATGGAAAGGTTTAAGACCGCTGGACTAGAGCACTACCAGGTAAAGGGGGAGGCATCTGGTTTAACCCTTCAGTTACCAGGAGATGGTGTCCCAGCCCTGCTCAGGCTCTTTACTAAGAACATTTGGTTACATTGCTGGGAGGTCATTAGGGGGGGGCAGGGGGGGCAGCGATGGGGTGGGCCTTCTCAGGCCCTGGGAGTAGGGCAGATTGAAAGTGGGGTCCCTGCTCTCACACTTTATAATTTTATTTATATATTGCAGTCATGGTATGAAAAAAGTTGAAGACTTGATCTCTTGGGCTTCATGCGGCTTTCCTCTGAATGGTAGTCAGGCGACAGGAAGTAAGTTAAACAGAGACCTTGCTGGCATGGTGAACATGGGACTGCGCTGGCACACCCAACAGAGGAATGTCAGGATGACATTCTGTGCCACATTGCCCCTCCCTTGGCCAGTTCAGCCTCAGCTGCTGGTGAGTTGGTGGCACACAGTGGGTCAAAGTTACACTGGTACTTTGGGCTTGCTTACCTGGCCTTCTTTGATCCTAAGCCTAAACGCAAGCCATTAGTCTTGCACAGACTAATACGTAATGCCAGAGAACAGCTTCTAGTTCTCTCTTTCACCTCCTCCTCTGGTAGACGTGTAGACATGTGCAAGAAGATGGACCATTCCCTGTTCCTTGGTGCTTATCCGCTGTCTGTATTTCTGCCTGATGTTGGTTCCTGTGGTTGCTTTTTTCCTGCAGCCGATTTTGCAGGGAGTGTACAGCTCGGGTCCAGAGTATTTGAGGGACCTCCTCCTTCCATACAATCTTACCCATATTCTTAGGTCATCTGGGGGGGGGGCCCTTCTGACTGTGCCGCCACCAAGAGCCAGGAATAGGGCCTTCTCGGTGGTGGCCCCCCAACTGTGGAATACCCTCCCCTTAGAATTAAGAACTGCTCCCTCTTGGACAATATTTCGGCGGGGGCTGAAGACTTTTTTATTTCAACCAGCCTTCAATTGTTGACAGGCTGGCTGGCATTTTACATTTTTCATCTTACATTTTAAATTTTATCAAATTGTAATTATGGGATCCACGGGACTTGCTTATTTTAAATTTTTAACTGTTTTAATTGCTATACTTGTGGTTTTTAATGTGATCATTTTAATATTATAAGCCGCCTTGAGTGCCCATGGGGCAGAAAGGCGGGATAAAAATTGAAGAAGAAGAAGAAGAAGAAGAAGAAGAAGAAGAAGAAGAAGAAGAAGAAGAAGAAGA
>JAJKFI010000093.1:1126617-1141068 GCA_029204185.1 Lerista edwardsae
CACACACACACACACACACACACACACACACACACACACACACACACTCCTTCCCCCCCCACCCCCAAAGCCGTGGCCGATTTCTCCACTACTCCCTTAGTCCAGTTCCTTACCAGCGCACTTACCATATCAAATCAAAAGAATTCAAACGAAAGCCCTCTCAACTGGATTCGACAGTACTAGGTGTGCATATTGCCAGGATGAAACCCCGGGAAACTCCGAGTACCAGAAGTGGGCCATTTACAAGATGCCATTCTGAGAATAGGCCAAAATGCATTGAAAAGTCCTATACGTAAACTGCGCCAGTCCCAAGCTCGGACACAGTCCAACCACAGGTATGACTGCAGTTTTTCTCAGAGCTGGGTGTGCACATTGCAGGAAAGGCAGTCCGGGAACTTTGGAGTACCCGGGGTGGGCCATTTCCACCAGGTTCCAGTCTGAGGTTTTAGGATTTTGCATGCATTTTGGCCCATTTACAGATTGGGACCTGGTGGAAATGGCCCACCCCGGGTACTCCAAAGTTCCCGGACTGCCTTTCCTGCAATGTGCACACCCAGCTCTGAGAAAAACTGCAGTCATACCTGTGGTTGGACTGTGTCCGAGCTTGGGACTGGCGCAGTTTACGTATAGGACTTTTCAATGCATTTTGGCCTATTCTCAGAATGGCATCTTGTAAATGGCCCACTTCTGGTACTCGGAGTTTCCCGGGGTTTCATCCTGGCAATATGCACACCTAGTACTGTCGAATCCAGTTGAGAGGGCTTTCGTTTGAATTCTTTTGATTTGATATGGTAAGTGCGCTGGACTACCTGAGCTGCAACCGCTCACAGCTTCTTGCCAGCAGGAAACAGACTTGAGGGACCCTTTTAAAGAACAGAGTGGCAAAATTGCGGCAATAAATCAGTGCCCTTCGGACACTTGGCAGTCGCTTAATGTTTTGGCAGCTTCTTTCGTGTGTAAGCCTCAAGTCCCATTAGCAGGCTTTTCTGTCAGCTTGGCTCGTGATGAAGCCCCATCTTCTTAAGCAACACCTTGCAGGCATTTACCGGGGTTCCAGACTGGAAAGGAGGAAACACACACTCACACACTCACTCACTCACACACTCACACACACACACACACACACACACACACACACACAGGGCCATTGCCACCAGCAAGTTCTAACGTATAGCAGAAGCCTTTAAGGCCTTCATATCGACTTGGCTCCAGAAATTTGCTAGGGCTCACAAGAGCTAGCACAAGGCTTCCTGGTATCGGAGGGGGCATGCCAGTTTCCACCACCCCAGTCACCTGGAATTTGTAAAGGAATAGAGGAACAGGGTGCAACGGTGTGGAGATCAGCCCATCAAACTTCCCTCCACACTTCCTCTCATACGCCATTCCTCTTCTTTTGTTTTTGTTTTTTCCACATTCCAGCGCAAGGGGAAGGAGCAGTGGAGGGGGTGGAGGCAGTCATGCCCCTACCAATCTGCCACCTGAGGCAACTGTCTTAGCTGGCCTCATGGATGAGCCGGTCCTGGTCCTTCGACTCTGGAAGTTGCAGAGCAAAATAGCAATATGCAAATGTTCCTCAGCAGCTGTCCTGTGCTTTTCCCTCATTGTCATTTAGCCTTATGGCCTTCACGCATCGTGCTCACTTTCTCTAAGGAGGGCTCTTGGGCTCAAGCCTTCTGCCTCTGGAACTCAGTGCCTGAACTCAGATATGGGGGGCCAGAAATGTGTAAAGGCACTTTGCAGGCATTCCAGGCCAATTCTATGCTTGGGGTAATTAAAAAACAGGTTGGGAATAAAACGACCAATATTATTGGCCGATTACTGTGCCAATTACTGTACAAATTGATGGTAAGGCCACACCTTACAGTTCTGGTCGCCACATCTCAAAAAAGATATAGGGGAACTATAGAAGGTGCAGAAGAGAGCGACCAAAATGATGACTGGGCTGGGGTACCTCCCTTATGAGGAAAGCTACAGCGTTTGGGGCCCTTCAGTCTAGAAAAAAGGCGCCTGAGGGGGTACTTGATTAAGACATACAAAATTTTGCATGGGGTGGATAAAGTGGAGAGAGAGAAGTTCTTTTCCTTCTCTCACAGCACCAGAACCAGGGGACATCCACTAAAATTGAGTGTTGGGAGAGTTAGAATGGATAAAAGGAAATACATTTTTACCCAGTGGGTAATTAATCTGTGGAATTCCTTGCCACAGGAGGTGGTGATGGCATCTGTCCTAGGTGCCTTTAAAAGGGGATTGGGCAGATTTCTGGAGCCATCATGGGCTATAGGCACCCTCCTTACATTAGTTGTAGGCTACCTCAGAATGCCAGGTGCAGGGGAGCGGCAACAGGATGCAGGCATCTTGTATGCTCCCTGAGGCATCTGATGGGCCACTGTGAGATGCAGGAAGTTGGACTAGATGGGTCCAGGCCTGATCCAGTGAGGTTCTTCTTAGGATAGCAAATTCTGTTTTACTTACCTCATATTTACCTCAGAGATTTACCTCAGAAATTTACCTCAGAATGCCATATACAAGGGAGTGGCAACAGGATGCAGGCATCTTGTTGTCTTGTGTGTTCCCTGAGGCACCTGGTGGACCACCGTGAGATGCAGGAAGCTGGGCTAGATGGACTTTTGGCCTGATCCAGCAGGGCTCTTCTGTTCTTATGCTGTTCTTGATTATCCTTGTCACGCACACAGTGGGAAAGGGCTTCTGGGCGGGTTTGACTCTGTGTTACCTGGTTGGAAAACCCTGCACTGCAACCCTCAGAAACCTGGCTAGGATTGAAAACGGTGGACTAAGCCATGTCTCGAGACCAGTGATGTCATGCAGGGGGAACGCGGGGGAACTCAGTTCCACTAGTTAAAATTAGGGCTGACTCCGCCCACTTCACTCTCCCTCCCCCCCTCCCAATTCCTCTGCAAAGAGCTTTTTTTCTTGGTTGGCCGGCACTCAGAGGGTTAAAGGGAGCGACTCCGGATTCCTAGGGGGGCAAAGGCAGTGATGTCATTCGGGGGAACGGACCAGAATGGGCGTTCCGGATCCTAACGGGCTCCGTGGCTGGTTCCGGGTTCCCGACAAGTGCCAATCAAAAGTGAGTTCCTGTTCCTAAATCATTTGAATGACACCACTGCTCGAGACCCCCGTGCGCTTGATGAGGGGCCATAGCTGAGTGGTCCAACCCCCGCTCTGCACGCAGAAGGTCTCAGAGGCTGTTCCTGGACCCACCTCCCAAGTAGCTCAGAGGACCAGTCGTGTGTGAAAGCCTCTCCAACGGCTCCCCTTCCATGTGAATACTGACTTAAATGGCTCTGTGGCCCGAATCGGCAGAAGGAAGTGCCCTGGGTCCATCAGCTGCAGATCAAGATTGACATATTACCTTTATTTAGGCTGTGGAGCGCAGAGAATTTCCCAAGGCACACACAGGACCCTCTGCATGGGCAGACGTGGGCGCCATGGGTAACAAATACTGTGGCAAGGCGTTGGGTGTGGGCGGCAGGTGTGAACACCGGCCCTCAAAACACACATCCGTCTGTTGCAAGTTCCCTCAAAATAAAATTGGCCATGCTGCTGTCGCCGTCTGCAAAAGCAGCGACCGGTTTCATCAGCCCCAACAGGCAGATTTCAAACACTCCATAAATCTCATCAACATTCACAGGCTTTGAAGATGAGGGAGACACTTTCCGTGAGCCTCCTCAGTGGCAGGGAACCTGGACAATGAGGCAAAGGCATCGCCCTGTTTTGGTTTACAGTTCGGCCCCAGAATCAGCTGGGGGACCGTCACAGAACCCCCTGCAAATATCGGAATCTGTGGATACCGGAATCCTCCCCCTGTTAAAAAATGCCAACGTTGGGGTTCCTGCCGTTTTGTGGCCAAGCTGTGCCATTTCCAATCCCGTGGAGCTGTTTTTAGCACTGAAAGGCCCACTTCTGGGTTGTGTAGATGCTCCTTTCCCTCCCAGGTTTGCCCCAGAATGCATCACAATGTGCGTTTTTTAGTGCTAAAAGCAGCCCCACAAGCATGGCCGTAAAAAGATAGGAACCCAAATTATAAAAAGATAACGGTAAAGGTTTCCCCACGACCGAATGGTCTAGTCGTGACCGACTGTAGGGGTCGGTGCTCATCTCCATTTCTAAACCTGTAGAGCTGGGGTTTGTCCAAGGACAAGCTTCCGTGGTCATGTGGCCAGCATGACTATACGCTATAGCGCACAGAACGCTGTTACCTTCCCACCGAAGTGGTCCCTATTTTCTGCTTGCATTTTTAGGTGGTTTCGAACTGCTAGGTTGGCGGGAGCTGGGACAAGCAATGGGAGCTGACTCCGTCGCGTGGTCTTGAACTCCCAACCTTCCGGTCAGAAAGCCCAGCAGCAGCGGTTTAACCCGTGCCACGTCCCTTATACCCAAATTATGGCACCTTTTAAAAAGGGATTTAAAGTTGGTTTTCTGGCATCTGCGGTGAATCAAATGCGCAGATACAGCAGGTCTGACTAGTTTAAAAACCAACTCTCTTCTGCTCTTTGTCCCGCACTGGCAACAGTCACTCATGCACCACAAATAGCACAAAGGAGACTTGTGGCACTTGTGCATGAACCTACCTAACTGTTGACCCACTTTGTTTGACCGTTTTCCCCCTCCCAAGAACTGAGTTCCAGTCCAAAATATGAGTTGAGCCTGGCCAGAAAGATTCAGATTTGCCCTCTTCAGGCTGCCTTGGTGGCCGACGGAGCCGGCTCTACAGCTTTCCGTTTGTTTGGGATTTTCTCCTTCCTTTTTGTTTTGTTTGCTTTTTGTTGTTTTTGAAGCTTTCTTTCCCCTTAGCAGGATTCAGGCTTAAACCTGTCACTGCCCCCAAAGGTTTCACCACCCAAAAAAGTGGGGCAATTAGGGTCTGCTTTGCAAACATTCTTGGGGGAATTAAGAGGCAATTGGCAGGACTCAGGGAGTAATCCCTTTACAAGCCTTTATGAACACAACACAATAGGCTGTTTACAGATTTACTTATAGACCAGGAGTGTTAACAGGCCTGTAGGAAAATTCAGGTAATTGAGGCTTTTGTCTTTCAGTGAGCCCCCATAGCTGTCAACGGTTGCCATTCCTCACATTGCCTTAACTGTGTATTTTGACAAGGGTTTTTGTCCCATTGACAACAGCTGCGTGGGAGGTAAAAGATGTGGAGAGCTTTATTTTTTTTCCCCTCTTCCCCCCACTGAATTCCTCCAGGGCTGACATTGTGTAGGGAAAGTCTGTGTGCTGACTTGTGTAGCTTGAAAGGAGACACTTTCACCTTGATTCTGGTGCTGCTGCTTTCAAAAAAAAAAAAATTCATTTAGAACGATTAATCTGTGTTTTCCTGCTTTGGAGAAGGGGTGCTTTAATACCAACAAACAAAAGTTCAGGGTTATTGAAGAGAAAATGGAGATATTCAAAAATACTTGAAATTTGAAAATAGGACATTCAGGCTGCCATCTTATCCACACCTACCAAGGTATAAGACCCTTGGACTATAGTGGAACTTTCCTTTTTTTTTTTTTTTGTATAAAAAGTTTTTTATTTATTATTAAAATATGGGAAGGGATACAGAAAAAAAAAAAACAAGGGAAGGGTTAAGACATAGGAAACACATAAGGTATCATTGCAGTGTATCTCACTGAGCTTAAATTCCTAACTCTAGTAACTCTATGTATTACTTCCAGAAGTTTCTGCTTCTTTACCAACTATATATATTCTAGTAAGTCTAATCGCATTTAACATTTTCTATCCATCCATTCATAAAACATTCTCCAATTTAGTGGAACTTTCCTTTGAGTAGTCATTCATAGGGCTGGGCTCTCACTGATATTGAAAGGCACCTAAATAACACTGTGGTTAAAAAATTTTAAAAAGCAAACAAAAACAAAACATCATGTTTCCCCCAGTTTGTGCGGTGATTTGTGGTCTCAGCTTCTGAAAAATCCAAACTCTGCACTTGTTTACTAATGTGAAGACCTATATCCGTTGAATTTCACTGAGGGCACAATCCTAACCTGGAGTTAGGTCAGCACAGTTGGGCCAGCAAACTTTGGTCGTCGCAAGGAACACCATAAAGTGCGTTCGGAACGCTCTCCGTCAGGGAGTCTGGCGCCTGTCCAAACACACCTTACGGTGCCCCTTGGGCTGGCCAAACCTTGCTGGCCTAACTGTGCCGGTCTAACTCCAGGTTAGGATTGCGCCCTGAATTACATTAGCACTTAGGATCTGTTCGTCTTCTGGAAAATGGTTAGAATATAGAAATTTCACTCTCTTGCCTTTGTAAGATTAATACAGCAATTGTTTGTGTATGTTGGAAGGCATAGTCCTGAAAAGTTTGCACATCCTGGTCAGTGGCAGTCCTGCAGTTATGACGGGATGGGCAAATGCCTCCGGGAATCAGGCCCCTGCCAATTCAATGCATTGGGGGCCCAATCCCATGGCCCTTATTGCTGGCGCTCGTACCTCCTGGGCAAGTGTCACGCAAAGTGCCGTAAAGCACCTCCATTATTATTATTATTATTATTATTATTATTATTATTATTATTATTTATTGTCATTGTATTACACAATACAATGAAATTCGTTGACACCCGGAGACCAAACCAACACACACATTGAATTCCCAACAATCCCCCCCAATCCCCACACTCCCCGCCCCCCTTCAAAAAATTCCTCCTCTGAAACACAAACATCCACACAATAGGAAATAATACACAACAGGAAATCCACACAATAGGGAATGATAAACATCCACACAATAGGAAATAATACAGTCCGACTGCCCCTATCTACTGGTACTTCAGTTCATTGTTCAATGCTGTTATGGCTCTAGAGTAAAAACTGTTCTTAAAACGTGTTGTCCGAGTTTTAATAGTCCTATACCTTCTGCCAGAAGGCAACGATTCAAAAAAGTTGTAAGCTGGATGGTATCAGCAGTAAGCCATTACCCCAGCGCTGTGCCAGTGTGATGGCACTACTGGCCAGGCACACCCTGGAGGGAGCACTGCTTGCCAACGAGCAGCGAGTCGGCTGCTTGCTGGCGATGTGGCCTTTCCCGGCGGGGTGGAAGGGCATTTGGAGGGGAGGGGATGGAGCTTACACTGAGGCCCTCACTCCTGCACCTGCTAAATAGCTGGTTTTAAATTGCTGCCCTGCACCCTTTCCCCACAGAGCCTCCTACGGCTGCCAGGCTGCCATGGGATGTAGCAGTAGCCGGCTGGGTACCCCTGTGCTCTCAGGCAGTCGGACCCTAACCCTAACCCTAACCCTAACCCTAACCCAATCGGCTCTGGGTTACATTAAATAATTCAGGACAATGAATAATCATTTGGAAGTCCTGATGATTTTGTGCAGAGGGGATCCTTCACTGATAGTATGCTTAAAAAATTTATCACTGAGTTCTTGGAAGTCAAATCAAAGGAAAATTCTCTCCCTTCCCTCCCCCTGGAGCATCTTGGTTCATTTTGTCTGTTTCCTCTTGTTGTTGTTGTTTTAATCTGCCATGCAATCTGATGGCTTACTTATTTTACACTTATCTATAGTGGGCATAATTGTAAATCTCCATGAAGGAACATTAGGTAATTCTGCATCTTATAACAAAGTAGGACATTTGTAATGGATTTGCATATATATTACATCTTTGCAGGAACGGGGGCTACAAATTTGTAGGAACGTGTATAGATGGTGTGTGTGTGTGTGTGTGTGTGTGTGTGTGTGTGTGTGTGTGTGTGTGTGTGGGTGCCTCTGTGCGCACACGCACACACGCGCACACACACACACAGATATATATATATATAAATGCTTAACAATTTGACACCGATCCCTGTCCTTCCTTTCAATCCTGTTCTAAGGGCGCAATCCTACACTATGCCAGCCTAGTAAGGCCGACATAGCAAGGCCATATCCCAAGACCCATTAGGAGGCAGCAGCAGCAACGTGCAGGACAAGGGGAGGTTTTCCCCTTGCACCCGTGTAAGCCCCCGTCACCCCTATGTGCCTGCTCGGATCTGCACCTGCTGTTTTGCAGACACAGAGGAACGTGGACAGGAGCGGCCCGAATTGGGGCCACCCTGGTCGGGAACAGGCATTAGGATTTGGCACTATGGCCGCCTTGCGTCACAATTGCGTCACAACCGCCATCTCCACCCACTGTGCCGCCCTTGGAACGCCTCTGGAACGCCTTCACAGAGGCCCTGCGCCGACCAAGCGACACCGGTGCTCGACTGGCACATGGCCAGCACTGGTGACGGTCATGGTGGCGCCCAAGCGTCGACGCTGCGCTCTTGCGCTGGCCAAGCGCCATAGCACCAATGCGGATGCGCTTTACAGCACGGTCGTGACAGCATTCGGCCAGCGCAAGAGCACGGCGCCGGCAATAAGGGGGGGGTATAGGATTGTGCTGCCCGCAAAAGAAAAGCAAACAGTCAATATCCATGGCTGGGGATAGTTGAATTTTAGTAATTTGGTATTATCTCTCCATGATTTGTTCTAAGAGTACCTTCAATTAATGTTAGTAGAAAAGGGAATACAATGCTCTGTTTTTGTTTTTAAGTGTAGACAAAGCATAACTAGTCTGTGGGATTTATTTCCACAAAATAAGCTCATGGAGTTCAAGACCTTCAGGGCCCTGATGGCACTCCTGATGGTCTCCACTCTCTGTCTCTGAATACCAGTCGCAGGGGAGACCATGGTGGTTCCCAAATTGTGAGCTGTGGCTCCCCAGGGAGCCACAGAAGCCAGCCAGGAGAGCTGCGGAATCTTTCCGAAAAACCCGCCACACCAGAGCCCATCAGAGGGGGTGCAGGGGGTGCATTGTACCTGGGCCTGTGGCCAAAAACATGGGCCCAGCAGACAAAAGAGGGGAGCCAGACATTTCTGGGATATCAGAAAATGTTTGCATATTTTGTGTGAAGACTAGCAGTCACATTTTGCATAAGCCTACATAGTGTTATATAAGAAGATCCGTAGAAGGTATGAGTCAACGATTGTATGAAATGATTGTCCAATAGAGAAGGGAAGGGACCAAAATAACTTTGTATCCCCTAATAGAATTCCACTCAGATATTCTGTGCCACCCCCCTGCAATGAATGGGACTGCAGCCTTAATGGTGTGCTGTGACCAATTGAATCAAGGGAGTCACCAGTCAAAAAGGTTTGGGGAAAAATGTGAAAAGCAGCCTATTGGCCATTGTGGAAAACAGGATACTGGAATAGATGGGCCTTGGGCCTGGTTCCAAGGGCTTTTCTTCTGTACTCCTGGAAATAAATAATGGGCAGTGCAGTCATAGCGTCAACACAAGGGGTGGAGCGCCGATCTGCACTCCCGCATCAGCGCTCAAGCAATAGAACCAGCTCTGTGCCAAGGCGGGGGCGGGACTTGGGCAGGATGTGGGCGGGCTTGGGAGGTGGCCATACGGCCACTTCCTAAGCCCAGCCACGTGGCCCCGATTCAGGCCATGCGGTCTCCTTGGATCCGCGCCCACTCTTTAGCGGGCATAGATCCGAGGAGAACATAGAGGACTCTGGAGCCTCCCCTACAGTAAGGGAGCGAATGCTTCCTTGCTGTGGGGGGGGGGCCCTCCAGCCTTTCCTATGCAGCGTCGGATATGGCACTGCCAAGTTGGCCTCGCCATTCCAGCGCTGCATAGGATTGGGCCCTAAGTCTCCCAATGTGGTCATCGTGCCAAGATCCATTCCTGTCTCCTCCTCATTCCTACTGTGTATCATAACCTTGACCAAACCAACTTTCCAGGGCTGATGCAGCTATGCAAAAGGGGGTGCACGCTGCATTCTGCAGTGGGGGGCCCCATCAGGGATGTCTCCTCAAGGAACGGGAGTATTTGTCCCCTGAGCTTGGACTGCGTGGCGGCTGCATCAGCACTGGAAAGTTGGTTGGATTCGGGCTGTGAGTTTGGTGCGGCCGCAGTGCAGCCCAGAGTTAAGGGAACAAATGTCCCCTTATGCTGAGGAGGCCTCTGTGACTGCTCCTCCACTGCAGCAGGAAGCTTGTGCCCCATTGGTGTGGCTACATCAGCACTGGGAAGCTGGTTAGGATTGGGCCCAAGCCTGGCTACTGAATGCACCAGATCCTGTTGCGTTTCCCTTTCCATCCCCTGGCAAACTCAAGTGCAAGGGTCATCTCCAGAAGAATTGTCCATCCTTCTCCTTAACTTGAGGTCCACCCAGCAGCGTCATGCAGCCGGAACGCTGGGCGGGAGGAATGGGTGAGCGGCAGCCCGCCCGTTGCGTACCGCTCCGTTTCGCCATCTTCCCCGCCCCCGGGGTGACGCTGCATGACGCTGCTGGGTCCACCTTATCGTGAGGTCTGTTTTCCAACAGGGCATCATTGTTTATCCAGGACTATTCCAGTCTCACCCAAACACATCCATTCTGAGGGCCGCTCCTGACGTGGTCATCGGGGTCCAGCCATGAAAACGGTGACCTGCTGGTTAGGTCTGAAATACACCTTCAGGCACACTTGGAAGGATGCGACAAGGAAGAGCTGAAAAGCTGTGCTGAGAAATCTGAGCATTGGGGGTTGCACTTTAATAGAAAGGGCTGTCTGAAATCTAGTCCTCTGGGCCAGTGCGGATACCAAAGATCACACCCATTTCCCGGTGGCTGCCAATGCTTTGATGGCAAAATCCAAAGCAAACTAATTCCTGTTCTCTCGTCTGAAATAATGTAACATGAGAGGCAGCCCTCCATGGGCAACTGACAAAACATAGGTAATGTATGCTGTAGGAAAGATAAGAGTCCCTGTTTAATGCAGAACCCCCTGCTGTCTGGAGGTCATTTTCTGCCCATGGAGAAAGCCCAAATCGCGCCAGTCTGACTTTGCAATGGTAATGCCTTCTCCTCCAGCTATGCATCCTTAAAACGTTCCAGGGTGTCATTATCCTGCCATACCTGCCGCTGAAAAGAGAACCATTTCATTCTGAGAGTCAGCAAGAGTGTTCAATGCAAAGCTACTTAAGCGCACATATTTTTCCACCTTGTCCTCCGCTTTCTGACCTTTTTCTTCTTTTTTCATCTAGAAAACGTTTTCAGAACTTTGCGGTGTCGGGTTTTAACGGCCTGAGAACAATTGTGCTGCAGATGAAGGGATGCAGCTTTTTCCCCAAATCCGGAGAACCTGATCATTTGCCTGTGTTCAGAGGATGGGTCTGGAAGCGCACAGAGCAGATACTTGTTTAGCTGTGGAAGCTAAAGCAGGCCTGGAAAGTGCTTGAAACAGATTGGGGTCTGTTTCTTGGAGAAAGAGTGGGATTCAACTATACCCAGTGCCAGAGGCTTAACTAGGGTTTGTGTCACCTGGTGAAGGAGCTAATTGCATCACCCCTGCCCCATGATGGACCTCTTCCCGTACCAGGTCATACAGAATTAATTAATATGACCCTTTTAAAGCTCCTCAGAACCCATTCAGGATTCCCACCGTCCTGAACAGTTTGTCAGTGGCATTCAAACTTTTTAGACTGGGACCCACTTTTTAGAGTGGCACTCGGAAGTGATGTCATTAACCTGGAAGTGATGCTATGGCAGGAAGTGATGTCATCAAGCAGGAAGTGCTGTCATTGTAGCTTAATGAAATGACACTCTGAAATGCAAGTTGGCATTCTTGGACTGCAGCAATTGTGCAACCATGAAACATCCCTGACAGAAAACAAGATGAGGACAAAATTGTGATGCAGAAGCACTGAACTAAAAAGAAAATTTAAAAAACCTTCACTTGAAAATTCATTAATACTCACAAAGGGAATGTAATGAGTAAGGTCTGCAGTTTCCAAGGTGGCTGCTCCCAGCTTTCTGCAACCCCCCCTGACATCAGGTCGCGACCCACCAAGTGGGTCCCAACCCACAGTTTGAATAACTCTGGTTTATGTCATCTACAGATTTGGAAATCTCATTGTTCACTTCTGGCACCAGATCGTTATGAAACGTGTTTGAAAATGGTTTTATTTCTTTACAGATTTGTGATTTGAGGGGAAAAGGGGCAGAAAGCAGTTTTATTTGTTTTTATTCCAAGTTCTCATTTGTATAAAATGCCAATGCTGTAACACTGCACTAGGTAGGTGATGCAGGTGATGTAGTGAGCAGATACTTATTTATTTATTTTATTTTATTTATTAATAGATTTTTACCCCGCCTTTTGTGCCCGAAGGCATACTGCCACGGTATTGTTTCTAACTAGAAAAGTAATCCGTTTTAATTTCTGGAAAAGATCTTAAAATGCAATGTTTTGTGTGTTTATTCAGGGCGCAATCCTAAACTGCTGTGGAAAAGGCAGGCTGGCAGACCTGCACTGTATCTAGCGGAGCTTGGGAGTAGGCAGGAGCCTCCCTGGAGCAAGGGCCTGTGCCCACCCTTACTCCGGGGTAGGTGCCATCTGCATCTATGGGCTCCTCAGATCTGCGCCTGCTGAACTTGGCTGGCGCAGGAGCAGCACAGTGTGGGCTGCTGCTAGTGTTGGCCCAACAGCAGCTGTGCTGGCACAAGGGTGCCAGTTGGCGCTCTTATGCCAGCTCTGCTGCCGTTGGGCCAACACTAGCATCTTGCATCAGCCCAACACAGGGCCTTGGATTTTAAACACAAAATGTGTTTTTGTGTGTGTGTGTTTTAAATAAAAATAAGCACCTCTATCTATGAACATCATAAAGAGCACTGAACGTAATGCATCTCCTGGTGGGTAGGGTGGGGGTCAGAAAGCTGTTTTATTCCTCCTACTTTTTTTTTCACCAGTTACTAATCCATCATCTTATCTCCTGGTTGATGCACTAGCTTAGCAGATAAGGGGCTTTGACAGATTTCTTTTTGCAGCCCAAATATTGGTCATTGTTCGTAGGCTACCTTTCTGAAAAATTCAGACCAGCAAACCTCAGCCGCCCAGATCACCATCATTCCCATCCTTACTCATTATCTCAAAGCACCCCTAAAGCTTGCTGCAGCAAGGCTCCCCTTTGCAGAAGTCATGCTGATTCTCCTTCAGCGGAGCTTGTTCTTCAAAATGCGGATTATGTTCCGGATCCAGATTTGTATGAGTTAAATGAAACTGAACACATAAGTTATTAATGGCTTTTTCTGTGTTTCTCCTTCTCATGAAAAAATACAAAGTTTTGTGTAATTTCTGTACTCTTTTTCAACACTGCATTTTTTTCTCTTTTTTACAGTGTGACAGCGAGAGTGACATTGATGATAAGGTAAGACCCGCCCCTTTCATTTTTGTTTTGTTTTGGAAGCTTCTGGGGAAGTAAGAGCAGCACCGCATAATAGAATCGATGCTATCCTGTCTGTATCCATGTTGAAATTTAATCCTCTTAGTACCTGAACCCCTAATGGCTCAGCTACACAAGACATCTTTCCCCTTAAACTAAGCTGTGCCTGCACTTGACAGAAACCTGCTCTTGGGAACTCCGAGCTCTTTGTTGATTAACATGCCGTGATAGGAGGAGGCGTTCTGAAGCTCTAGGTTAGTGCCGCTTCCAGCTTGTTTTGGAGAAAGGCTTCCTTCAGGAGCAGCTTGAAAGGCCATATTTTATTCATAATGACTTCGGAGCATGTCAGTTTTATAATGGGTTTCGAAGATGGACAACCGGTAACTTGTCTTTGCAGATGATGCTGTAACTGTCAGCATATATTTTGGCTTTGTGCATGTATATTCATCATGCAGCAATGATTTTCTTTTTTTCTGAGCTTTTCGCTGCATACCCACATTAGTCACTGGGCGCTTGCAGTCAGATGTTTGGGATGGACAGATACACAAAATAGATTCTTGTTTTAACCTGCTGGTCTCAACTGTCATACGCGCACCCTTTGCCTATGGAAGAGAGGAGCTTAATTAACACCACTTAACTCTGCCTATAATGGGGACGACTCTGCTGTATTGAACTGTAAATTGAAGCCTGATCTTGTGTTAAAAGAGAAGTTCAAGCCTGTGCATAGTTGTCCACATTCAGCAGGTGTCACCCCATGATTGTACCTGTATCTGTGGGTTCCATCTTGGGATGCGTCATACCTTGTTAAAGTGGGACATGGGGCAATGCAGTACAGGTAGACCACCCCTTAGTCAGACATCTGGGCTATTCCAAAATCCAGATATTATTTGTCCAAGACTTGTTTTCTGTAGTGTGAACTCTAGAAGGTTCTGTGCAGACACCTATACGGGGAACAGTGAGAAAAACAAAAACAAAAAAACCGAGATGAATTGTTTACGAATTAATTCAAAAATCCGAACATGTTCCCATTCTGAGCATCCTGATACTGCTCCACACACATCAGTATCCAGCTGGAATAGAAACAATGTGGACTGGCTGCTTATGTGGTGTACATGTAGAATACTGGACTGCTGTTGTTCCAGTGTGCTAGTGCGTGTCATAACCAGAAAATAGAAAGGAAACTACTACTACTACTACTACTACTACTACTACTACTACTACTACTACTACTACT
>JAJKFI010000093.1:1141078-1168668 GCA_029204185.1 Lerista edwardsae
CTACTACTACTACTACTACTACTACTACTACTACTACTACTACTACTTCTTCTTCTTCTTCTTCTTCTTCTTCTTCTTCATCTTGTGAACTGATTTTCAGGGGGTCGTGAGGAGTTTGGGGCAGCTATCTTAAAAAAACTGGGCACCCCCATCATGGAAGCTTCATCTTGGCTAGGACGAGCCTTCCCCATTAAACTGCTACTTCCTCAATGCTTATGGCTGTGGGGGAAATTAGCCTTCCAATGGTCTCATCTTAGTGTGTGCAAATGCATGTGATGAAGTCTCTCTCATATCCAGTGGTGTCATCTAAATGATTTAAGACCAGGTACTCACTTTTGATTGGCACGTGTTGGGACCCGCCCACCAGAAGTGACGTCACAAGCTGGAAGTGATGTCGTGGCAGGAAGGGACATGAAAAAGCCCTTTTTGAGGCCTCAGACCATTTTAAACTGACCCAATAGTTGCAACAGTATTCCACAGTACCCCCGGAACATGTTAAGGAGGCCTGGCATCAAGTGACCCAACAGTTCCAAAACCCCAGAGCAGCTCATTTTTCAGTGGCAAGGCAAGGCTCCGCCCGTTGCCTGCCTGCCTGCCTGCCTGCCTGCCTGGCTCTGAGAACATGCAGGCAACTCAAACGTTGCAGGGGGCAGAGTGGGTGGGCGAATGGGCGGGGCCAGCCATAATCCTAGGAACCAGTACTCGCGTACCCCCGCGTACCCCCTGCATGACGTCACTGCTCATATCCCCTTCCGAGCGGAGCATGTCATGCCTTCCATGTTCATGCCTAGGTGAGTCTCAGCACACAGGAAAAAGGAGTGTAAATACTCTGAAGGTTATCTAAAATTCGGCTTTAATTTGGCTTGATCAACAATGGCATAGAGAAGCCACAATGTATTCAGTGCAATGTTGTTCTCAGTGCTGAATCGATCACTGAACTCAAAGCTTAAACGTCACTTGGATGTAAGAATTATTTTCGAGTTCTTTCGGCTTTCAAACAGTGTTATTAATTAACAATGACTTCACTTCTTGCTTAATCCTGCTTAATAATATCACTTCCAGCCCTAGGTCTTTAAGGAGGGGGTCCTGACAGGTTGTTATATCTGAGAAGGAGACCCACATACAAAAAGGGTTTGGAACCACTGTGCTAGTTTGTTGTTGTTTTTCAGCTAAGTTAGGAAAGGGCTGTGCTGGAACTAGTTTCTGCAAACGTCAGGGTTTTTTTGAATTCCAGTTTATGCCATCACTCCTCTGTATGTCTACCCAGAAGTGAGTCCCATTAAAGTCAATAGGGCTTACTCTCAGGTAAGTGTGGATAGGATTTCAGTCTTAAACAGCTGGATTCATTCCAGAGAAACTTGGGTTGATTTAAGCCCCAATCAGATCGATTTAACTGTGAGTTCAAGGACACAATCCTAACCTGGAGTTAGACCAGCACAGTTAGACCAGCAAAGTTTGGCCGTCACAGGGGACACCGTAAAGCACGTTTGGACCGCACTCAGAGTCAGGGAGGATGGCACACTCCGAGAGTGTCCAAACATATGTTACGGTCAGTAGTGCTATCCAGCCGGTACGCTGGGTGGGACTTACGTTTGATCGGCAGTCCGCCCGTTGCGTCACGCCACGTTCCGCCGCTTTCCCGCACGCCCCGGTGTGCGGGAAAGCGGCGGAACGCGGCGTGACGCAATGGGCGGACTGCCGATCAAACGTAAGTCCCGCCCAGCGTACCAGCTGGATAGCACTACTGGTTACAGTGTCCCTTGTGCCGGCCAAATTTTGCTGGCCTAACTTCTGCCAGCCTAACTCCAGGTTAGGATTGTGCTCCAAGTGTCAGTCACTTAATTCCTTTCAATGGGACATCACTATGCCTCTGGCTCATGCCTCCTTTTGGGGGCTGTGAAGGGTCTGTGGGGTCTTCCATGCTGAAAACACAGAATGCCACAAGCTTAACTTTCAGCCTAAACAGAAGCGAAGGTGCCATCAAATATTTAAGTATCTGAATTGCAAAAGACACGTTATCAAAGTAACGGAAGACATGGAAAGTTTGCCCGGTAATGAGTTTAGATTTGGGTCGCCATTCCTTTTACAGATTTATAAAGGTAATTTTACTTGACCTTTGCTGGAACCACAGGAGGCAAAAATATCACAAGCACAGGAAGATACCTGGAACACCACCTCCTCCCATAAAGCAGATCTTTTTCCACATCTGTTCCAAATCAGGGAAATGTGTCTTGCCTTTCATCCTTCCTCTGTCCTGTCCTCTCTTAAAAGTCTTGTTGAATGATTAAAGTTGCCTCAAATGAAACAGCAGATGTGTTCTGACATACAGGCTGTGCGGCAGAGGAGTGGATTTAAGGGATGGCTCAGATACATGCCGGCCGGCCTCAAAGAGCAAGTGGAGAGGATTCTTGGCTGAACAGGAGGCAGTGGAGGGCGAAACAGGTTCACTGGGACAGGCATCACCCAGGGGTTCCCAAAGGGTGAGCTGTGGCCCTCCAGGGAGCCACGGAATCCTTCCGTAAAACCCGCCACCTTACAATGTGTAGGATAGTAGCCCTAATGGGCAGGGGCGGACCTAGTCAAAATGGCACCCGTGGTGCCCAATAGAAGTGCGCCCCCAGGGGGCACATGACATCATGCAACCCCCCCCCCCACAGGAGCCCAGGTCTACCCATTAGAAATGACTACGGACCACCCACAGGTAGACCACCGCTCTGCAAGTCAGGAAAGCATTCATAGTGCAGGCCTTCCCCCACCCATTCAAAACACCTTTACAGTGCCAAGGCATCTTTAATCTTCATAACTTTTAAGGTCACGGTGAGCTCAGCCTTAGTTTTTTTTTGTTGTTGGTTCTTTACGTTTGCTGACTTCAGTTTGAAATCCCTGTGTCTCCATTTTCAAAAATCTGAGTCAGTGTCTGAAAAAGCCACATGTGAGCAGAGACCATCATGCAATGCTTCCAATTTGCATGGGAGATTAGCATGTGCCCGCCCCCCCAGTTATATAGGCAACTACCTGGGCTCCACCGTAGTTTCTAATGGGTAGACCTGGGCTCTCTCTAGGGAGCCCAGGTCAACCCGCGGCTAGTCTCAATGGGTAGACCTGGGCTCTGGAGCCCAGGTCTACCCGCGCAATGTTGCGGGGGCCACTGGCCCCGAAGATGGCCCCAAGACGGCGCCATGGGCTCGTGCCCCCCTTAGCCCCCCCCCTAGATCCGCGACTGCTATTGGGGAACTGGGGACAATGGCCAGGTAGGTTATGTGAGCCACCAATCAAAAAACATTTGGGAGCCAGTGGGCGTAACCAGGGCTGGCTTTAAGCCACTGTGACCAATGTCGTCACATCGGGCCCCGCGCTTCAGGGGCCCCCACATGAGCAGGGTGAGCATCTTGCCTGTGGCTGCAGCTGGGATCTTGATGGGCTGTAAGTCAGTGGGGCAAGCAGAGCTGCTTGACCTAGGTCTCTCCCACCTGCCTCTGCCTCTGAACAGCTCAAGATGGGCCACCTGGAAGCAGTTGGCGGTGATGTGATGCTATCACCACCAACTCCTCCCACATGCCAGGCTTTGCACGTGGCACGAACAGCGCTCTTCTTGGTGAGTGGGGGGCCCCACAGGGAGGGTTTGCGGGCCACGCAGGAATGCCCCACATTGGGCCCTGCTGCTGCTAGAGCCGGCCCTGGGCGTAACCATACTATACCTCTGCAGGCTTATAGTGGTCTGCATCATTGATGACGTGATTGGGAGACACACTGTCTGCAGTGGACAAACCATACATCCCATGGGCCTGAATCAGCCCCTTCCACCCTGCATTATTGTAGGGCCGGCCCCATCCTTCCTGCACCACACAAGTTACTCGTTTTTGACGGAACTAAAGTTGCTCTGAGCCCATTCCGATCCAGCTTTCCAGCACTGATACCGCGGTGCCAACAGGCAGGTGGGTGGTAGCAGTCACCGAGGTCTCCTCAAAATAAGGAAACATTTGCCCCTTTACCTTGGGGCTGCTGTGTGGCAGCATCAGTGCTGAAGAGTTGGATAGGATTGGGCCTCCACTAAAACATGTTCTCCAACTTTCTGGTCCTTCACGTAGTTCCTTGCAAGTTGTATTTTAAGTTGCTGCCGACGCTGTCTAGATCTGTGATAACAGACGGAAGTGATATGTGGTGAAGAAGATGGAACTCAATTTTCCCTATTGTTTGTGACACAGAACTGCAGTATTTCTCGCAATGGCCCAATCAAAGAAGGCAAAAAAGCAATCATTTAAAAAAAAAAACTACTTAAAAGATCTGCCAGTCAACACTCCTATGAAGTTGTAAGTGACATGTAGTTTTAGTATACAGCTATGCCTTTAATGATTATCTAAATTACACTGGGTAGGCCCAGCTAGCTGTGTTACATCTGAGACTGACGTTTGTGAGATTAGGTTTGACTTCACCTTGTAGTGGAGAAATTGAAATTTGAACAACATTGATTAGCTTTCAGAATGCGGGATTTGAGGTTACCTTCAGAGGAAGCTGCATTGCGTTAGGCTGGTAACCTAACTGTCCTTTTTGGCAAAAGAAAGAATATCCATATTATGTGGTACAAGTGATAAAAGTATATACTGGGGAAGAGAGAGAGAGAGAGAGAGAGAGAGAGAGAGAGAGAGAGAGAGATTCTTTTCTGTATTTCTTTTGGATCTATAAAGACAAGAAGTGAAACATCAGTTTCATTAAAGGGATTTCAGCCTCTAAACAGGTCTATATTTCATGGCAGCAAGACGGATGCAACCCTCACATTCATATACACCAAAGTGGAGGAATCTGTCTTATTTTTTTATTTTGTTATTGTATTTGAAGAATTTATACCCCACCTTTCCCATGCCAAAGCAAATGCCCAAAGTGGCTTACATAGGAAAGCTAGGCTAAATCATCATTTTTCAATGGTGTTTTTCTTCAAATATATACTGTGATTCACCTAATCCTCAGTCCCTGATGTAGCTTTCACAGGCTTCCTGTGGCTGTGTGCCATCAAGCTTCAGCAGGCAATCGTACGTCAGGCCTGGGCAGGCCAAGGTTGTACTCCATTCTTTTGCCAGCTGGCCTTCTCACACTTTCCCACACTGACTTACTACCTCCACAGTGACCCCGTTCTGCCACAACAGATACTACAGCTTGTCACAGCTTGGCATTCTGTCTCCCATCCGAAGATAGACCACAGATTCTTTTGCTTAGCTTCAGGGCGCAATTCTAACCACCTTTCCAGCATGGGAGTAAGAGCAATGCAGCTCCGAGGTAAGGGAACAAACACTTCATTTCCTTGAGGAGACCTCAATGACTGCTGCTCCACTGCAGGATACAGCACATGCCCCATTGGCACAGCTAGGTCAGTGTTGGAAGGATTGTGCCCTCAGGCCGTGCCAGCAGCTCAACCATCAGTCCACACCTCCTGTCTTCCTAGGACTACTAGGAGATCCAGGACCCAGCCTCAGGTCTTTCTGTAGACCTTCTTGCAAGGTGGTGTTAATAGGTCACATCAGGTGCAATCTTTCCTAGCCCCCCCCCCACACACACACAACCCTTGCTGTGTTCCTGTGCTCTGCACACTTTGCAAATAGCAGTTTCTAAGGCTTGAAGCTTAGAAAAATGAGGGCTTGCAGACAGAGGAGGATCTACAGGGAGGGCAAAGCTCTAAGTGTTTCAAGAAGCCTTACCCTGTCATGTAAATCCCTCCTCTCCCTTGCTGCTGTAGCCAGTAAGCAACGCCAAGATGTTGCTTTTTCCTGTGAGGATTGGCTAAAACGGTGCAGGAGAGGAGTGATTTCCACTGCCAGGTAAGGCTTCTTGCAAAACTTAGAGCTCTGCCCTCCCTTAGATCTGCCTCTGCTTGCAGAGTTTTGATCTTTCAATGTCAGGCCTTGCTAATCCCAGCATAATCTGCCCTCTAGTTTTAGATCCAGTTTTTGGAACACAGGAAGCTGTCTTGGCCTGTCTAGCTCAGAGCGCAATCCTAAACTTGAGTTAGGCCGGCATAAGCTAAACCAGCAAAGTTTGGCCAGCACAAGGGCCACCGTAAAGCGTGTTTGGACCACTCGCGGAGTCAGGGAGGATGGCACACATCTGTGTGCTGGCCTCTCCAACTCTGAGAGTGGTCCAAACATACTTTACAGTGTCCCTTGTGCTGGCTAGACTTTCCTTTATTTACCTCATATTTACCTCAGAATTTTACCTCAGAATTTTACCTCAGAATGCCAGATACAAGGGAGTGGTGTTTGAACCATTCTCGGAGTCAGGGAGGATGGCGCACATCTGTGTGCTGGCCTCTCTGACTCAGAGAATGGTCCAAACATACTTTACGGTGGCCCTTGTGCTGGCCAAGCTTTGCTGGCTTTGTTTATGCCGGACTAACTCAGTTTAGGGTTGCGCCCTCAGTGTTGTCTGCAGTGACTGAAAACGGATAGAGGGTGGAATATTGCACAGATCATGGTGCAGAGCGGGCAAGCTACAGATAGCTTCTCAAACATTTTGTTGTGTGGCCAAGGAAGGGCGAAGGTGGGGAACCAACTTGTTGTGAGACTTAGACTGCCTTCCGCACTGTGCTGCCAAAGGCTGTGGTGCAACTCTGATGGCCCATAAACATTGCTACTGAAAAATATATACTTCCTTTACTAGCTAGAACAGCATTAACAGATAGCAATTACCCTTCATTTTCAGGAACTATAAAGTCTCCATTAATTCAAGATTTATGTAGTTATAGCATTTAGCTCAGGAATAACACCACAGAGAATTGGTTTATACACATGTAATGAGAGAGCTTATGGCATACTTTAGTGAACATTAACATAATAGAGTAATATAAACCATCAACAGTTCCTCTTATTGTCTCTTACCTGCTTTAGCGTTCTGATGAAAAGTGGCAAGCAGCTTGGTAATGTGCTCCGTTAAACGGCGTTCTGCGAGGAAGCCAAAAGTCGGGTTGCGTAAAACGAGGGAATGAGTAATTCCTTTGCCTCGTTATTCCAAAATGTTGCTCAGATTTTTGCTAATAACCATGTTTGGAAGAGTATTAACTATAAAATGTGGTGTCCTGGGGGTGGGGATGGAAGGGGAGAGCCCATTTCCTCCTTTCAAAGTAATTCAAGGTTCGCGGTCTTTCATTTTGGGGCTCCCAACTGCTGTGAGCGAAATTATGGGTTGTCACTTTTAGTTGTGTGGACCCAGAGCGTAAGCAAGCTCTCAAAACCAAGGGGTCGGTAGAAGGCATTTCTACACTTGCTAAATAAGACACTGAAGAGGGAGGGGTTGCTGGGGGGTGCAAATGACAGGGCATTTCTGAGTTAATTAAATGTTTGCTGCTTATTTATGCCGTGGTTTGACTTTTTGTCTTTGGATGATGGTGGGAGAAAGCTTGAATCCAAAGTTGCTAAGATCTGGAGCTGGAAGGGATAATGATTTAAAAAAAAAATTGTTAAGAGTAGATGTTCATTGTACTTTTCAACAAAGAACCAACCTTAACCTTTTCAGTAATGGAGTTTGCTGCGTAGCCAGTGATGTCATTCAGGGGGAACGGACCAGAACGGGCGTTCCGGATCCTAACGGGCTCCGTGGCTGGTTCCGGGTTCCCAACAAGTGCCAATCAAAAGTGAGTTCCTGTTCCTAAATCATTTGAATGACACCACTGTGCGTAGCGTAGTTGTGATCAGGGTCTCTGTGGAGCCTCAAAGCCCAATCATAACCTGGAGTTAGGCCAGCAAAGTTTGGCTGGCACCAGGGCCACCGTAAACCGTGTTTGGACCACTCTCGGAGTCAGGGAGGGTGGCGCACGTCTGTGTGCTGGCCTCTGACTCAGAGAGTGGTTCAAACATACTTTGCAGTGTCCCTTGTGCCGGCCGAAATTTGCTGGCCTAACTGTGCCGGCCTAACTCCAGGTTAGGATTGTGCTCTAATTTATTTGCAAGGTTGTTTTGTTTTGTTTTTGCAAAAAAAAAATCCATTTCTTGTAGTGAGGCAGCCCTAATGAATAGCCTTAAGGGCTTAAGGGTCAATACTATCCAATGCCAATGCAGGCCCCAAGGTAAAGGAACAAATATTCCCTCACCTTGAGGAGGCCTCTGTGGCTGCCCACCACCACCATAAGATGCAGTCCATGCCCCATTGCTGGAAAGTGGGATAGGATTGGGCCCTTAGTTATGTGATCCAGCTTGTACCTGCCCGCATTCACTGTCGTCAATGAATTTAGGGGGAAAACACCAGAAAAAATATTCTCGAACATCTCCCTATATTTACACAAACTTGCAAACTGCAGGATCTCAGTTGTTCGAAGGGCAATTAGCAGCTACCATTCAAACTGCTGGAGCACACCTCTGTTCAGGGCAGTGAGCAACCACCAGATGCTGGAGTAGTCGCAGGGCTTCGGGCAATTAATTATCCGATCTTTCCATCACCTGTAGTTGCATTGGAGGCTCAGCGGGACCCACCCTAAATTGGGGCCCAGCCCACAGTTTGTCACGTGCTGAACCATCAGTTTCCAACCATTGACAAGCTAGCCAGGGCCGAGTGGAGAGCCAGGTGCGGACCCACGCCCTAGTGACATCTAGATTAGACTATTGCAATGCACTCTACGTGGGGCTGCCTTTGAAGACGGTCCGGAAATTACAACTAGTACAGAACGCGGCTGCTCGGGTGGTTGCTGGGGCACGTCGGTTTGACTCTGTCGAGCCGTTGCTTCGGCGACTACACTGGCTGCCGGTTCTGTTCCGGGCCCAATTCAAAGTGCTGGTTTTGACCTTTAAAGCCCTTTACGGCTCGGGCCCAGGGTATTTGAGGGACCGCCTCCTCCCATATAATCCTACCCGTGCTCTGAGCTCTGAGGTCATCCGGGGGGGCCCTTTTGACTGTGCCGCCACCAGGAGAGGTGAGAGGGGTGGCAGCCAGGAAGAGGGCCTTCTCAGTGGTGGCACCCCAACTTTGGAATACCCTCCCCTTAGAGTTAAGAACTGCTCCCTCTTTGGCGGTATTTCGGCGGGGGCTGAAGACCTTTTTATTTCAGCAGGCTTTTAGTTGCTGACAGGCTGGCTGGTCTTTGCATTCTTTTATATTTTTGTACTTTATGATCCATGGGATGTCTGTTATACTTTTATATTGTATTTTTATATTGTTTTTAATTACTGTTTTTAATTATGATGTATTTTATTGTGTTTTAATTTTTGATTTTGTAATGCCGCCTTGAGTGCCTTTGGGCGGAAAGGCAGGGTAGAAATTTAATTAATACTACTACTACTACTACTACTACTACTACTACTACTAATAATAATAATAATAATAATAATAATAATAATAATAATAATAATAATAATAATAATACAAGGGCCCAGGAGGGAATAGACGGTAGTGGAAGATCCAGACCTGCCCTGTGGCCACCCACAGCTGTCTTGGAGGCAGTGAAGAGGGACTGTCAGCTGTCTACGTCCTGATCAGTGGGTGCCCTGCTGGGTGCCCATGGTGATGGCCAGGCAGGAAAGCTGACCAGGGGTAGGCAGGGGAAAGTCCTTCATTGCCCCTATTGTAGCTGCAGGTGATGGGATGGAAGCAGACGAGTGTCCTCTTGCTGGCCTGTCCCCAGGAGCCGTGAAAGGAAAAGGGAGTCGCTTGCACATCTATGCGCTTTCCTAAGCATGGGGGAGCATGTCATTGGGGAATGCTCGCAGGGCTTTTGACCCTCAAAACCGGAGTGACAACTGAAAGTAGAGCGACTGCTGCAGTTCTGTCTCCAAGAGTGCAATCCTAACCTGGAGCTAATGCCGGCACAGTTAGGCCAGCAAAGGTGGACCGGCATAAGAGACACCGTAAAGTATGTTTGGACCACTCTTGGAGTCAGAGAGGCCAGCACACAGATGGGTGCCAACCTCCCTGACTCCGAGTGTGGTCCAAACACATTTTACGGTGGCCCTTGTGCCTGCCAAACTTTGCTGGCCTAACTGTGCCGGCCTAATTCCAGGTTAGGATTGCACTCCAAAAGTATTTCCCATTGAGAACTGAATGTGGGGAATTTGGAGAGGGGAGATCATGTGACCATGGGGAATTGCTTCTTGATCCTGTGTTGGATGTTTGGTGCCGTCAAAAGTGTTCGGACGCATTGACTAAGCGAACTTTTTATTGTTGTTTGTTTTAGTGGTCTTGCTTGTAATGAGAATTGTCAACATGACTTTGCAATGCTGTTCCCAGCTGGTGGCTGATCGAGGCAGTCCATGGGGTTAAACTTGCTCTGCTTTTCTTGCGCCTTTGTTTGTTATAACCCCACCCTTTACAAATACTTTCAGAGCAACAAACAATGAAGCCATCAACATGAATTAAAAACAGCAGAAGCTGGGAGCTTTTGGGTGAGGAACAGCAGTCAGTTAAAATGTTGGAAAAGAGCTGAGATGTGTCCCCTATAAGACTGGTCCCATTTAGCAGTCAGGAAGCTGGATTCTGAACTCACCACATTACGGTAATCTAGTCTCGTTGCTTACAAGGGCTTGGATAGCTTTGGCCAGGCGACCTCTAAACTAGGACTGGAACGTTCTGTTGATTGATCAGCAAGATTGATCACCTAAACAAATGTTCCCAATTAATCAGGCAGTAGATTATTGAGTTTTTAATTATTGTAAATGTAAACAGCAGGTGGCAAACGGCCTTGTAAGTCAGGGGCAGCCAGTTGAAAACTTTTGGGTGCCACACTGCCTTTAGGTCATTTGGGGGAACTTTTTTTCCCCCCAAAACCGTACACGGTCCTCTCCCAACCTTGCAGTTCTTTCCTTTGTCTTACCACTTTCAAGTTCAGCCATGAGATGCCGCCCACTGCCTTTGCCAGGGTGATCAGGTGGCACTCCACGAAGCAGCGTGCCCCCGGTTGCCACACATGGGCTTGAAGCGCAACGCATACTCCTTCCCCCTTTCTGGTTTTCTCGGGCACCTTGGCGCACATTTCCTGTTCTCTGATTTCTCTAACCCTGCAGGAATGTGTGTTTGGTTTTTACGCCATTATAGACACACAAAGGGAAGGAATCGCACACAGTTAAGGTATGTGATCTTCCTGAAAGCAGCAGACTCGCTGGCTCCAAAAGATTAAAAAGCTGAGAACTCGGAGACATGAGCTGAAGGAAGAAACAACAAGAGTTAGAAAGCTGACATCTGTTTAATGCCTGGATAAAGGTGGCTGGTTTAATACTGGAAAGCCCGGCTTGACAGATGCAGCCGTGGACCGTGATTGGAAACAGATCTGTGTTCTTCATGGCGTGGTCACGATACTCGGTTTAGAACAGTGTTGCAGCGTTTCCAGTGACAAAAAAAGACTGTAAACAAGACGAGCACGTTACTGTAATTGCAGTGGGAGTCTCGTTTGCTCTCTGGGCGTGGCCTCTGTGGGCCAGTGTGGTGGAGCCGGCCGATGCCAACTCCGTGATGGTGGTCCGGTTGGGAGACAGGCTGCAGTTCTGGGACGCTGCACACGCTTGGCATGCCCAAGGGCCCCGTCTCTGCTCTTGGATTCTTTAGCGGGAGCATTTCCGGACGCTGAGTTGGGAAAGACCTGGTTTGAACTGGCGATCCAGGGCCGGATGGAAACACTGACTGACTGTATCAGGCGATGCTGCGTATCACAATGCCCTTTTTCTCGGTGCATCGGTGCCCTTTTTCTCGGTGCCCACTTGCAGCGGCTCGTGGGCAGCCCAGTCCTAAGCAAGGCTGGTGCAGAAGGGCCGTATCCTGAGCCCAGTAGGAGGTGGCAGCTGCACAGCACAAGGCAAGGGGAGGTTTTCCCCTTACACCTACGTAAGCCCCAGACAGCCCTATGGGGCTGCTCAGATCTGCGCCTGCTGATTTGCAGGTGCAGGTGAATGTGCGCAGCAGCCACCGGAATCGGGCAACCTTGGCTGGTGACGGAGCTTAGGATTCGGCGCTACAGCCGTTGTCCATCGCTGCTCCCGTTTGCCGCCCACTGCACTGCACTTTTACATCCCCAGCGTGCCTCTGGAACGCCCTCGGCGAGGTCCTGCGCTGACTGAGCGCCGCGGGCGCTCGGCCGGCGCACAACCGGCACAGCTGACTGGTGCAGTGGCGCCCAAGCGCTGGTGCTGCTGCGTGTGCTGGGCCAGCACCCGACTTGACGGCACATTTGCGACACCGCTGGATTGGCGCAAGAGCGCAGCGCTGGCGCGACATCAGTATAGGTTTGTGCTCACGGTGGATTTTCTTCCAGAAGCAAATGGCACAATCCTGTTGAGCCTGTGTGCAGCACATGGCAACACTATGCCTTCCGGGCCCGCCAGCAGGAAGGACTGTGCCTTCCTGCAGGTGCCAGCACGTGGAGCAGTTTGTGGTAGAGCAGTCAAGTTCCCATTGGGCAGCAGAACGGGTGGTGGTGGTGCTGGTGGGTGGAACTAGGCAGGGGGCAGGATGGGCTTATTGAGCGTAGGAGAGGACAGGATGGGCGGCACCAGCGTGCCCTGTAAACTGTACCCTTTTCCCAGGCCTGATCCAGCAACACAGCACAACGCAGACTTGAGCTAGCAATCTCTCTGGCACAGGCCCAAGTAGCCCACAGGGACTGGTTGGGTTACCCTGAGGCAAGGGACAAATGACGTCTTACTTTCGCAGAGACCTGCAGCAGTGGAAATTATCCCGCAGGGTGCAGCTGAAGCCACACTTGTGTTGCGGCATCAGCGCTGGGGCGCTTAGGGAGGATTGGGGTGGACGTGTGTGAATGGACTGACTCTCAGGTTGCAGGTGGGTTCCTGGCCACCTGGTTGTAATGCGCGGCCGCATGTGGGCACTGAATACATATTCGGTAGCCGGTATTCCGAGGCAGTGTGTGGGGCAGAGCACCTGGAGTGGGCTGAGGTCCTGTTTGGGGACTTTCTCGAGGCGCTGTGGGGCTCAGGTCATTGGACTCAATGGTCCTTTGGCCTGATCCAGCAGGATTCACCCCCGGTACGTTCATAGGACTTCCATGTTCATTATTATTATGCCACTGTACAAATGGATGGTAAGGCCACATCTGGAGTACTGTTGGGTTTGCAACACTCCTGAGCCGGCACAAGGGATTTGTGCCAGCCTAACTTCAGGTTAGGGTTGCGCCCCAAGTCCCATTTCTCTGTGTTAATATAATCTGTGTCGCTGGTACACGGCTGCTGAGAGAAGAGAAACCGTCGTATCCACCGCCCGATCAATACAGCTCTGTTGTTGTTTTTCTAATGCCTCTAAATACATATACACATGATAAAGAGGAGCTGCCAGCTGGATCAATGCGGCAGATTTGGGGGAGGGCAGAGCCCGCCAGCTTACATGACAGAGCAGGGCTGCTGTGGTCTTGCTTACGTGCATCGGTGCCATGTACTGATCAATGCCTGCAGCTGTGATGTGGGGCTTGGCTTGTTTGTTTGTTTCCTTAAGGGAGGTAGAAAATTTAAGGATTCAATCCAAGGACTGACGTTGTGCCAACACTATATGTAATGCTAGCTGGCGCAAGGGTGGTTCTGGGAGGAGGGCGGGCAGGGGGGAAGGAGGAACTGGGCAGGCCAGCGCAGGGAAGGCTCTGTCCCCAGGCATCCAAGTCTCCGTCCCCGGGCCCTGCGACCCCAATTTGGGCCCTGTGGCTTCCTTGGATCTGCACCTGCTGCTATCATCATCATCATCATCATCATCATCATCATCATCATCATCATAACAATCTTATCTTTTTGAGATAAATAAGACAAATTTTTTATCTTAAAAAAACGTTTAAAAAAGGTAAATACTAATAGAGTTGCTAGACAGAACAGCTCCCTTGTTTGCTTTTTGGGCAGCTGTTGGGCAGCTGATCTGGGTTCCGTTGATTGATTACAATCGTGAACCAGGTAGGGATTGAACAGTGAACCTTGGCTATAAATATACAATGTGTTCCCGGTATCCACAGAACCAACTCACCATGTATACCAGGGGAAAGCCACTTCTGTTTTGCTCCTCAGAAGGCCTGCCAGAGGCCACAGAAAGCCAGTTTGCTTGTCCAACCAAAAATGGCACAGATTTGTGTATCCACACATATCCCCAGTGGTGTCATTCAAATGATTTAGGAACAGGAACTCACTTTTGATTGGCACTTGTCGGGAACCCGGAACCAGCCACGGAGCCCGTTAGGATCCGGAACGCCCGTTCTGGTCCGTTCCCCCTGAATGACATCACTGCACATCCCCCACGTATGACGAGGTTGTGCTGTAATCTGCAAACAGGCAGGCGAAGCAATGCAACAACAGTATCCATTGGGAGATGACCATGATTATTTCTGCCATTAAGCGTGCAATCCTAACCTGGAGTTAGGCCAGCACAGTTAGGCCAGCACAGTTTGGCCTGCGCAAGGGATACCGTAAAGTGTGTTTGGAGCACCCTCAGAGTCAGGGAGGATGGTGCATGTCTGTGTGCTGGCCTCTCTGACTCAGAGACTGATCAAAACATACTTTTTGGTGTCCCTTGTGTCAGCCAATCTTTGCTGGCCTAACTGTGCTGGCCTAACTCCAGGTTAGAATTGTGCCCTAAAAGTCTGGGCAAGTGGAGCCCAAGTGCGGTGCATTCCTTTTGCACAGGGGCCTTTCCACCCGCATTCCCAGACTACACCGTTCATCTCCCCACTTCCCCGTATACCTGTGTCAAAACTAGTTGGAGGCCTTCTGCTTAAATCTTTGGCAGCAGCTAACTTAATTTGTGGCTTACTGCTCCTGACAGTTTATTGGGGAAGCAAAGCATGCCTTCATCTCCAATAATAAACAGCCCACCCGCAGATACTTTGACAGAGTTAATGGTTTTTATACAAAAATGGACAGACTTAATGTTTCGGCTGTAGCAATCATCAGTTCTGATCTCCTTAATGAAATTAGATTAAGTGCACCTGGGAAAATGCTGAGACGGCACATTGCCTTCATCACCTCCTTTAATTTAAAACCAATTTGCGGGGAAAATATTCTCTGAAGCCGAGGGATGCAGCAGGAGAGGAAGAGAGGGAGAGAAAAAGGGGATTTAAAAATCTATCTGGATAGCTGCTGGCACTTTTAATTCCTTTCCCTCCTGACAACGTGAAATATTAAGTCTTAAGAATGGAGAGTTTAAAGACTTACTCACTAACCCCTCCTGCCTTTCCTAGGAAGGAAAGAAACACCTTTAAAACCACAAGCAAGGACACAGCCCTCCTAGCTGTGTGTTATTTTATGTTATTTTGTGTTATTTCTGCATGGCAAGGCCTGAAGAGGAAATGAAAGAAAGAAGGGCTTTTTAACTTGTGACGAGCCAGTTTAAGTTCCAGTTCTGAATCCCAACTCAGTAGGTAACCCCACCTCTTGGGGTCACAACATGGAGAAAACAAGGGATGAGATGTAGCCAGAGGTGTAACCTGTCCTGAGTGCTACGCCAAGGGGCACATAACTAGTCTCCTCTGCTAGTGCCTCCTCCACCCATGACTTCCGGGTTTGCACGGAGAAGGAGGAGCTTCTGGTTCAGGCTGCCTCACAATCTGGCTGCCACCGCCCCCAATTCCTTCTCCTCTGGTGGCTTCCACTTGAAGAGGAGACCCCACAGGAGAAGGAACGGGAAGTCAGATCGGGAAGAAGCCTTCACCAGAACTTCCTCCTCCTCCAGCAAGCCTGGAAGTAACATCATGAGGTCACTGCCCCAGGCGCCGGGGCCATTAGATACACCCAGTGGCGTCATGCAGCCGGAACGCTGGGCGGGAGGAACGGGTGAGCGGCAGCCCGCCCGTTGCGTACCGCTCCGTTTCACCGTCTTCCCCGGAGCGGTACGCAACAGGTGGGCTGCCGCTCACCCGTTCCTCCCGCCCAGCATTCCGGCTGCATGACGCCACTGGATACACCTCTGGATGTAGCTATATTACATCATTAGGCTGCTTAGTCAGGTGCATTCAAAAGCCTGAACTTTCTGAGGGAGGGCCTGATGAGGCCACAAAGACCCTTGAAAAATGAGAAAATCGGGCGATGGATTTTGCAGGGCCCTCTGACAGTAATGGGGTGGAACGCAGCAGTGGTCTCCACGTTGTCGGAGGCAAACTTGGTCACCTGCCTGCCTGAGAAGGAAGAGCAAAGCTGGAGAAACAGGGACATTTTGAACAAACTGGAAAGCCCCCATTTGTGCAGAAACATTTAAGGCATCCAAATTGCAGAGAATCATCATCATCATCATCATCATCATCATCATCATCATCATCATCATCATCATTATTATTATTATTATTATTATTATTATTATTATTATTATTTCCATTAGAGGTTGAATTCTTGCAAAATGTGATTTCCCCCAAACAGTAGCACTTCCTTGAGGAAAGATGTCTAGCTCTAACACAACAAATGAGCAATGCCTGTATATCGCTTACATTATAAATAGGTTCTCTGGACATACAGTGGTTTAATAAATAGAGAGGGTGAGAAGAGGAATCTGAATGAACTGTCTGGAGTTTCGTAAACATGTTGCGTCAGTAGCCCACCAACAAAATATTTTTTAAAAATTAATGTTCTCTCTGTCGATCTTCACTGTCCAGCTCCCTGTTGCATCCCAGAGTTCAATCCTAAACTGGAGTTAGGCCGGCATAAACTAAGCCAGCAAAATTTAGCCAGCACAAGGGACACCATAAAGCGTGTTTGGACTACTCTCGGAGTCAGGGAGGGATGGCGCATGTCTAGACTTGCCAGGTGTCCCTTATTATAATATAAGGGACTTCCCGTATTTAAGATTTAAAAATCATGTCCCCTATCAATATTGAATGGGACTTTAAAAAGCCCATTCTAAAATTCCTCGCCTGCTTCCTGCTGCCTTACCTGGCTAACTGCATAATTTTTATATTATTTCTGGTAACCATGGAGTGGTTTGATAGAAAGCAGCATCCCAATACCCTTATTGTCGTTTTGAAAACCTGGCAAGTCTACGAACGTCTGTGCTTCTCTGACTCCGAGAGTGGTCCAGACATACTTTATGGTGGACCTTGTGCTGGCCAAACTTTGCTGGCTTAGTTTATGCCTCACTCAGTTTATGCACCACTCAGGGACGTGGTGGCGCAGCAGGTTAAACCGCTGCTGCTGAGCTTTCTGGCCGGAAGGTTGGCAGTTCCAGACCACGTGATGGAGTGGTCACTCCTGTTGCTTGTCCCAGCTCCTGCCAACCTAGCAGTTCGAAAGCACGTAAAAATGCAAGTAGATAAATAGGGACCACTTCGGTGGGAAGGTAGCAGCGTTCCGTGCGCTACAGTGTATAGTCATGCCGGCCACATGATCGGACAAAAATGCCGGCTCTACAGGCTTTGAAACGGAGATGAGCACCGACCCCTAGACACAACTAGACCATTCGGTCGTGGGGAAACCTTTACCTTTAACTCAGATTAGGATTGCACTCCCATCTAACATCCTGATTACCTAAGATTGGATTTTACAACTGCTTCAGTGCTGGCTCATTCATGGGGTCAATTGAGACACAGGTGAAGAATTGGCAGGAGCATTCTCTTCTGTTTACCAACTTGCCTCCCCTCCCCTCCTCCCTTTCCTTGGAGATGAAAAGGAAGAAGGGAATTGAGAAAGTGTGGAGGAAGTTGTGTGCACAGGAGACATTCTAGCCCACTTCTCTCCTCCTCCTCTACTGCCCTCGGAGGAGGAGGAGGAGGAGGAGGTAGGAAACTGGTATTTGGTATCTCACCTTAGAGACCATGAGGTTTGGGGCTGACCGTGAATCTCTTGCACTTGCTATGGCTGTGACATTTTTATGCCCACCTTTGTGGGACGATTAGGAGCAAAGGATTATGATAACATTACTGTAAGACCGACATTATTTCTCAGCTTGACTTCACTTTGGTGTTACAGAAATGGAGCATTTCCAGTGTACGCACATCGACAGAATGGCTGTGGTTGGTGTGTGATGGCAGCTGGTTCATATACTGACAGCTCTGCGAACCTGTGTAGAGTTTTAGCTCTACACAGCTCATTACAAGTTCGGTGTCGGTCTTGCGCGTGTCACACAACCGGGGCCTCCGTTCTCATGCGATGTTAATTAGTTTGTAAGCATCGAAGGTGCAACACAGAAGCTTCATTAACTGACCTCCCATTTCCTCCTGAGTAACAGTTGGCATCAATACTTCTTCCCTTTATGGCCCAGAATAACTGCTGTGTAATTAGCACAGTGTAATGCAAGTCACAACATAAATGGAGGAAGTCAATGGAATTTTATTGAAGCTGTAACTCTGTGGCACATGAGCTCCCAGCCCAAACACTTGTGTTTTTCCTTATCGCTTACAGACCTTGAGGGCGCAATCCTAAGCAACGCCAGACTGGCAAGGCCAACGGGCCAGCGCCATATCAGACGCTGTTTAGGAGAGGCTGGAGCCTCCCCGCGGCAAGGGAGCGTGTACTCCCTTGCCATAGGGGAGGCTCCAGCCTCCCCTATTTATTTATTTATTTATTTATTTATTAAATTTTTAAAATTTTACCCCGCCTTTCCGCCCGAAGGCACTCAAGGCGGCATTACAAAATCAAAGTTAAAAACAATTAAAATACATCATAATTAAAAACAGTAATTAAAAAACAATATAAAAATACAATATAAAAATGCAACAATCATCCCGTGGATCATAAAAGTACAGAATTATAAAAAGAATACAAAGACCAGCCAGCCTGTCAGCAACTAAAAGCCTGCTGAAACTAAAAGCCTATGTGCTCCTCGGATCTGCGCCCGCTAAAGAGGGGGCGCAGATCTGAGGACACCGTGCGGGCCAAATGGGGGCCTCGCAGCCTCGCTGACGGGCTTAGGAGGTGGCTGTACGGCCACCTCCCAAGCCCGCCCAAGTCCCGCCTCCCCCCTCCCCCCCTCCCACCAATCCCCATCCTGAGAGAGTCCCTCATGCTGGCCGGCTTTGGCCGATAAAGGAAGCACTGTGCGGGCGCAACATGACTGGCACTGCCAGCCGATGCAGGGGTGCTGCTAGGCACTCCCACGTCAGTGCTAATGGCAGAGCGCTGATGCAACATCCACCCCCTCTAAGATTGCACTGCCCATGAGTTCAAGCATTGCCTCTCTTTCGCACCCCCCACCATGTCATCATTATTACAGTTACTTAACTGTATGAAATGTGCTATCCTGAGTCATCTGTGATGGGTCTTTCCATCCTCACGTCAGCCTGTCACAAAACAATGAAAGGCAATCTGGAATGTGTCTGATTTATTTCACGCTGCAATAAGGTTGGGCAAATCCACTGTTTGTTCCAGGAGTCACCTGAATTGCACCCTTTGGGCCAGTGTTATTCAAACTGTGGTTCAGGACCCACTTGTGGGTCGCAACCTGATGTCAGGTGGGTCGCAGTAAGCTGGGAGCAGCCACCTTGGAAGCTCCAGACTTTGCTCTTGCTATATTCCTGTTGTGAGTGTTAAAAGTTTGAATTTCCAGTTGTGGGTTTTTTAAAAATTGTTTTTAGTTCAGTGCTTTTACATCATATTTTGACCTAATCTTGCTTTCTGTCAGAGATGCTACATGGTTCTGCAGTTGCTATCGTCCAATGCCAATTTGCATTCCAGGAGTATCAACTGATTGTGTCACAATGGCATCACTTCCTGCTTGATTATGTCACTTCCAGCTGTGACATCTCTTTCAGGTTAATGACATCACTTCTGGGGGGTCCCAACACGAGTGCCATTCTAAAAAGTGGGTCCCAGTCTAAAAGGTTTGAGGACCACTGCTTTAGGCTGCCTCCTTTACAGTGGTGCATCACAAGGGCCACCGTAAAGCGCATTTGGACCACTCTTGGAGTCAAGGAGGATGGTGGAAGTCTGTGCTGGCCTCTCTGACTCCGAGAGTGGTCCAGATATACTTTACACCCTTATGCCGGCCAAACTTTCCTGGCCTAACTGTGCCGGCTTAACACCAGATTTCGGATTGTGCCCTCAGGATCTGCAGGGGGTCCTGGAATGGATTATCCATGGATACAGTGTTCTCGCTGTACTTTAAGCACCTTTGTGCAAACCTTATTTAGAATTTGCGCTTTGTTCATGGGTGTCATGTACAGTAGAGACTTCCCCAAATGGGCTGCTTTGCACTGTGTCACAAAATTTGAACAATTTTGTGTTTATCTGAGCAGTTCAATGTTTCTTTATTAATTTTGGTGCAAGGACTTCAAAAATGCTGCTTTAAGAATGCTACTATGCTATTGGCATAGCATCAATAGTTTAGCAGCTATTTACGCTACACAATTGTATAATATGACAGGCATTACAATGCATTAGGCAGGAAGAGAGATGAAAACACAAAATTTAATGTAACTGAACAACTGTTGATGATTAAAAAAAAAGTAAGATTACTGTTGGAATCAGCACCTCTCAGAGCGCAATCCTGGCCTGGAGTTAGGCCGGCACAATTAGGCCAGCAAAGTTCAGCCGGCACAAGGGCCACCGTAAAGCACATTTGGACCACTCGCGGAGTCAGGTAGGAAGGCGCACTTCTGTGTGCTGGCCTCTCTGACTCCGAGAGTGGTCCAAACATACTTTATGGTGTCCCTTGTGCTGGCCAGACTTTGCTTTACCTCAGAATTTTACCTCAGAAATTTACCTCAGAAATTTACCTCAGAATGCCAGACACAAGGGAGTGGCGTTTGGACCACTCTCGGAGTCAGGGAGGATGGCGCAGATCTGTGTGTTGGCCTCCCTGACTCTGAGAGTGGTCCAAACGTACTTTTCAGTGTCTCTTGTGCCAGACAAACTTTGCTGGCCTAACTGTGCCGGCCTCACTCCAGGTTAGGATTGTACTCCTATGACCATATTATATAATATGACCATATATTATAAGATATATGGTCGTTGTATGACCATATTATATAAGAATTCAGAATAAAACATTCAAAATTTAAAAAATTCAAAATAAAACATTTTTGTTTTATTTAGTGGGATGTTATTCACAATGACACTCGCAAGTGCTTTCGGGGCATCAGTGCTCCACAGTGTTGCACAAGGACTACTCAGGGCTGTAGCACAACATGATGCACAGTGCCTTCTGCCAGTGGGAAAGCCAACAAGCTTGTTCAGTGGCCTCCATTCCCACAAGAGGATTTCCACTGATGAAAGGCACCTCAATACCAGACATGAGGAGACTGGAATGGGTGGAGGCAGAATCTCCGGGGCTAGGGCTTCCAGGGGGCACGAGCTGTGACAGAACAAAAAATGTATTATAAAATAAATTTGGGAACCTCAGTCTCAGCCTATCCAGGACTGCGTTTCCAGTACAGCTTTAATTCCCTTTCAATATATTTCTATTAAAACGGTAAAGGTTTCCCCACGACCCGATGGTCTAGTCGTGACCAACTGTAGGGGGTGGTGCTCCTCTCCGTTTCTAAGCCTGTAGAGCTGGTGTTTGTCCAAGGATAAGCTGTGGTCATGTGGCCGGCATGACTATACACCATAGCGCATGGAACGCTGTTACCTTCCCACCGAAGTGGTCCCTATTTATCTACTTGCATTTAGGTGCTTTCGAACTGCTAGGTTGGCAGGAGTTGGGACAAGCAACAGGAGTTCACTCGGTCGCGCGGTCTTGAACTGCCAACCTTCCGGTCAGCAAGCTCAGCTCAGCTGTTTAACCTGCTGCGCCACCACGTCCCTATATTTCTATTACCCCAATGCGTTTTGGAAGGGGAGGGGGCAACCTGGCATCTTGCCCTGGGTCCAATGCCAGCTCTCAGCAGCCCTGCTGAAAACCACTATGAATACCAGTATCATTAAATGTGGATGTGGTTGACTGTGAATGACCAACAGCATTTTCCATTGTTGACTTACCTTGGCCAACTATGTGCCCGCTGTATGACCATATTCTCTAGCAGTAAGTCAGTACTTGCTATCATATCTGCAGACACCCTGCTGTTGGCGTATTCTCAGCAATGTGCGAGGTTCTTCACAGAACATTGAAGTGACAAACCCTCTGCTGAGTGGGTTTATATTCTAGGTGACAGAGTAAGATGAATGGTGAAGGCAAGGTGTGATGCAAATCCTCTCTTGATTGCTGTCATGCTGACCACTAGTTCATACAGCTGCACTGTGCTTTCTAATGCCGGGTGCAATGCTAGTTATTTTCCCACTAAGCATTGCTGTAGGCTAGCCCAGCGGATCTCAGACTTTTTAGCATCAGGGCTCACTTTAAATAAGAAGTCTCACTTTACAAGCTGCTCAAGCCTCTGTGGCTGTAATGGTGATTAGGAAGCGGTGCTCCCCGCAAGTAGCAGGTTGATGCACATAGCCTAATAGGCCTTGTCTGTTTTGTGACCCACTAAAAACTGGGTTGTGAAATGGTGGGCCACAGAGCCACAGTTTGAGAACTGCAGCACTAGGCTTTTCTTGGTTGTCTCCTTTTGGAGAGGACACCTAAAAGCACACAAAGGAGATGATGGCCACGAGAGGAAGATTTCTGAGGGTGCAATCCTAATCCGGAGTGTTGCAAACGTGCCGTAAAGCATGTTTGCACCCCTCTCGATAATGGCACATTTGCAACACTCCTGTGCCAGCCTAACTCCAGGTTAGGATTGCGCCCACAGTCAGACATTAGTATAGTTTACTCGTAAACCCTGGCAGATTTGGTTCTTACTCTGGCTAAACTTCATAATGCACACCTTTCAAATTTACAACATACAAAGCAAACCAGCCTGTTTTCACTGAGAACATTTTTAAATTCCTCTATTGGGTATTTTTTTTCCTTTTTTGGCCTTCTCAGCCCTTAAGCAAAGTTTTTATTTTGTCTTTTGAAGGGGAAAACATCAGCAAACAAAGAATCTAATGTCAGAGCAGGTCAGTTCTGAGGTCTACCTAAATTGACAATGTCCTTTTAAAAAGAAAAAAACATTATATTTGCATTACCTTTTCACAATAAAGTTACCCAAAAGTCCCTCTTTAAGAATAACAAGTTTGATTGAATTTAGTGGGTTATAAAACATCTATAGGCCTGCGTGAGCCCAAGCCCTGGGGGAAGCCAAGAAAAATGCCACTCTAGATTTGGAGTGAGTTTTGTTTGGAGTTCTGCAGCTGACATGTTGCTTCACAAAGAGTCACACACAGAGATCTGTATGTAACCGCTTTTTCTGCCAACTTCAGAGCAAACTAGTCAGCCAGGCTGCAGAGTTCAGAAATAGTTGCTGGCCACATCCTGATTTATTTGACAGTCTCCGTAATAAAATAACTATTTGTCTAACTCTTCCTGATTAGTCTGCAGCGTCCTGCCAAGACTAAGAGGATTGACTAGTCAGGAAACCACTGCTGTGTTGGTTTTTTGAAGGCCTGTGATATTTGTGTTCTGAAAAAAAAAATTATTATTAAATTTGGCATTTCAAAAATACTTCACTGCTGTGATGTGGACATTTTCCACACCAGCAACAAAGTCTATTACGGACAGATTTTGCTCCCCCACCCCCCGAAAAAAAAAGAGCCAGGGGAAAAAAAACACTCCATATTGCTTGCAGATGTATCCTGTAAAAATAATTGTTTTTCACTGGATTTTAATGTTTCTTCGACTTTGTAAACATAATGCCTAAGTGGTTTTATTCAATAAACGTGACCCGAGCTGTAATTGCTTGCATATTGGCAGGCTCTGAAATAAGGAGTAGATTTTGACCAAATCTTGGATGCTATTGAAGCTGCTTAAGTTATAGCCTTTTGGGAGGGGTAAGCAGGGAGATGGGGAGATGGCTTAAGAACCCCCTGCTCTGAAATCCAAGAGATCGTGGCTTCAGAAATTAAGACAAACAAGATATTTCACTTCAATTAGCAGATGTCCTGCATATAGACAAGACTGATTTCCTCCTTCCACTCCACCATGATATGGAGAAACCTAAAAGATTGCAAAGATGCTTTGCTTAGGGATGCCGTTCCCTGTAAATTTTAGATGCCTTGCGAGCATCTTGAGGAAGAGAGTCCGCTGTGCTTGATGGGGCTTGCCCCTAGGTAAGCACGCACATCTGTAGGATTGCAGCTAAAATTTCCTAGATTCCCTTGAAAATTCCTGAGCAGGAAGAAGGGTCAAGATCTCCCAGTGCCTTTGGTAGTGATCCAGATGCCATCCCTTTCGGCAGCAGAACGCCTTTTTCCTCATCTTTCCTGCACCCTGGATTTGAGAGGGTAACAGAGCAAAAGAGGAAATGTGGAGGAGATGAGGCTGCTGGGCTAGAATCTCTTCCTTACTCAACACTTGTGGGTGGTGACCCAGCGTGCACTCAGTCGCAACCTGATGCTTGCTTGTTGCACCACAAAGCATTGCTGGCAGCCATCAGATGCAGCCTCTGGGTCACTCTGGGCCCGTGGCCCACTCTACTGGCCTCCATGGGCCACATAATGCCTTGGGGAAGCAACTTCTTGTTTGCTTCTGTGACTTCCAGGCAGTGGTGTCATTCAAATGATTTAGGAACAGGAACTCACTTTTGATTGGCACTTGTCGGGAACCCCAAACCAGCCACGGAGCCCGTTAGGATCCGGAACGCCCGTTCTGGTCTGTTCCCCCTGAATGACATCACTGCTTCCAGGTCACTTCCGCAAGCCATTCAGGGCCCAAAGATACCAGGGCAGTGGGTCACAGGCCCGGTGTAACCCAGAAGCAGCCTACAATGGCTTCCAGTAATTTTCCGTGGCTCATCAGTGCTCGACACAATGCAGCAAGGAGGAAGAGGTGGGTCACAGCAGTACAAGGTTTGAGAAGCTCTGCTCCAGGTTACTGTTCGGCCCTCCACACTAGATCATTTGTTCCAACTTCCTCTTTAGAACAATTGGAGACGTGGAGGATGCTGGTTGTCCCTGCCTAAATTGTCGCTGTGTTGACCTCACACACAGACCACCTCTGGCAGAAGCTTTCATTTTGTGAAATGCTCTTTCATTGCTAGCAAACAGGCCCAAATCGGTATATTTGCATGTTTGCAAGAAAAGGATGTCTATTGCCTTTGTTGATGCACCCCTTTTTAAAGGATGTTTGAAAGCCTTAGCATTTGGATGTATTATCAGTGCTCTCCCAATATGGCATTCTGCCTCCCCCCTCGAAAAAAGCAAAAACATTGAACTATAATAGTATTTAAAAAAAAAAAAATCTTGTGGCATTCAGCTTAGGCAAAATGTCACATGAGAAAAACAAAAGCTGAAAGAACAGCAACCTAACACTAATTAGATATTGCATGTCAAGTAAGAAGACACTTTGCAAAGCAAAAGCAAAACCCTCCAAAATTGAAGCTCAGAAACAAACAGAAACCACATGGATTCTCATTTCTGCACGAGATGCATTTGGTGCAGCTCTCAGCAGAAGGATTAAACCCAAACGCGTTGCAGATTGCCTTGGCGGGTTCTCATGAGTGCCCTGGGAAGAGGAGCTGCCCCTGTTTTCTTTATCTCCTTTGTTCCTAAAAACTTGGTTGGAAACCACTTGGTGGGGCACACTCTCAGGGCTGCTGCACCACCTCTTCTTGCTGGGCTGAGATTATGCAAAATCTCACACAGTTTTGCAAGTTGGCACCACTTCAACAGGGCACCGTGGACGGAGGGCATCGCAGCAGAAGTAAGTTTGGGGAACACTGGAGCAACGCGCAGGACAACCGCACCTCTCTAGAGCTCCGCTGAACACCGTTTCTCGTCCTACTCCAATCCTTCCCTGTTTAGTTTCTCACTAAGATTGAACCTTGGATTGTAAGCTACTTACCTTTAAAGGCAGCACTTACCTTTAAGCAAAAATGCTGGCGTGCGCCATGTATCTAAGAGCGCCCGTTACGTGGCACAGTGGAGAGCACAAGGGCAGGGCTAGTATTCGAGTTGATGGATTATGACGAAAATGATTACCGGGCTGGGGCACCTCACTTACGAGGAAAGGTTACAGTGTTTGGGGCTCTTCAGTCTAGAAAAAAGGCGCCTGAGGGGGGGCATGATTAAAACGTAGCAAATTGTGCATGGGAGGGATAGAGTCGATAGAGGGATGTTCTTTTCCCTCTCTCACAACACCAGAACCAGGGGGCATCCGCTAAAATTGAGTGTTGGGAGAGTTCAAACAGATAAAAGGAAATACATTTTTATCCAGCGGGTAATTAATCTGTGGAACTCCTTGCCACAGGAGGTGGTGATGGCATCTGGCCTGGGTGCCTTTAAAAGGGGATTGGACAGATTTCTGGCGGAAAAGTCCATCATGGTGCTACCTCCTTACATTAAAAGTAGGCTACTTCAGAATGCCAGGTGCAAGGGAGTGGCAACAGGATGCAGGCATCTTGTTGTCTCGTGTGCTCCCTGAGGCATCTGGTGGGCCACTGTGAGATCCAGGAAGCTGGACTAGATGGGCCTGTGGCCTGATCCAGTGGGGCTGTTCCTATGTTCTTAGGATAGCAAATTCTGTTTTATGTACCTCATATTTACCTCAGAAGTTTACTTCAGAAATTTTCCTCAGAATGCCAGATACAAGGGAGTGGCACCATGATGCAGGCATCTTTTTGTCTCATGTGCTCCCTGAGGCATCTGGTGGGCCATTATGAGATACAGGAAGCTGGACTAGATGGGCCCATGGCCTGATTCAGCAGGGCTCTTCTTATGTTCTTATTGCTTCAGTAAAACATTAAGAAACTGAAAAAGAGCCGAAAGGACCAGGACCACACCAAAGGATCTCTGCCGAAAATGACGGTTGAGCCCAGATATTGCCAGTTCAACACTATCTGCTTCTGTTCCGACAGACCCACTGAATGTGGTAATACTGCAGTCAGGCGTTGCGATATTTCACTGGTGGCGTTCCAGCCCTGTGCTGTGTGTCCCCCTGGGAGTGATTCCTGTCCCCAACATTTAAGAGTCAGGAGTGAGCCCAACAGAGTTCTGCAGCTGCTTTCACGCATCATTTGAAACATCCACAGAAATGCTCACCTGATGACCTTTATTGTACGTTGGGGTGGGGGGGAGTTGGGAGGGAGAGCTGAACCCATTGAACCTATTGGATGCCTGAAATTCCTGGTCCCGTCATCTGCCTTTGTTTTGATGTTAAAGGCTGCTGCAGGGCTTAATTTGAGCCAGGGCTAAGTTCCCCAGAACCTGCTCGCAGTGCCAGAAACCAGCCGCAAGACACGTACATACATGCTCCTGCATTCTCCGTAGCGGAAGATTCCATCTTGAGCGTGAGACAGAATCTCCCTGGCCTTTTTCTCTTTCTTTTCCCAGGCGCTGCCTCTGCTCGAAGCATAGCTGAAATATTACAATGGCCACGTCTTTTGAAACGTGACAATAGATTCTAGTTTACGTCAGGTCGGGCCTCACCAGAGGGACATAAATCACCCAGCTGGATTCATATAGACAAGTCAGAAGACAGACAAGTCCCCCTTGCCTTGACTTAGGGTGTTTGGGGCCTGATTCAGAGACTCAGAGCACAATCCTAACCTGGAGTTAGGCCAGCATAGTTAGGCCAGCAAAATTTGGCCAGAACACTGTAAAGTATGTTTGGACCACTCTCGGAGTCAGAGAGGCCAGACACAGAGACGTGCGTCATCCTCCCTGACTCAGAGTGGTCCAAACACCACTCCCTTATATCTGGCATTCTGAGGTAAAATTCTGAGGTAAAATTCTGAGATAAATATGAGGTAAATAAAGCAAAGT
>JAJKFI010000093.1:1168678-1179941 GCA_029204185.1 Lerista edwardsae
TTCTGAGGTAAAATTCTGAGATAAATATGAGGTAAATAAAGCAAAGTCTGGCCAGCCCAAAGGACACTGTAAAGTATGTTTGGACCACTCTCGGAGTCAGAGAGGCCAGACACAGACGTGCGTCATCCTCCCTGACTCCGAGAGTGGTCCAAATGTGCTTTATGGTGGCCCTTGTGCCGGCCAAACTTTACTGACCTAATTGTGCCGGCCTAACTCCTGGTTAGGATTGCGCCCTCAGGCAGGCTGGGCTGGTGTCACCGTTGGAAATTACTCCCCTCTGATTGCATCAGGGTTACCAGCCAGTGGGAGATTTTAGCTGCAGAGCTAACATCGGAGCTGAACTGAAGCCTGGTTTCTTGAATTATTCCCCCTCTGCCGAAATCCATAGCCAGAGGAGTAACTAGGCAGAGTCTTAGGGGAACCTGCCTCGGCTGCTACGCCAAGGGACGAAGCCACAAAACTGCCAGCTCCTCCTCTGGGGAGAACCCAGACTTGCGCTGCTTACGGTTGTCCTGTAGGGTTACGCGCCCATTCTTTCTCCTTTGGAGTCTTGAGAAGGAGACGGAAAATGCGGTGCAAAGCCACCAATGCATCTTTCTCTGGGGGAAACCCAGAAGTGATGTCACATGACGTCACTGCCTGGCACACCAGGACTCAGAGCGCAGTCCTAACCTGGAGTTAGACTGGCACAAATTAGGCCAGCAAAGTTTGGCCAGTACAAGGACACCGGAAAGGATGCTTGGACCACCCTTGGAGTCGTGGAGGATGGCGCAGAAACGGATTCAAGGCTTCAAACTTCTCCAAGATGTGTGGGGCCTTAGCCAAAAGGGAAGAGATTTTCAGGGGTTCAGGTCCAAATGTTGACCCCACCGTCAACACCATTTGCAAATCTCTGCCTTAAGCCACACGGCTGGGAAACATTGCTTTAGGAGGCCTTCCCTGAATAGTCTGTGATTAACGTTTTTTAAGCGTGCTGCTTTTTAAACAAAAATTAAAAAGCGCAGCATTAACATAAGTAGAGCTTTTAAACCCCCAATAGAACTCTTGTCACCACTGAGCTTATGCCTTTGATCCTGGGGGCCTGAAACTGCCAATCTGCCGAAGAAATCCCTGTACCGCTACCTATTCCAGGTGCTTAGATGTTCTTTATTACCATAATACACGAGAACATCAATATCAGCACTGCGTTTATCCTCACAACTTCCTTGCAAAGGAGAGAGAATAAAGCACTGTGGCTGGCTTGGAAGCCTTGAAATATGCTGTTTCCATAATGCTGAAATCTTAAAAGCATCTGTCTTGTCACTGGAGCACTTCAGCCAGTGGAAATAAATGGGGAGATCCTGTTACAATTGGATGATGCTGGTTATGGTCCACATTGCACAAGATAATGATAATGAACTAATTAGAGAATTATCCAGAATCCCTTTGGAATTATCCAGAATATCCCTTATCCAGAATTTCAAAATACAAAATATTCTGAAATATGGAACTTTTTTGAGTGCCAACATGATTTTTTTCTTTAATTTTTAGCCTATAGAAATCGCAAACTATGTTTCATGCACAAACCTTGTGTCATGCACAGAAAGATTTAAAAATGTATAAAATTACCTTCAGATTATGTGTATAAGGAGCAGGGGCAGATCTGCTAGAAATGGCGCCCATGGAGCCCAATGAAAATGCGCCCCAGGGGTGCGACATCATGACGTCACAATGTCGTGACGTCATGACGTTGTGCCCCCTCTAAGAAGCACGTTCTGTTGGCTCCTGCCGGCCCTTTAAGGCCAGCAGGAGCCAACAGAACGCGGCCGGGGCGCTGCGTTCTGTTCGCTCTCGCCGGCTTTAAAGGGCCAGCGGGAGCCAACAGAACATTCTGTTCGCTCTCGCCGGCCCTTTAAAGCTGGCGAGAGCGAACAGAATGAACGCGGCTGGGGCGCCGCGTTCTGTTCGCTCCTGCCGGCCGGAGCAAACAGATCGTGGCGCCGCCCAGCGCCCTGCCCCCCGCCTTGAGAGGCGGGAGGGGGTGCCGGGCAGCGCCGCGTTCTGTTCGGTCTCGCCAGCCCTTTAAAGCCGGCGAGAGTGAACAGAATGAATGCAGCTGGGGCGCAGCGTTCTGTTCGCTCCTGCCGGCCTTAAAGGGCCGGCAGGAGCGAACAGATCGCAGCGCCGCCCAGTGCCCTGCCCCCCACCTTGAGAAGCGGGAGGGGGCACCGGGCGGCAGCGCATTCTCCTCACTCTGGCTGGCTCTTTAAGGCCAGCCGGAGCGAGGAGAACGTGGCGCAGGGCCTGGGCGGGCCGCGGGCGCCATTTTGGGGGGGCGCCGCGCCATGGTTACGGCGCCCTCACCCAAGATGGCGCCCAGGGCTCGTGCCCCTGTTGCCCCCCCCTAGATCCGCGACTGATAAGGAGTACAGTCAGTCCTCTTTATATGCAAACTCACTATCTGTCCTTGTTATCCACTTCGCAGAGACATTCCAAAAGTTGCAGGGACCTTCCAACTGGCACCTGTGATCAGCCCTGACCCCTTTAAAATGGCCAGCAGAAGTTTCCACCAGGCGTGTTTAAGGGGTCCATGCTGGTCGCAGGTGCCATTCTGAAGGTCTCGGCAGCATTCAGAGGTCTTTTGGAACTTCCTGCTGCACTCTGCTGAGGGTCTCTGCTCAGTGGTGTCATCTAAATGATTTAAGAACAGGTACTCACTTTTGATTGGCACGTGTCGGGACCCGCCCACCGGAAGTGACGTCATAAGCCAGAAGTGAGGTCGTGGCAGGAAGTGACATGAAAAAAGCCCTTTTTGAGGCCTCAGATGATTTTAGACTGACCCAACAGTTGCAACAGTATTCCACAGCACCCCCAGAACATGTGAAGGAGGCCTGGCATCATGTTAAAACCCCAGAGCAGCTCATTTTTCAGTGGCAAGGAAAGGAAAGGCTCCGCTCGCTGCCTGCCTGCCTGCCTGGCTGGCTGAGAACATGCAGGCAACTCAAACATGCAGGAAATTCAAACGTTGCAGAGGGCGGAGTCGACGAGTGGGCGGGCGAATGGGCGGGGCCAGCTGTAATCCTAGAAACCGGTACTCGCATACTCCCGCGTACCCCCTGCATGACATCACTGTCTCTGCTGGATTCTTCTGATGGCTGATAATAGGATCAATCGTTCATTCCTGCAAATGCACTATCTGTAAGGATTTCCAGGAACCTAACCCTAGTGGATAATGAGGATTGACTGTATATGAATTTTATTTTTAAACTCTTGCCCCATCCCCAAGATGTCTCATTGCACATATGCAAGTATTCCAAAATATGGAAAAATGCAAAATACTTCTGGTCCCTTTGGATAAGGGGTGCCCAATCTGTAGTAATTTCTACAAAACCTCTGTTGTTTTGGAGCCGCGCCAACCTTCCACTCTGCCCCCTGCTCTGGATATTGAATTTGGTTGTTTGAATTGGTGCAGGTTAAATGCCAAGCTTTCGAGCTGCTCTCTTGATGACATGACTGACGCTGGGACTTCGCGTTCCCAGCAGGTTCTAGAGGTGAGCCTTGTCTCTAATTAAGCATCTCTGTGGTTCCTTTACCTTTCTCGGGTGCCTCACTAGTGGCAGCGCATGGCAAGAGAGTGTTGTAATCTTTCAGAGGGGGTGGCCGCAGCATCTGGTGTAATAAAACTGCACAACTGGCAAATCTGTGCAACCAAACAGTTGCACCAGCTTTGTGAGTCCGACAGGAGCAGAATACAATCATTTTCAGATGGTTCCTGTGATTATTTTTAGGCAAATCTCTAGAAGCTCCAAGCTCAGAAAAAGCTACTTTGAGAGAGACAGAGACAGAGACAGAGACAGAGAGTTGTGCAGTTGGAGCAGAGACAGATTCACAAAATAAGGTCCTGGTGGAGTAATTGGATTATCTAATAAATAGCAAGATGGGGGCCTGTGACACAGGGTGAAGACATGAAAAGACTGCAGCTGTTTCTTTTGTTCTTTTTTTTAATTGTTGCCTTAGCCTAGTGCTGGAGAGTCAAACTGGAGAGATTATATTTGCCACCACAGGTCTGCCAACAACACTCCTTCTCAAACCAAAGAGCTAGATGTGAAATTGGACAAGAGAAGTACACCTGCAATTTACAGTGCAATCCTCTAATGGACATAGTGCTGATACAACGTTGTTGCGTCAGCGCTACATCACTAGCACTGACGCAGGGGCCCAGAGCAGCACCCCCTGCGTTGGCACTAACCTTCTGAAGCCAACGCTGCCAGTAGCATCGGCTTCTGAGTGCCAACAGGGAGCCTTCCTCGCACCCACCGAAGCCAGTCGGCACAAGGGAGGAACTATCCCATTCTGGGACGGGGATTGGTGGAGGGGAGGGAGGTTGGGGGCGGGACATGGGCAGGCTCGGGAGGAGGCCGTATGACCACATCCTAAGCCCGCTCGGCCCCGATTCAGGCCGCGCAGTCTCCTCGGATCTGCGCCCGCTATTTAGCAGCCGCAGGTCCGAGGAACGCATAGGGGAGGCTGGAGGCTCCCCTATGGCAAGGGAGCGAACTCTCCCTTGCCACGGGGAGGCTCCAGCCTCTCTCATGCTGCACTGGATATGGCGTTGGCCGGCCGGCCTCGCCATTCCAGCGCAGTATAGGACTGCGCCCTTAGTTATCTTAAAGCATTTGTATCCCACCTTTCTGCTCCCAAGAGAGGAGGCGCTCAAGGAAGGTCTTTCTGGTTCCAAGCAAATCTGGTAACGGTGTGTCACAGCAGTGCCTTATGGAAGGAGTTGGTCCTGATGGAGTTTGGCCCTTGCAGTTTGGGAGGCTCTACCCATTACATGCTCTTCTGACAGCGCAGTGGCAGTCCTAGGGCTTCTGATGCCCTGGGGGCATCCCCACAAATGCCACCCCTGTGTACCTGCCCGCCATGTACCCCCTGGACATGACCCTCCGGTTGCCTCCGGATGCAATCAGAGGAATTGCACCCAGATTTACAAGGTGAGAGGCACTTCTTGGGGGGGGGGGACAGTGGGTGGCAGTGGCACCCCCACAGACTTGGTGCCCGGGGGGAACTTGACCCCCTCAAGTATGCTAGTGGACTATTGTATAACCCCCTTTGAGAAGGCGCTACTGATACAGTTGAGAGAAAACAGTGATAACTAAATAAAAGCACATAATATTGCTTTTTGCACTTCTCATTTTTGTAAAAGCAAAACAAGCCCAAAATCTGAAAAAAACCCAAAACCATTTTATTTGGGTTTTACCTGTTGTTTAAAGGAGGGGTCCTGGGTAATGACTGTGGCGGCATCTGCTGACACGGTTCCACCTGTATCACCTACCTAGTACACTTCTAAAGCGATTATGATGTAAATATTGAATAAAAACACATAACACCACTGTCTGCACTTCTAACTTTGGAAAACACCAAAAACTGCAAACAAACAAACCCCAATTCTTTCCCACCTCTGTTGGCCAAAACGGTTTGTTCAGCAGCAAAACATAAAACTTCTTATTTTCCTTTTTGCTAAACGAGTCAGTCAGTGACTCAGAAAGTAGCATTATCCTCAGTGGGTGCGATGCTTTTAAATATCTTTTCACGTCCAAGAAGCAACTCTGAGGTTGCAGTGAGCAGAAAGAGCCCTCGACAAGATCAGGGTCAGTTGAACCTCGTCTGTCTTTAATCACATGTAATTATACTGTAAACAGGGGCAAGGCTGTTTCCTCCAGTGGGTGGAGTTCATAGTTCTACAGAGAGACTCGGGAACCTGAGAGTGACCCAACGTAATCAGCATGGGAACAGAGCAGAAACACCTTCCAGTATATTGTTTGGATAGGTAAGCTTGGGATAACACAATCTGCTTGTCTTTGTGTTGCTTCCCACAGCTGCTTCCAGTGTCTGACAATTAATCTGCTTTTTTTGGACTTCTGTGCCACATTGCAGAAAGATCCTGGCAGTCTTTTAAACAAAAACCCTACAAGTGCTTATCCACCACCACTCCTTATTGAAACTTCCCTTCCCGGAGATCTTCAAGCAGAGGCACCTGCTGGAGATGCTCTAGGAAGATGCCCTGCTGTAGGCAGGAGTTTGGACTGGATGATCTTGTAGGTGCCTTCCAACTCTATGATTCTAAGAGCACAATCCTAACCTGGATTTCAGCCGGCACAGTTAGGCCAGCAAAGTTTGGCCGGCATCAAGGCCACCGTAAAGTATGTTTGGACCACTCTCCGAGTCAGAGGCCATCCTCCTTGACTCTGAGAGTGGCCCAAACATGCTTTACCAAACTTTGCCGGCCTAACTGTGCTGACCTAACTCCAGGTTAGGATTGTGCCCTAAGTGTTCCTGCCTTATGGATTCATTCCTAAACTTATAGGTAGAAGGGTGCAACCCTAATCAACTTTCCAGCACCGTGGTCAGGGCAACGCAGCTCTGAGGTAAGGGAACAAACATTCCCTTCCCTTGAGGGGGCCTCCATGACTGCCCCCCAACTTCAGGAATCAGGGCATGCCCAGTTAGCACAGCTATGCCTGTGCTGGAAAGTCGGTTAGGATTCCCGCCACAGTTTCCTACTGTATAGAAAATGGGGGAGGCCTCTTTGAAGTACTGGGTCTGCAGCTCTATGCACATTTACCTGAGCGTAGGCCTCAGAGAACTCAATGGGGCTTTCCTCTGAATTGACAGGAGTAGGCTTGCATTGTAGGCCAGGGGGAGGCAGCCTTTTCTGGCAAAGGAGACAGATGTTCTGGAGGCAGCTGCATGGAGCTTGGTTTGGGAGGTGTGCCACGTGTCGGGCAGGGGGCCGGGGGGGGACAAATTGGGTGAGAGGCCTCAGCTGAGCTCTGCACAGGCTGGATAATGTTGGGTAGCAGGCTGGATCGAGACCGCAGCTTGCCACGCCCTGCTGTAAAAGAACCATCGCCTTTTCCTTCGTCTGCTTCAAAAAACAGCATCGAGGGTAATCTTTGCTCTTTCGCTCACCCACATTCTCTGACAAGTGTAAAATAAATTATTCATAATAAACCTTGTAAAATAGTTGAGGCCTGAAAGCATTAAAAAAAAAAAACTAGTTAGGTGTGAGTAATAGGAGACCGCAGTGCAGGGCTGCTATGAAGTGGGTGACACGTGTGTGTGGGGAGTTTGCTCTTGCAGGCGGGAGGAGTGTTGGTAGCGAGCCCCGGATTGTTCCGTCGACTGTCGTCGGAATGTTCTCCAATGAAACCACCCCTTGGCATTAGACCAGTGGTATTCAAACGTTTTAGACTGGGACCCACTTTTTAGAATGGCACTCATGTCGAGACCGTTAACCTGGAAGTGATGTTGTGGCAGGAAGTGACATCAGCAAGCAAGAAGTGCTGTCATGTGAACATAACATAATAAAATGGCACTCCTGAAATGCAAATTGGCGTTCTTGGGCTGCAGCAACGGTACAACCGTGAAACATCCCTGACAAAAAGCAAGACGAGGAGAAAATATGATGTGAAGGCACTGAACTAAAAACAATTTTTTAAAAAAATCCTCACTTGAAAATTCAAACTGTTAACGCTCACAAAAGGAATATAACAAGAGTAAGGTCTGCATTTTCCAAGGTGGCTGCTCCCAGCTTTCTGTGACCCACCTGACATCAGGTCGCAACTCACCAAGTGGGTCCGGACCCACAGTTTGAATAACACTGGGTTAGACTTTGCTGTCCACCAAGAAAGCCAGTGGCAGAGAGCGCAAGAGCTTGGTGTGCCACTGGGCCAATTTTTTCCCTTATCCCAAAGCTCGACATCGATATTTTGACGTTAATAAAAACAAATGTTCCCTCATAAATACCTCCCCCCCAGGAGAATATGGCTGTTCTCCTTGCAGGCCTGAAATGCATTTCAGGCTAGTGTGTGCCTCTGGAGACCCCATTCAACTTCTCAGAGACAAAGGTCAGGGTCAGGCGGTCAGGTCACTCGGCTCCATTTGAAACGTGGCACCAAACTGCTCAGGACATCCCCGAGACACCGAGGCTTAATTAGCGAGCTCAGATGGAGTGCCGTTCTGCTTTCAACCTGGTCATGCCCAGGCCTGCTGTCCACCATTACAATGAGCAGGGTAGGGATTGATCCATGACTACACCAGGAGGATGGATCAGGCCTTGTCTCTCTGGAGCCAGGCAGAAGGTTGTGCACTTCCCACTTTCCTGAGCAGTGGGAAGTGATGGGAGGGGGAAGTGCTGCTGAGTTGAGTGTCCTTTGGGGAGAGACTTGTGGCGACTTCGCAAGGTTGCAAAATCTTCTGCAAATACACAGGCAGAGCGTAAGTGGAAGGAAACGGACTCTCCTGCTGCAGGTGGAAGAAATCTGGGCAGTCCAGATTCCTCTCAGCTCTCTCTGCTAAGTGTGGTTTGTCACACTCAGAGTGCAAACCTAACCTAGAGTTAGGCTGGCACAAGTTAAGCCAGCAAGGTTTGGCCGGCACAAGGGCCACCGTAAAGCACGTTTGGACCACTCTTGGAGTCAGAGAGGCCAGCACACAGACGTGCGCCATCCTCCCTGACTCCGAGAGTGGTCCAAACGCGGTTTACAGTGGCCCTTGTGCCGGCCAAACTGTGCTGGCTTAACTTGTGCCAGCCTAACTCTAAGTTAGGTTTGCACTCTCAATCTTCATTAAATTTAAAACAATTGTAATTTTAAATTTAAAAGGATTAATAGAACTGGCAACATTTTTGCTGTTCACACTTGGTATTTCCTTTCCCAAATGTTCACAAGGTTTGCCACGCTGCAGGAGGGTCATTAGCCTGTAATTCCTAACAGTAGCATAGCCAGAGGGAACAGCAGGGTAAGTACAGCAGGTGCCACAATGCACCACGAGAGCAGCCCCCTGCCCCCGCTCACCCCTGGAGCCATTCGGGGCAGTGATGGCAATGCACAGGCACATTGGGGTAAATGCTGCCGGTCAACATGAACTTCCGTGTTGGGAACCACTCTTGATTAGGCCTGACGTGATCAAAATCTTGAACGAGAAAGTTCACTCAGAGTCCCGGAAAGTCTAGATTCTCGGGATTGCTCACTGTTGAGCAGAGTCCTCGATCAAGTTCCCCCAGGCAAACACCAACCTATTTGCTCAGTCCACTGCAATGTCAGCCCTCAGATGCCGTCAGGAGACTATTGGGGGAGTTTTGCCTACTATTGGGATGTCACCGCCCCTTCCAACAGCAGTAAGAGAACCACCTTTAGAGCACAATCCTAACCTGGAGTTAGACCGGCACAAATTAAGCCAGCACAGTTTGGCTGGCACAAGGGACACCGTAAAGTGCATTTGGACCACTCTCAGAGTCAGGGAGGATGGCGCACTTCTGTGTGCTGGCCTCTCTGACTCAGAGAGTGGTCCAAACGTATTTTACGGTGTCCCTTGTGCTGGCCAAACTTTGCTTTATTTACCTCAGAATTTTACCTCAGAATGCCAGATACAAGGGAGTGGCGTTCGGACCACTCTTGGAGTCAGGGAGGCTGGCGCACGTCTGTGTGCTGGCATCTCTGACTCCAAGAGTGGTACAAACATATTTTACGGTGTCTCTTTTGCCAACCAAACTTCGCTGGCTTAACTTGTGCCGGCCTAACTCCTGGTTAGGATTGTGCCCTTACTCATATAAAAGCAGCACTGAATTCAGTGAGTTGCTCCTGGCAGTGAGTTCAGGATGGTACACAGCATGGCTGCAAAAGAGACCATTGATCCCATTAATGGTTATGTGGAAGAAAAGTTTTCATCAGGAGTCGGCCATTCCTCAGTTTTGCCCATAACAACACCACACATTCAGAGAGAACACTTTGCATAGGTGGATTCTGGTCTTTACAACAATGGGCAGCAGTTTCTGGGTGGGGGAGGGCGGGAGGGACAGCAGGAATGGGTGGGTGGGCTGGGAGGCATGCCCGCATGGGGAGGGGTGGAACTAGGGTGTGGCTTTTGGCCACATCCAAGCTCCTGTCCCCAGGCCGCGCGGTTTGCTCGGATCTGCACCTGCTAAATAAGCAGGCACAGACCCGAGTCACCCATCAGGGTGATTGGCTCATACTCCGGAGTAAGGGCACAAATGTGCCCCTGCCCCATGGAGGCTGCAGGCAGCTCCCAACTTGCTGTGGATACTGCACAGGCTTGCCAGCCGGCCTGCTCCAGCGCAAGTGGATTGTGCCCCCAGTCAGATAACTCTAGGCCCTTGTTGCAGACGGAAAGGCAGAGAGGGTGCCAAAGGCCGGCTTGTGAATTAGTGGCAGAGGCAAGATTTGAACAGGGCTGGGTGGGAGGGGGGAAACGTCCTCATTTACAAAGCTGGTGCACAGCCTTGGGCAGCCCAGTTCTTAACCACAGGGCTGTGCTGCATCTGGAGTGTGGACTGAGCAGGCTGGAGCAGGCTGGAGATATTCTTTCCCAGGGTCCTGGTTACAATCCACCCTGACGGACATCCACTAAAATTTAGTGTTGGGAGAGTGAGAACAGATAAAAGGAAATACTTTTTTTACCCAGCAGGTAATTAATCTGTAGAACTCCTTGCTACTGTAGATGGTGATGGCGTCAGAGGCAGATCTACAGGGAGGGCAAAGCTCTAAGTGTTGCAAGAAGCCTTACCCTGTCATGTAAATCCTTCCTCTCCCTTGCTGCTGTAGCCAGTAAGCACCGCCAAGATGTTGCTTTTCCCTGTGAGGATTGGCTAAAACGGTGCAGGAGAGGAGTGATTTCCACTCCAAGGTAAGGCTCCTTGCAAAACTTAGAGCTTTGCCCTCCCTTAGATCTGCCTCTGGATGGCGTCTGGCTTGGGTGCCTTTAAAAGGATGCAGGTGTTTTGTTGTCTTGTGTGCTTCTTGAGGCATCTGGTGGGCCACTGCAGGAAGCTGGACTAGAAAGGCCTTTGGTCTTGGGGCTCTTCTTACGATGGTGAATTTTGAATGTTATCCTTTACTTCTAACCCAGTAGTTCCCAAACTTTTCAGCACCTGGACCCACTTTTTTAACTGACATTTTACTGGGACCCACTTAGCCGTAAAAAAGGCACTGAAGCCTTTTGTTTTTATCCTTTTTACTATAGTTTGAGGCCACTTTCTGTATCATTTGTTGAGCTCTAGGTTTATCAGATTGGGACCATTCTGGTGTTCTTATCTTATCCTTCACCTTGACTTCGATAGGAGTATTAAAACCCTACTTATGAGTAAATGAGCGCAGGTGGCTCGGTTTTCACTTTCTTTTTTTTAAATAACATTCTGATAGATAGATAGATAGATAGATAGATAGATAGATAGATAGATAGATAGATAGATAGATAGATAGAT